>VYZM01020993.1:319134-356449 GCA_013398915.1 Dromas ardeola
CAGGGAGAATTACAGTATTTTCTGCCTGCAGGCCCAGATTTTCATCAGCTTTTCAGAATTTTTCAGAGGTACTTCAAGGTAGAGAATATCTTTTCACATCGGCAGCTTCACTGTTACTCCCAGGACTCCCGTAGACATAAAAACTGAATTGGCTGCAGCTTCATGCAGAGTGGAAAAATGCTGATAAAATAAGAGGTGAGGCAGCCGAGTTATTTACTAAGGAGAAGGATAGCAAGACTGAGCAGAGATAGAATAGTGGAAATTCAGTATCATGTCATTCTCCTTATTTGTCGTGGTTTGTAAAGGGGACGATTTTTTTGTTTCCAGTGATGGGTGTGTAGACATCCCATTTATTCCCTTCTGTCAGGAATCTACAAAATAAGAAACCAAGCAGGATGCGGTGCTTTGATGGTGAGATTGGTTTAATTTTAGAAAGCGGATTTTGTAGCCACAAGCCTAACTCCTTCGGAGCACAGGATGCAACAGTCAAGGAATACTTTCCAGTTAGGAAACAGTACTTAAGCTACTGTAAATAGGTCTAATTTTGTTTTCCTCAACTTGAGTTCTTAAGGAGCAGGAGATGGTAAGAAAGGCAGAAACAGCCCAGAAGGGGGGTGGGAGACGACAATGACACACCAACAAAACAAACAAAAAATCAGTTTGCTGTTTGTGTGGCAGATGTTTGAAGAACTATGGGAAGTGTGTGTTAGTAGAAAAAAGAAACCCATGTGGAGGGGGGGAAAAAAGAGAAGAGCTTTCAAAGGTTAAAGATTAATTAAAGATTTTAAGAGAACACGCAGGAGGCAGAAGGTAGAAAAAGAGCTGTAGATAAAGACGATGACAACAACAACAAAAAAAGTGTAACGTGGTGGAAAAGGAGAAGGGGAAACACAGAACCGGTATGGAAAGGGGACATAATGACCAATGCTAAAACACAAAAGAAAAGAGAGTATACAAAAGCGTGGGGGAAGCAAGTATTAAATGGGCAGCTGCTGTGTTACAGCTGAGAGTTGTAGTTGAAAGAGCATAAAAACAGTCAAGCATAAGACCTGCTTCTCATAAATTTTTTAAGTCTACATACATACATGTGTGTTTGAAAGAGCTCTCTAGGCTTGCTCTCTATAGAGGACAGTCCAAGTATTGCATCTTGGACTAGGTGTAAAAGATTTTGGAAAATGTCCACAGTACATTTTCCTTCCCCTCAATTCTTAGCTGGTGATAGCAAATATTCTCTCCCTCTCTCCTTGCTGTTGTCAGGGGACACACACCCGAGCACAGCTGAGGTTGACTTGCAGTGAAATAGAACAATTTTGTTTATAAGTCATAGTTATCAATGGGACTAAATTTTTAGTAAAAAACAACTGAAAAGTAAATGTGCAAAGCAAAATTGATATCAGTTGTATGAGTCTTACTTTAAATCACTGATGTAAAGAAGTTGAGCCTGTTTAGTGGTGTAAGTATGTTGGTATAGGTCTTGGTCTGTGATGTTTTGCCCAAATGCAAACTCAGACATGAAAAGATCGTGTGTTTTTACCATAAATAATTGCTAACGTATGAAAGAAAATTTTTGAGGACGTCTGGTTTTATCTTCTGATACAGGTATGAGTAGTCGTAGGTGTGACCTGCATTTCTTCTGAACAAGGCTGTGGAAAGCCAGAAAGCCCACAGCAACTAAAAAGCACCAACTGTGGTACTAAATTCCATTTTTGTTTCACTGTACCAACAAGCGTCAATCAAGTGTCTATCATCATACCAACAAGTATCGACTTTTAATCAAAAGATTAAAAAATATCTCCCCCACATAAGTTGGTTAGTAAAACACAAGTTAGTGTTTTACTTGTGAGTTGAAGAGGTAATACCTTAATCTGACCAAAAAAAAAAGTTTGTGCAAAATTGGCACAAAGCAAGGGCTTCGTTTACTTTTTTTAATGAAATACTGTGCATGGAAAGTACCAATGGATTATACTAAAGATGAGAGTTCTCAGGTGGGAGGAAAAATAAACACTGCCTGCGTTGTTAGGTCATGGGCAAGGTGACTGTGTCTCCGGGACATGTTGTCTTGGTACCGCACCTGTGACCGCAGCTCATATGTCCCCTGGAAGTGGCTCGCAGTGAAGGGTCTTAGGGCACGATAACGGTTTTTACATCTCGGAGAAATTCAACAGTAATCATCTTGTGGCAGGTTTTTTAAATGTTGGAACATTTTCTGCAGTGAGCAACTGTTTAAAAACATCTGTGGTGAACAGATCCTAAATTCTAAACACAAGTAAGAATTTAAAGTGTATTAATGATGACATTTATTTGCTCTTGTAACCGAGCTAATCATATTTCAGTAGTATTTGCAAGATGCATATAAGAGGATAGTATTGTGAAGGATGAGAAGACTTAGTATCATTGTTATTTAGGTGAGTCTTTCTAAATGCATCTTTAAATGGATAAACAGTGAAATGGAAAGATGAGTTTAAAAGGGGGAAATTTCTCTTCTGGAAGGCAGTTATGTGCAGCGAATTTATCTCTGAGTGTATTATGAGCCATGAATCTTTCATAGTCCAGTGGTACAGATATGTAGCAAATGAAGATCTCAGTCTGTGCATGACTCTCTGTATTTAGGAAACACAATTATCAGAACATAATTATGTTTAAATCAAGCAACTGGGCAGACATTTGAGTACTGGTGTTCCTCTACTTGGGCAGAGCCATGTCATTGAAACGCACCACGTGAACACTTCATGGCTTCTGGCCTGTCTCAGTCCACTGCAGTATTACACCAAGCGTCATCCACTCTTGATTCAAGGTGGTGCCTCCAGGCTCAACTCCAGGATCAATCTTAAATATTACAACGAGAATGGAAATCCAGAGTTTATGTATCGTGCTTTTTTTTCTTTTTTTTTCCCCTTCAGTTTAAAAATAAGTGCAGGAAATAGGCCTCCTCTCAAGTAAGAATTTTCTCAAATGGAATGTGTTGTTCCCGTTCTGGAATGCTAATTCTGTAGCTTTAACATGTTTGAATAATTGCAGTTTGATGGGGCTCGAAAGGTAATAATTTCAGAGGCATTAGACTTCATACTTTGCCTGGCTGACAGTGATTTGTGAACATCACACTTGGTTTAAAAAATTCAAAATCCTGTAAAATGAGAAAAAAAGCCACTAACAGTTCTTGATGTGGTAAGCTAGAAGAGGGCAGGGGAAGGTAATGGCAAGGTTATCTAGATGCTTAAAATAATTTAAGAAAGTAATTTTTTTAAAGTACCTGTTCATAACCTTTAGTGCAGAAAATGCATCATTTTTGGCTTTTCATTGAATTCTGGTTTACTGTTTGGCTTTTGTTCTTGCAGTTCTACAAAACCAAAAAGAAGGCAGAAAGTAACGAATATACTTGTGCTATTTAATGACATTTTGAGTAGTAATATTAGCTGTGGTTTTCACACAACAGTATTGAAATTTTTGTGTCAATAATTAAGACATTCGAATTCCTGGATATTCAGATTGGACAGTACTATTAGGTGCAGAAATGTGGTTTTGACCTCATGCACAAAGGAGGACTTTAAAAGACAAATCTTCCAGTTCAATCCAGAATTGTTTTGGATGGCCTTTACAGGTCTTGAAGGTTGTAAGCAAGTACTCCACTTGCAATAAAGTTCTTCTGTTGCAACAGAACGTGACAAAACATGCCCAGAGATGTAAACTGACCGAGGAGAATTCTTGAATTTAGTTGAAATTGTTTGAACAGTCGTCGTGTAACTTGAAATCTCCCCGAAGCCCCCATACTGGTAATTAACAGCAATTCCGATGGATATTGACCCGGGGGAATGCATAATGTGATGTGCGAGCAGACCAGTAGCCTGTTTGTCTGAACTGTGGTAGCAATATACCTTTAATTTGCCTTGCTAATTAGTGACCTCTACTCACTTAACGACAGAACTTCAAGAGAGCCGGCAGTTGAGAAAAAGCTGGTTTAAACCCAGCGTGAGCAAGGTGGATAATCTGATGTGCGATGTGTCGCTTTCCGCTTGGAACGAAGCGAGTGGTGCCTGGGTTGGTCCGAGCCTTTCCACCGAAGTGGTCTGATGCTGTACTGAGCATCCAGCGCAACGCCGGAGCTCAGAGTTTGTCTCCCTTGGCTTTCCCTTTTTAGATGCCTCCTGTAGTTTGCATTTGGCTAGGTAAGTCTAGCCATCGCGTCTGGGTAATTCCTACAAAAGAAATGGAAGGTTTAAAATCTGAAATGGTAAAAGTCAGAGGTCACGTGGTGATAATTCTCTCCTACATTTGTGGTTAGTCTTGGTGAGCATAACTTCCAACAGATTCTTGTAACTTTCTTTATAAGCTGATTCATTGTAACACTTGTGTTGAAATAATACCTCTGCGGCTTTGAACAACAGACTGTTTCAGTTGAGGTGAATGTTTGGGGAAAGCGTGGACATCAGACTGTTTGTTTCCGTTTTGAGAAGTGAAACGTTTTGATTGCTTTAGAAACTGAAATGTTTAGAAATGTTAGAAACTGTTGTATCAGTTGTACCAACAAGAGAAGTGTTGACTTCCAAATGCTTAGTTAAATAATATTTGGTAAATAGAGCTTAGTTTCAGTTTCATAACTTGCCTGTTCTAAAACGAACATACGTTTAATCTTTGAGGTTTTTTCCTAGCAAAGTAAGTTGTAGAAAGTTGTAGTCCCCCTGGTACCGTTCCCCTAGTCCTGCCTGCATTCAGTGGCCACTATATTACACACAGACACCACTGCTGCTCTGGAGCAGTTGTTTCCTTCTTTATATGTATGTGTTTGTGTCTGTTCTAGTAGCCAAACTTAATTAATGTTAATTCTTTCTATGCGGGTATCTGCTGGCTGAAATATTCTGTCTTCAGGACTGCAGGAAGCTGTCGTATACGGGTGGAAGCAGCGTTCCTGTGGAGCTAGTACGTTGTGGGATAATGCCCCCTGCCGCTCTTGAGAATCAGCCTCACGCTTGAGCTGCTGATTCACTTGGAGACCAAGGGAGGTTCAGTTCCTGCCAAAATCGTCCCGTGTGTAAGGGCTGGCCAGGCAGTCAGGTCGCCAGATTCTCTTGCCTACAACATAGATGACTTTTAATTTTTGACGTGGAAAACCGAGCTGCACCTATTTTTAGGAAACCTGATTCCCAGTGTGGCATTTAATCTGTAGATACAAATATAGTTTTGGAACTGCAGTGGGGAACTCAAGTGGATGAAGCGATAGATGTTTTTCGCGAGGTGGCATCAGGGTCATGGAAAGTTCCAGAGTGGGTGTTTGTTGCCTGTTCCCTCCCTGCTGCTGCTCCTCCTCTCCTCTCCTCCCTGAAAAAGCCCGGCATAAACAGGCTACTCGCAACAAAGCTACCCCAGTCTGTGCTGCCAGTGCAGAACTTGACCGGAATTTAACAGATTCTGTTCGCAGGGTGGCCAAGAGACTTTTTATCAAAGAAAGTTAGCATCGAAATAGCGATTCCTGACTTTATAATTTTTTTGGAAGTACCAGAGACTGGAGACATGCCCAGCCGTTTCAGACATGTCCTTAATCCATCTTCAGTCCATTTTAGGCATTCAGTAGAAGAAGGATATAAGTAGATGAGTACAGGAACAGCAAAAGGTAGGAGGTGTGTGGATTGGTTTCTTTTTTAAAATGTATCCGTTTCTTCTTGTGTTACTTAAGAGTTACCTACTTGTGTAAGCAAGCAATAATGACCTAGATATAAGAAGTGATGAAGGTTAGAGTTGGTAAGGAATTGTGTAAAAATGGGATTCAGCTGTTCTAACTTTTTCTCTAAGCACTAATTTAGCCACTTTCTTGTCTCTGTGGGTATGAAAATTGATGTGATTGACCTCTTGTTAGGCAGGAGAATGTATCGGTGTCAATATGGGATTTTTCAAGCTGGGTTTTTTTTGATGAAGAAGCTTGGATCAGGAACTTCTACTTTAAGACACGATGAAAGTTTCATCTGAAATACATGGTAGTACTATCTATTGTCCTTACTTGATAACTTGTCCTTTATTGCAGGTTATGATGCATGATTATCACAGAAGAAATTCATGTCTATAGCTCTTAAGGACCTTATTACATCACCTTCAAGCCTGATAGTTTTGGAATCCGTATTGCAGCTGCAAAGACACATCTGCTTTTCAATTTCAACAAACACCTTCCCTGTCAGGAGATACTGAAACTGAAGTGCTCTGTTTTAACACAGCGATACCATTGGATTATTTTAAGATCTCCCAGTGAAAAATTTACAGTAATATATTTGCTAGGTAAGTTGATACTGTTAGCCGCATATACAATAGTTAATACTTTTGCTGAAATTCTGCGACTTTACGACCTTGCTGCCTTTTTTTTTAATAAAATACAGCCTATGAAACTATATACAAATGGATAATAATCTTTGTAAGTAAGATTATTCTTCCCAGTCTAGGGTCAAATGCTTTCAGTAGTAAGTGAATGTAAAATAAGCAGATTAACACTAGAATTATTTTGTGTGGCGTTTGCTGTTTTTATTACTGATTTTTGCTATCCACTTTTTCTGATTTGGAGGTTTTCTTGTTTAGTCTGATCTTCAGAATTTTTTAAGCTTCAGATAGAAGCATAAACTGTTGCTGGTAATGTTAGTAGCATCCCACGTGTTCTTTCCTCTAAAGTTGTTGAGTAAAGTATACTTTTTTCACATGTTTGCAGCTCAAACTTACACATTTGATGTATATTTTTTTAAAATATTATTTTCATTATTATTTCGTATTCATTAGGTCACCTCAGGGTCATATTTTAGTATTCTTAATTAGCTTCCTATTTCTAAAGTGGACTTTTCCTAAAAGTGCTTAGCTAATGAAAGAATCGATTAAATGATCTATAATTTATATTTAATTATATTTATATAATTAATTTATATTTAATCTATATTTCCAAATTCAAAAGTTAGTTTCCTGAAGTTATTTTTCTAGTCTTGGTCCAATTTACTTGAGGTGATATGTTTGTAGATGGGTAAGATCTTCAGGGGACGTTGTTCTAGCTTTGTGATGGTCGTTGTTCAGAATGTATTTAATTCTGTCTGGTTTTTTGGTGCTAATGTTCTCTCATGACTTCCAGCTACTCTAAAATATTTAATTAAGTCATTACTCGTAAAATTAAATAAAAAAAAATTTCTATAGTTATTCTTTTACTTCACTAGTTACTTTAAATTCTCAGTTCTTACTTTTTCAATGTAGCTGGTTGTCAGCTCTGTGCAAAAAATGAAGCTGACCATTATGACAAATTTTAAATAGTGAGCAGAAAATAGCAATGAAACTACTAAATCTGATCTTTATAGAGGGGAGTAAAGCTTCTTGTGTAATCCAGTCGTTTCCAACTTGTTCCCACGGAGCTAGCACAGGTTCAGCACGTAGTTGTGGAGTTGGTACCTACTGAAGTGATGCAGGTAAGTTAAAAATTGTGGCCTCAATCTCTGAAAATCGTTAATCCGGTCAATCCAAAGGATTGTTGTCAACGGGTGCTCATCAGCGGTAGTATTCTTCTAGGCTTTTTTTGAGATGGATTTTTTTTTTTAATTCCCCATGAATGTTTGTTTGCAAATAGCGTAATAGTACATCTATACTGAAGCAAAATGTTGTATCTCTAAAATTTATACGTTCTGTTTTCAGCCAGACCAACACCAAAATGATTCCTAATGGGTATTTGATGTTTGAAGATGAAAACTTCATCGAGTCATCTGTTGCCAAACTAAATGCCTTACGTAAAAGTGGTCAGTTCTGCGATGTCCGTCTCCAGGTAACTTTTTTCTGTCCGCGTATGATGGTTGAATGTGGTGGGCTTTTTGTTACACTGGGTGCTGACCTAAATTGGCGACTGGATTGATTTGAAAAATTGATTTGAACTGTGAGATTCACTTGAACAGGCCTTTATACAATACGTCCTTTAAAAAATTCTTACCAGCATGTGGGTTTGTTATTTGTGTTTTAAATAAAGGTATGTGGACATGAGATGTTGGCGCACCGAGCCGTGCTAGCTTGCTGCAGTCCCTACCTGTTTGAAATCTTCAACAGTGATAGTGATTCTCATGGAATTTCCCATGTTAAATTTGATGATCTCAATCCAGAAGCTGTTGAAGTTCTGTTGAATTATGCCTATACTGCTCAGTAAGTAGTTCTCACAGAAACTAGAGACAGTGGATTTTAATTTAAAAAATCAAAATAATGAAAAATAAATTTCTTCTTTAATAGATTAAAAGCTGATAAAGATCTGGTGAAAGATGTATACTCCGCAGCAAAGAAGTTGAAGATGGAGAGAGTTAAGCAGGTACAGTTTTCAGCTCTTCTGGAAGTTCACTGTGCTTTCTCAGGCTGACAGCATTATGCTTTTTGGTGTTAATGAGACAAAAAAAAGATTATTGTGTGGAAAAAGTGCTCAGTGGAGAAGCTTCTTTAGCTGTTCGTTAGCATTGTATTGCTTTGAGTGACATCAGTGTGTATCGTTTCTGCGTTATCTTTGTGCTGAACGGTTCTCCCAATTCAAGTTTTGTATTTGTGCACCCGTATAAGCAAAATGGCTTCTGAATCGCAGCTGGTTACTTACCTTCATGTTCATGGAAGGGGTGGTTTGCTTAGTTGCGTTGGGGGCATAATTAAACCTGTAAATCTGTGGCAGCGACATGTGAAAAAAGAGTAATCCACACACTCCTGAACAAAAGTTTGGTAGAGCTTGACTTCAGAAATACTTATTCTTGGGATTGTTACCTTCGCTTGACTGTAGATAAGCGGTTTTGAGTAGCTGTTCAGTAGAAAAGCATGGGGGCAATGCACATGTGTGTAGCTTTTGAATATATGACTTTTTTCTTTTAATATATGCATATTCCTGTGGAAGGCAATGTTTCATTTACAGCGCTATCGGAGGGATGACAACAGGCAGTCACTCTTCTGCAGTTAGAAAACAGCCGTTGCTGTACGTTGGGGTGGATAATTTAAACATGTTAAAACCTTGTCTGCTTGTAAACTAAGATGCAACCTTTTTTTCTTAAAAGGTTTGTGGTGATTACTTGCTTTCCAAGATGGATGTTCAGAGCTGTATCTCTTACCGGAACTTTGCAAGTTGTATGGGAGATGCGCGTTTGTTGAACAAGATCGATGGCTACATTCAGGAACATCTTTTACGGATTTCAGAACAGGAAGAATTTCTCAAACTTCCACGGTTAAAGGTTAGCGTAAGTTTGTAGGCTTCCTTCTGGTACGCAACTTCCAAAAAGCAACCCAAGGAGCAACTATTATGGCTTCCTTTTTGGGAGCAGGAAGATTTGGCGTACTGAATTTTACCAACAATGTGAAAATTCTGGAGCTGTATAATATTCATACTACTGTGAACCTTTAACTGTAGAGAATGCATCCTCTCAGCCTTTCTAAGCATAAAAGATAACTGCAGTTGTACTTAAGTGTGCTTCCTAGTTTTAGTGGCATAGGCTGAAAGCTCCTCGTAGATGGGGTTTTCTAGCTCTACGTAGAGAGTAGAGTATGCTACAAATACAAGGATAATACCTATAGAGTAAATCATCCTCTCCTTCTCTAATTCAAGCTTGAAGTAATGCTGGAAGACAATGTTGGCCTACCTAGCAATGGCAAATTGTACACAAAGGTAATCAACTGGGTACAGCGCAGCATCTGGGAGAATGGAGACAGCCTGGAAGATCTAATGGAAGAGGTTAGTCTTTAAGAAAATGGGCTTAAACATCTTTTTTATTAAAAAAAAAAAAAAAAGTCAATATGAAGGATGATCCCTTTTTCTTTTAATTTTTTTATTTTTTCACTTTTTTAACTATGACCCTAAAGAATTTAAATTTCGCTGTAGGTACCCCTAAGCTGTGAAACTGGGGGGGTGTTCAGGTGAGCTGAATGAACTGTTCAGTCTGGTTTTCCGCTTTCCTTTTTTACTCCCTATGTGCTGTACAGTAACCTCAGAGTGGCATGTATCTTGCTTTAGAATTGGGGAGGTGGTACTGAAACTTGCTGTAGATTCTTGATGTTTTCCTTTGCAGGTTTTGCTTGTAAATGCGAAGTAGGTAAAAGCTTCTAATGGTTGTTCCTCCCCGTTGATTTATCTCCCCATAGGTTTATTAACAAAACTAGGATACCAAGGCTGAAGAACCAAGAAGAAACCTCAAGTGTATTGACACGTACAGAAGCAGCAGTCCTGCCCCAGTTCTCCTAAGAAAATCCGCTGTGGGCAGAGAACGATGATGATGATTTAATGGTGTTTACTTACTCCTTTACAGGATACATTCTTTTAAGTTGTGTGTTATGAAATGGTTTTACTCATGAATACTGATACTAGATGTAGCCTGGGCAGTTTTTCATAGAAAAATGAGCGGGGAATCTAAATTTTTAATTGGCTAGAGAAAATGGACTTCACAAAACCCGTGAAACATCAAAATTTTCCCAGGTTGTTATTACAAGCACAATATATATTCGGCAACGCTTGTATAGGCAAAAGTATATGTTGATACTGTCATATATTCTCAAGTGTATATTTCCTCTTGGAAAAACTCATTTTGAACCCTTTGATCATGTTGAAATTCAGATGCATTTCACCGAAGCGGTTGCATCTGATGCTTAGTTGTGGACAACAGTTTCCTCCAGAACATAAATTTGTGTTGTCTTCCCTCATCCCCATACTCTTACAGTCCACTGTTGGCTCCCCTTTAACTTTTTTTGATCGAGATAAATATGTGTATTTTTCAAAGCAGAAAGCTTGTTTGCGGGGATAACGAAAATGCTTGCATGAGATTGTGAATTTGTGTAATTCTGGAAATTAATGTGCATCTTGCTTGTCTAATGTTTCTGTGCTGGAAAAACAGTAGAAGTCCTTGGAAAACGAAGATTTCTTTCAAGCTGAGAAAGTAAGGAGCCTTCCTCCAGTGTTGAAGATTGCCACCATGACATCTGCTTCCTTTTAGTTTTGCATTCTGCTAGATTGAGATGAGATGACGAGAAGTATGCTGGCGACTGCCTTTTGTAATCTGCCTGTAGCTGAGGAGCACTGGAGACAGTAGCCACATGGGTATTCTGTTGTTGTTTTTGCAGGTTCAAACGCTGTACTACTCAGCTGATCACAAGCTGCTTGATGGAAATCTGCTAGATGGACAGGCTGAGGTGTATGGCAGTGATGATGACCACATTCAGTTTGTGCAGGTACAAATTGCAGACAGTCTGAGGTAACCCCAGATAGACTGGAGCAGTTTACAGCACACCTGAAGTCTTCTGCGCTGCAGCAGAGAAAGCAGCAGTAGCTTCAATGGAGAAGTAGGTGACGAGAAAGTATCTTTCTCAAAACTGCTGGAGGTGATGATTTGGTCTCTGCTTCTGGTTTTTTGTCAGACTGAGCATTTGCAGAACGGGGTGCTTTAGGTTTGACTTCAAAATAAATCTTAGGTTGTTAAAAGAAAGAGGTAGAAAAGCAACCGCCTGTAGCAAGTCGGCTGTGGCTTTGTAGAGGTACTCAAGAGACTGGAAAGAATCATGCGCTGCTTGGCTTACAGTGGAGAATGGCTTATGTGTCTGTTAAATTTTGGCACAGAAAAAATTCCAGACATAAGTGCTAATCCTTCAGCCGCCAGCGTCCATTTCTTTTGTTCAGCTGCACTGGTAACGTGCAAGAGATGTTAAAGAACCAGCACTAGGTAACCTCTGAGCTAGGGATGGCCGATGCTTTGACTGGGTACAAATCAGTCTGTTGCTTTTTAAGGTGATGATTTTTATTTATTTTTTTAGTTCTGGCCAGATATAATTCCCAACTACTGAAAAACGCACAGTTTAGCACAATGGAGGCTGTTTAAGAACCAAAGAATAAACAAGGGCTAATAGATGCAAATTATCCATTGCTTTATACAAATTAAGGTTTTTAAATTCACTGAGTTGGAAGCAAAGATATTGTAATACTTTAACTCGTAACAGTGGAATTGCTCATACAAAAGTATACTTCTTGAAATTTTTAGATAATGTTTATGTAAAACACTCCATCCCAGAACATGGATTTTAGAAGTGTAAAGAGAAGAAAATGAAAAGCCAGCTAATTTTGCAGTTTCTTAATTGTTTTTAGTAAGCCTTTACAGCCTTCACCACCTTGGGATACTACTTGTAATACTTAGAAGCTGAGGGGTGAATGTTCAAAGCGTTCGTTTTTTTTTTAGAAATAAGGCCAAGAGTTCTCAACTCTTTCTTTTTTTTTTTAAATACTTTCTGATAGTAAGAATTGCCAACTCTAGACAAACAGTTGAGAGAATTGACACCGGAAAACCATAGATGGCAGTTCTGGAAAAATTGTAACTTTTACATTTTTGTATTACAAAAGTTTGTAATTTCTGTGGCTGTCTAGGTAATTTAAGGATAACAGAATAAGCTCTTAATTGGATGAAGGTTCAGAAATAACACAAATGCTATCCACAAATGAATTTGGTTTTCATGGTGAGCTGAGTAGAGCTGTCAAACTCTTCCGCGTGAGGGTATTTCTGAGTTAGATGTTGTGTTTCAGAAGCCTGATGACAGTTTCCATAGAGATGGGACTCCAGGGAACTGTGCGAGCATTGCAGACCCGGTGCTGTGGTCATAAATGTTGCTGCAGACGGAAGGTTAACTTTCTGTGTTTGGTTCTTAGGATTCAGAAAAGGCCTGAACAACCCAACCAGTGGTGCAGTGTAATCTGAAATGGGACATTTTGGGGGTTTTCTTAATGGAGCAAAATAATGTAAGCTACAGTATAAGTTTAATTGAAGAAGAAAAGAAAGCAGAAATCTCCTGTTAGTGGGAAGTATCAAGGGAGTAAAATCCAAGAAACAGCTAATGTGAGCACAGAGGGGAACTGAGGCGAAATTAATTTGTCTTCAGGGAATGAAGAGAACAGTTAATTCGCTTCCAAATAGCATTATATAATTAACTCCAGTTCCAGCAGCAGAGCTTGTGAGGAAGGCTTCTAGTTTGTAGATTAGCTCTCTCCAAATGGATGGAGGTTTTTCCTTACATCTGAAAATCCCGCCGGTAACGCATACTCGCTTCTAAGAATTGTAACTGCTTTCTAGTCAGGCACCAACAGTATAAAGGTGCCGTCACGGGATGAAATGACCAGCAAGATGAGATGTAGGCTGGCTTTTGGCCACTGGTGCTGAGTAGGCAGGATGTTTGTTGAAAACTGAGGTGTGCTATAAATGATGCTCTGCGGAGGTAGTAGATGGAGTGTTCTCTTGAATAGTTACGTCTTAGCTCAGAGGAGCAAAGGTGGAAGGAGGTGTAGTCTCTGGCTAGGTTTCTGTAGCTGCCTTTTGATTTTGCAGAAGAAGCCACCACGTGAGAATGATCACAAGCAGATCAGTAGCAGCTCCTGTGGAAGTCTTTCTCCAAATGCTACTGTTCAGAGTCCTAAACACGAGTGGAAAATCATTGCTTCGGAGAAAACGTCAAGTGAGTAACGGGGGCGGGGTTTGTCTAAACGATGCGCCTGGTAATTGTGTGCCTGCCACCTCCCACTCCCTGGGGCTTTCCTTCACCATCTGTAAGAAATGCAGAAGTGCTTTTTCTTACTGATGATACAAATCACATAATTTGCCCAGTAATTCGTGGGATGTTTCTAATGTAACTGGGGCCAAACTGGGATCACCTACATCTTGATTCCTTATGGACAGGGCCATCCTAGATCCCATGGTGTGTGTAATTCGCCCAGAAAGTCCTAAGGCGGTAGGCAGTCTCTGATCAATTAACAGAGCTGTTTGCTGCCTGTGTGCGAGGAGGCTGTCTCCTAGCACATTTTGATTGCTGTCTTATGTCCTTTGAGCACTGTATTAATAATCTAAACCGTGTATTTTTCAGTGACTAGGCTAACACTGGGAACCAGCAACCAGAAAAAAACAAATTTTCCCACTTTTAAGGAGAGAAGCCTAATCAGAAGACCCTGATCAGACACCTTTAGGTGTTCACCTAAAATTTTATTTTATTGGTGGTCTCTCCTTTTCTCCTGACAACAGGTAACACCTACCTGTGTCTTGCGGTTCTGGATGGTGTGCTATGTGTGATATTCCTGCACGGCCGGAACAGCCCGCAGAGCTCGCCCACGAGCACCCCGCGGCTGCTGAAGAGTCTGAGCTTTGAGCTTCAACCGAATGACATCATAGAGAAGCCCATGTCTCCAATGCAGTATGCTCGGTCTGGGCTGGGCACGGCTGAACTTAATGGCAAGCTGATTGCTGCAGGTAAAAGAAATAGTAACAATTTATTAAAACAACTTGCTGGGTTGGGGTGGGGGACAGTGGCTTCTTAACTCCGTACACTCAATATTTGAGTCGCTGTTCTTGAACGTCAAAGCACTTGGTCTTTGGAAATGCGATATCCTGTCTAACCTTCTGCTTTTAGGGGGATACAACAGAGAGGAGTGTTTGCGCACAGTGGAATGCTACGATCCGCAGAATGACACTTGGACTTTCATCGCACCGATGAGAACACCGAGAGCTCGGTTCCAGATGGCGGTTTTAATGGTGTGTGGTGGGTGGAGATCAGAGGGAATGCGAGATTGTGTAGATGTAGGTGGGACAAAAAGGGCAAACTTCACAAAACCATTAACAGAAGTTGCTGAATTGTAGTTACGTGGTTACTAAAGCGCTAATGATTTGGATTGTTGGTGTGCTCGTATGTGAAGCAGGTATCCATTTTATCCATGTAGGGGCAGCTGTATGTTGTGGGTGGGTCAAATGGTCACTCGGATGACTTGAGCTGTGGAGAAATGTATGAGCCAGAAATAGATGACTGGACTCCAGTGCCGGAGCTGAGAACCAACCGCTGCAATGCAGGTAACGCATCTGCAGTTGACCAGCTGTTGGGTTTTTTAAAATGTATTCATTTATTAGCTTACTTGCTGTTCTTTCCTATATGAACAGGAGTATGTGCCCTGAATGGAAAACTGTACATTGTTGGTGGTTCAGATCCTTATGGCCAAAAGGGACTTAAGAACTGTGATGTGTTTGATCCCGTAACAAAATCGTGGACGAGCTGTGCTCCCCTTAATATCCGTAAGTTTGCTGTGCAGTTTGGGAGGGAGGGGGAAAAGGGCGATCGCAAAACTGCAGGTTTAAAACCAACCCAAAAGCCTGTTTGAATTTCGGCTGCTGTGGCATGGTGTTAGTGCAGGACTTCTGTGCTGGGCTGTAACTCCCGGCGTTTGGTTGCAGGGAGGCACCAGTCCGCCGTGTGCGAGCTGGGGGGGTATTTGTACATCATCGGAGGAGCAGAGTCGTGGAACTGCCTGAACAGCGTGGAGCGGTACAATCCAGAGAACAACACTTGGACGCTGATTGCGCCCATGAATGTGGCTCGACGCGGAGCCGGAGTGGCTGTTCGTGACGGTAGGCTTCTGCAGGCTTAAGCGACCTCTTGTGCTTGGTGAATTTTCCACGTTAAGCTGTGATGCAAGTAGAATACAAAGCTGTGATCCTGCTCGGGGAGGAAACAATACAGCAGGAACCTGGCTGTGTCTCCCAATTTAATTAAAAACTTTAACCAGAAAAACAGAAAACCCCTCTGTTTTGGGGCGTTTGTCCCCCCCCTCTTTATTTTTAAAACATCACTGTGCAGCTTCAACAACTGCATCTGTTTGAATTTGGACTTCGCACTTACTCTGAAATAACTTCAGTCAGTTCTAATGAGCAAGACACCCAAAGCAGGTCAATACTGTAACTGCAGCTCTTGAACAAGGCAGAGGTTCGTTATGGCTGAGTTTGCCTCCCCACAAAGGAGGCTGCCTTTGGCGACGCAGCTGGTTTGCAGCAGAGAAACATTCACTTTGTTTCCTTTTGATAGGAAAACTCTTTGTTGGCGGTGGCTTCGACGGCTCGCACGCGGTGAGCTGCGTGGAGATGTACGACCCCGCGAGGAATGAGTGGAAGATGATGGGCAGCATGACGACTCCCAGGAGCAACGCTGGCATCACCACGGTGGCAAACACTATCTACGCCGTTGGGGGGTTTGATGGCAATGAGTTCTTGAACACGGTTGAAGTCTACAATCCGGAGTCAAACGAATGGAGCCCCTACACAAAAATTTACAAGTTTTAAGTGAATTAAATTCCCTTTTCAAACTAACAGGCTTAGTGATGTAATTGTGTTACAGTAGAGGTACACATGTGAATAGGGCTGGGGAGGGCATAGATGTTGCCAACAGCAACACAGAGCTTTTGCATATTGCATATTAATGTGCTGTACATATTTGTTTTGGAAAGAATATCGAGATGAAGGGTTTTTTGTGTATTTTAGAACTTTGTCATAGGGTTGGTTTTGTGTTTGGTTGTTTTTTTTTTTTTTTTTAAGATTTTGAAGATAATGCAAGAGAAACTAGAGTGGGCATATCATTTCAGGAGCTTCCCCCAGCGTTTGTTTTGTAACTTTGCACGTTAAATGACTTTTCCTGTAGGGTATGTTCTTGAGACAGGAAGTGTAAGGTATATGGGGGATCGTTTTTTTTTTCATCAGGCCTTGTTTTCCTTCGGTAACTGGAACAATCTGTAACAAGAAGCCTTATTTAAATAGATATAATGGCTATTTTTTTTATTAAAAAAACTGACACGCCTGCCAATACCTTATCTTTTACGATTGCCTTTTTATACCAGTTTTTATATACTCAGCAGAGTGTTTTATCTGTTGACATGCAAATGGCAGATAAATGGTTATTGAAGTAAAGAGACAACCTCGGAGTTCGTAGGGAGCGAGTGGGAAAACACGTACCGCTGTACGTGAGCTTCTGCCTCTGCTGCGCGGTTGGCGCTTGTTCCCTGGCGCTGGGGGGAGCGTCTCACCACAACAAGCTGCCACTTTCTGGGCTGGGGCCGCTTTCTGCACAGCAGTTTAGTTACTAGGGGGGAGCTAACGTTTGTAAACCAAAAACTTACACGTGGGGTTTTTTTCTCGTGGTTTTTAAACTCTTGCCAGTGGGCAATGAAAATGTATTCATCTGATTAGTAACTGTCTTAAGTTTATTTTTCTAATACTACAGCCTGAAAGCGTGGTAGAACATAATTAACTTGGTTTCCTGTGTGCTCATAGTACTATGTTTTAGTTCACTTTCTCTGTTCAGCTGGATAAAGCGTTGGTTGGGATGACTTGGTGTCTAATGTGTTAGTGCTGCACATCTAACTCTGGTGCCAAAACTAGCACTGACTGCTTGCTGCTGCTGCAAACACATTAAAGGTACCTTCTGGGCAATCCTTGCACCACGGCATCGCTCTCCTGTGTCTTTGTGTCCTTTTCTGTAACGAGCCAGTTTACAAACACAAGTTTGCGATATTAAAATAGGCATGTCGGATGTACGGAGGATGTTTCCCCGAACCCCCCCGGAGTAGAAACAGAGCCAGTGAAGTGCCATTTGAGAGTCGCCCTCCAGAAATGGGTGCAAAGGGCTGAAAGCACCCAGCCAGCACCTGGCTCCTGGAGCGCTGTGGCAGGGAGATTCAGCTGCCTACAGCCTCCTCTTGGGAGCCGTTTACTAAAAGCTCTCTGCAAATTGAAGCTCCAGAGGTGAGACAGGGGCCAAGTGAACTTGGAGGAAAAGAAGCGCACACCACCAGTGCGACTTGATCTGCTCGTTGAGCTGCGTTCCTCAGCATTAAGCAAGTAGCTTCAGGAAATTACGCTGCCAGCAATGGCACTAATTTCAGTCACCAGCACAGTCTCAGTCCACGGCTTTGATGCAGGTCTTAACCTGTAGCCGAGGGATCAGGCGGCCATAGCTCGTTATTTCACATAACAGGAGGCAGACCTGCTGCGGTGGGCACCAGCAGAGTACTGTGTCTCTGCACCGGAGCAGGAAAACATCAGAGCAAAGAAATTTCCTGGTTATTGCAAGCTGTAAAGCTGGGAGAGTCAGTACCAGAGTAAGTAAAGTAGTTGTCTTCATCGGCATCAGGTGTCCTCCCCTAAAGGGCATCAAGAGCACATGTAAGCTCAGACAGACACATCATGTGCTGAAGTTGATCCATTTTCCTAGATTTATGATACCAATTGCCACTGGAGGCTTACTTGAGCATAACAAGCTCATCCCACAACTGTGGGATAACAACTTGAAAAGAAACAGCCCTTAAAATGAATTTTGCTCCGACAGTAGCGCTACCAACCTGCTTCTCTGACTTTCAAGCGTCAGGGGGCAAGAACCGTGTTAAACTCGCGCATCCACAGGAATTGGGCAAAGTGGAAACGGCTGTTCAAAGCAGCGCTGCCAGGTAGAGTCAACTGCCATTTACTGTAACAATAAATTAGATTTTTACAATAAAGGTTTTACAAATACATCCAAAAGTTAATATCAAAATAAACACTTTTAAGAACTTTGCCGGTTATCTCATCTCTGTACAAATACATCCATAGAAGAGGTAGCTTTAAAGGCCACAGCAGCGTTGAAAATGGCTTTTAGGAAGTTTCATGGACTTAAAGCAGATTTGGAGAGCAAGCACCAGTCCGTTCCAAGAGAGCAGAGATGAGCCGAGCCACGGAATACAACAGCCCAGAGGGGGAACTCCTGCTTCTGCCTTCGCGAGAAAAGGTGGCAAAAGAGACCACCGAGGACTTTTCCAAACAAAAGTTTCTAGCAGGTTTCCACTGTATGAGGATGAAGTAGGTGTGTTAACAAAATAAAAAGACGCCTTTTCTCTGAAAAGAGGCCCAGGACTAACACACCTGCAGGAGGCTGGGTTTTGTCTTTTGGTTTTTAAAAAAAATGAGCATCAATCCATTTCTTTCCCCATTCCATAGCCTCCCGTAAGCCCTGTACAGTTGACAACACAGGACATGTAACGCTGCGGCTGCGGTTCAGTCCTTGCTGCCCGCAGAGGTAGCAGCTCGGTATGTGCTCAGCTGCTTTCCTTTCGCTCCTGTCGCCCCCACGTCTCACAAAATACTCTTTTTTCTCACTTGTCACTTCCAAAGTATCAGCAAAGTCAATACCTTACATGGATTTTTCCTATACAACCATTAACAGACCAAGCACCTAACATGAATGTTTGGGATTTGGCCCAGCAGCCCAGCACACCTGTATGCCGAACCAGCCACGTCAGCCCGCAGGCAGAAAACTGACAACGTCCAATTCTGAGCAGAAATTCGGACATTCAATGTCCATATGTAACAGTTTTTTCCTTCAACTCTGATACAAAACAGCACCATCAAGAAAAAAAGGGCAGCAGATTTTTGGCTCCTCAAGCGTTTCCTCCACACACGCCAGAGGAGTTTGCAGAAGGAGAAGGCAGGGGGTAGGTGCTGCAGCTCCGGACTGTCCCCAGGTGTCACAGCCAGCCCCTGCTCTTGGCTTCCGCGTGAGCCGACGCCTGACACTGCTTAATCGTGTGCTCCAGCTGGGCCAGCTGGCAACAGCCCACTTCTAGTCTTTCCCTGGAAAAAGAGATACAAAAGTTATCAGGACACAACAGACCCTTTCACAGACAGCAATCTTGCAGTACATTCCTCTAAAACAACATTCAAAGGGATTCTAATACCAAGCTTTAACTGCGAAAAGCAGAGAATACGCGGTACCTCTGGAAATCCAGACCTATTGTTATCTTTATAGCAAAAGAGCGAGTTTATTACAGAGCTCGCTAATCACTACGGGTTCCCAGCTGTATCCTGCGACCACGTCTTTAAAAAGGAACAACTTAAGAGCCACACAGCAAACATTAGCTCAGTCTTCTCAACCCAAAATGAGCCTTTACATAATATAAAATGTTACTATTTTTTACTGAATGTGTTTAAGCTGCAAGTCAACTATACATTTCCTATAGGTTTATGTGTTGTAGGCGATAGAAATAAGTTCTATCCACAGTCACTTCTGGGACAACGTGACTTCAGTCTTTGCTGGGTGCAGCTACTCCTCTTCCTCTCACACTTGTCTGACACCTGGAATTTTTCTGATAATCTGCAGAGTGTCACCGATCAGAGACAACGTTTTACAAGCTTACACCGGTACAAGTTAAATATTGTTTAAATTAGCTGCTCCTAAAGCGACATATCCATATGGTCACATATTCAATATGGGACACCTGCACTGAGAAAAAAGTACTATAAGAAACATATTTTTTAAACAAAATAAACCCATTTCGAGTAACCCCAGCGATTCCTGCTCTGGAACACAGGGCAGGCTGGCAAAGGCTGCTGCATTTTGAGGTAGCAGCCGCTTTAGTTCAACGCATGAAAAACCCTTTCCAGTTTCAAAGACGGTGAAACAAAGCGTCCATTTTTCAGAGCGCTTTAATACATGTTGGCAAAACGACCAGACCCAGGAGGTCACTTCCCCATGTCCAGTTTCATAAAAATCCCGCGCAGACACGGAAGCACCGCAGTTCTGCTGCATTTTTATTTGCTCCCAGGGTTTGACCACCCTTCTCTCTGCCGTTTGCCTTTTTTCCAGCAGTAAAACTGCTAAAATGCCTCTCTTGCTTTTCTATTTGAACGTGGTACTAGATGGTAAAATTGGTGACACGGTAAACAGCAAGACAAAAATAATCCTAACTTCTATACTTAAGGTAGAGCTATTGCACTTAGAGAAAAAAAAATCAACTACAGATAACGCGGCTGAATTCTAAGTTTAAAAAACTACCTCATGCATAAGTAAAAAATGGTTGTTTTAAACAAATAGCATAGATTTTTAGGTTCTTGCTTGTTTAAGTCTGATGTGCAAGAGACGCAAAAATTCCCCTTCACCCCCCCGGGGAAAAGGGGCACTCGCTATAACCCCGGGATGGTGCATCCCTCCTGCCCACCCACCCCCTCGCAGCAGCCCCTGGGCGCCAGGGACGGGTGGGTGCCCAGCTGCTCTCCACCTCCTCTGCTCACCTGCAGCCACGCAGAACCTCCCAGGAGGTTACTGGGAATGATTTCTTGCTTTCCTACTGGGAAAGCGACCACAAAGCCTGAAACCAGTTGTCCTGCCTCAAAATACAATTTAATACAATTTTTAACTAAAAAGGGATACGGCAGCAGACAAACTATGCAGTTTGATGTGCATAATCAAAAAGGCAATTTCCAGAAAAGCCAGTAAGTAGCAGTGACTTTTGCTCTAAAGCTGCCAAAATGCAAGGATTTTATACAAACACCTTAAAACAGCCAAACCACAGCTCAGTGAAAAGGCACAGCTCCTTTTCACTTTTTGCTTTTCATTGTATTATGTAAAGGTAATTTTTAAATGTAATCGGCATTGAAAGGTCCCTTCCCGCAGCTTTCGTGCCAGAATCTCCCCCTCTCTGCATAGCTCTTCTCCCCTGACCCAGCAATTAGCACTTTCAAATTCCCAGAAGATTAAGGAAATCGGTATCAACCCAGGCGAAGGAAAGCTTTGTAGAAAATTTAATCTGAGAAAACTCAGATTAAAATAATCTGCAAGTCTTTTACAAAGCTGATGGAACCACGCGTCCTACCCTGGCAAGTTACAGCTCATTCATATCCATGTAACAGCAACACCAAAGGAAATATTTACCTGTCTTTTATTATTCGCTTAAGATTTAGTAAAAAAGAAACATTCTGGCATTTTAAAAACCTCACAGAACCTGGATTTACAAGCCCTCAATTACACAAATTCAGAAAGACGCCTTTTATGAGCCAAAGACTTTACAGTAAAGAACGGTAAGGCTTGCATGACCCTCATTTTTAGATTAAAGTTTTCAAGGCCTTTAACTGAGCTGTACAACAGGACATTTATTTTCCTGTCACTGACTGTAAAAAAAGCCTCCTAAAATGGAAACAAGTACTTGGAATCCTACCTTTGTTTCTCCTTTTTTTTTCTAACTGTACTTACAAATGGCTTAGTAATGTAAGTGGCTTAATTTATGACTTTAATAACGATGGCCACAACGCAGCACAGCGACTGCGGATGTGCCCAGTTTTCATGGTACAGTTCAATCCCTTGAATCCCTTTGAGAATTGCAGGGTTTTCTTCTCTGCTGATTTAAGCTAAGTTCTCGTAATAACAAGTTCTATTACAAGAAATACCTCACCAAAACAGAATTTCAATTATAATAAAATTCCTTTAAATGCAGTCTGATGCTCTAACCCACCTTACAATGAAGGCTGGCCTATCCTGACTCTGCCGCTAAGCCACGAATCCAAAACTGGTCGAGGAAAAAGAGACCAACACCTCACCTGGAAGCCAAACAGCTGAAAATCACTGTGTAGATGGCTCACCTCCAATTTAATTTCTGTCCTGTTCCACTCTATTGTAATAGTCGGTCATTTAAAAAAAAAAAATAAAAATCCTCAATCGTCTTCCCTATGCCCCTCCTCCAACGGTGATGTTTTATTTATCCAAACATTTCTCTTCTGGTACTTTGGTGAATAGAGCACATGCTAAAATGCTCTCTCAAACCCCATCTTGATGCGGTCAGTAATTGGCTTACCGATAGATCTCTTGTGAAACACACTCATAAAGCTCCTCAGCAGTGAATTTTATAGTGTTATTTATCTAAAACAAAGCACAAAGAATTAAGATAGTAGTTTACCAAGTATCACGTATCAATTAAAATTATACAGCTGGAGTAACAGATATGGTTAATGTATTACCTAACGGGCTCTCCAGTTGAGACAGTACATCAGTCATGCTATGTATTGTAAAATCAAATATTACAAAGTAACAATCATGACTGTATATAACGGGAGTGACAGATATCACTCCAGCTCCCTTTTCTAACAATTTCTGCACAAATCTAAGAGACCTTAAAGAATTCTTCCTCCCCTCTTAATTTACCCTATAGTTCTATAGCAAACAAGGTAAGTTCTGATTTGCATTAATTCCATAAATATAGTCACCCTATATGTACAGGCCCAAACCCCAAATATGTTTTCCTGTACAGGAGAGGACTGCAAATACGAAATGCATAATACACTAAACGGAAAATACCTCTATCATACTCCAAACATTCATTTCATTTTCTCTTCTTGAATTCCTCCAGCATAAATGAGTTAAAACTTCATGAATAACTGTTAATTTCAATTTATCTCTTTTCCTGTGAACTGCAGCCATTACTCTCCAGAATGCCATGTACTCGCTTCTTAAAATGATCAGGTCAGGGATGCTTTGGTGACTTCAGCTTCAAGGCTTTTTACTCTCCACAGCGAGTTATCCACCACAAATGAGTGCTCAGCAAGTCACGCAAGCAACTAAATACCAGTGGAGATTCCAGTAACTTTTGGTAGGCGCCAAGCAAAAATAAATTTTAATGTGCAATGCCTAATAAATAAGAGCACATCTTCAAAATTCTAGTTTAGTGGAAATATAATGATGAGACAGCTAACCTCATAACTACATTAAATAAACTGTTACTGAAGTGTATCTGACGAAACATTAAAGAAAACTTCATACCTCGTTGCTTATGAGGACGTTATAGAGGGTCCAAATATCTTGGAAACTACTGGTTGGGGTCAAAATTCTGAAAAATAAAAGTTTGGGGATTTTTTTTTTAACACAAGTAGAAAAGGATTCTATAGAAGAGTTGAAAAAACAGTCAGAAATGCTTCATGAAAAAAAAAATCTAATTCCTTTCTTTAACCAAGAAGGAAATTCTGTTCTTTGAAGAATTTTCCCTTCCACCCATCCCTTTCCACTCCTCTAAAAGAATTAAATGAGCTTATTATTCTTATAAGGACTTTCTATGAAGGTTTTTTTCCTAATTAAAAATTCAACTGATGTTTGTATGAGCAGCCTCTCTCTACCGACGGGAAGAAAACCAGCAATAATTAACAGTCTTTTGTTTCCCATAAGCAAAGCCTGCTGTATGAACGTGGAGCAGCAGCAAAGTGACATGCAACACAAAACTTTCCCACATTAGCTACAGCTTTAACTCATTCCCTCCACTATTCTAATGTACAGCTCAAACGCTACAATTTACATACCAGTTTTGCTACTTGTAATAATAACCAATTCCCACCCAACACTGAGAAGCGAAAATGGGCTCTGAGAGCTGTAAAGAGGCGTCTTTATGAAGAAGCTAGTATCATGTGAGATACTAGTATTTTATTTAGCCGTGAATGCACCCGGCGGCCAGCAACATTTCAGTCTTTTCCCAAAATCTCGTCCTCGCTGACCGTGTTCCAAGCGGAGATACCCCCCGCGGAAAAAAGCATCAGCTTTGGTGGTGTGAAGTTCTGAGGGATGTACACCCATCTTCCACAAGGCTCCAAAAATAACCCAATAAGGAAGTTCTTCTCTCAAAAATTAATTCTCCTCATCTCTGGAAGCAGATATAATGCAGTTATACCTCAGTATAACTTAATTCATTAGGATTCACTTCATTCACCAGGAAAAAAAAACGAATCCTCTTTAACATGACAAAATGTAAATTATAATCTATGTTAAAAACCACGTGACGCTTTACAGCTATTAAGAAATACTGATAAAATTCTGCCTTATGTTAAGTTTTAAGTATGTAAGTAATGATTTAGAAAATGACTGGATTTGGAAGAAAAAAACATTGGAAAAAAAATAAAAATCTTCTATTTGGGAAGCTCTATTTACTTTCCCATGGGAAAGTGCCTAAATTCTCCCCTCACAAACTGTAAGCCTTTATAAATGAATGAATGAGGAATTGAAAAAAATCCAGAAAAATAACAGAATAAGTTAAAATTCCCAATTAAAAACGACACTGTTATTTTCCACAGGCTGGAAGACCGTGACACACCACAGGACTTATCCTAACTCGTAACTCCGCTGCTTATTTTCATCATGATTTTGCATAGGAATTATCACTGCTACAAAAATTAGTTACGCATTCTTTCTCCCTTTGTAAAAAGATGTACCCAGAATTCTTTCTTTTTTTTTTTTTTTAAATAAAACACTTAAACCTGCCAACTAAAAGTCAGCCAGAGAACCAACTGGCTAGTTTTCCTAAAAATACCTCAAAGCCTTCAGCCGCTCCCTCAGTGAGAAAGCTCCCAGCTTTGACAGCGTAAAACCCCTGCAGAGACAATCTGGCAAACACCCTTGGGAAGGCCGGGAATCTTGGCATCCCAGCCGAGATTCCCACCCACCAGCTCCGCGTAGCCACCAGCCAGCAATCCGGTCCGCGTGGGACAATACCTCAGCTTTCGCTGTCGCATCACTCATCTGCAACGTAAATAAAGCCTGGGAAAGCGGGGTTTCTATTGCTGACGATTTTCCTGCCACTCTGCCTTCTATTTCATGCAAAACGGAGGAAAGCTTTGGCACATTTGTTTTCACAAAGCCGAACGCAGAACCGTACAAAATACAAAAGGTAAGATGTTACTAATAACTTCACCCGAAGGCCATTACATACTGCTACACAGTACGCTGGGGCAAAATACGTTCATTGCTGTGTTTTTCCTGCGGTGCCAAGGACACACGCGCAAGGGTGCAGGGTAAGTCAGGCTGCTGCCACAGCTGAGCTGCCGGTGGGAAACCCAGCTGGGAAAGCTTTCCAGAGGGAGGATGGGGGAAAGGGCGGCTGGTGAGAGAAGGAAGAGCGGCATTAATTATGGGCTTCTGGACTTTGTGGAAGACAAATGTACGTACGAGCCACAAAAAGGTGATGGAAGGGACTGGGAGCAGAGTGAAAGGCAGGATTCAACAGTGCTGCCCTTCCCTTTACACGGCATCTCCGCACGGCTACTTCTGTTCTGACTTCTACCTTCCCAAGGCACAGAAGTGGCTAAAAACATCAAGTTTCACTCCATCCTTCTTCACAAGACTACGTTTAAAGAAAACCAGTTTGAAAGCAATTTCTGAAGCAATTAGACCAGAATTACAAGGTCATTCTTAGCCCTCTCTGGTTTTGCACAGACCTTGAATTCTGCTGTGTGCATGAAAGCAGCCAACACGCCGCCCGCATTCCCTTTCCCTTTCCCTTCACAAACGTACCACCGCGAAAGCATCGGCATCACATATGCTCTGTTTGATCTTTTCTCACTGAAGGGAGAAAGGAAATTTATTTATTAAAATTTCTGAACCTTGACACCAGTTAGGATGCTGCAGGCTTAATTATTCCATTCCTGTTTCCCAGAGTACACACTGGACAAGGTAACACTCACCACTCGTCGTATTCATTTCTTGTGAGGACAGAAAATTGAAAAACACACTTATTTTTGTACTGCTGACCAAAGTGTACTAGCAAACTGCTAACATTATCACTTTGGCTCACTATAAGTTACCAGACCCCAGGTGGATGTACAAAGCCGCCCTGCTTCCAGTTCTTTGGAAAAAAAACCAAAGTAAAATGTGTAAATAAGCATACAAGTAACTTAACGTTAAATCCTGTAACTTATTTCATGGCATTTGCTTGCATTATGGCGTTGATTCTGGGTTTATAACACGAAATGAGAAGTCCGACATTTGGCTCAAAGCTCTACAATGTCTCCAAATAAAAGACATTTGTTGTTTTCAAGGAAGAACTACTGCTACACACGGAGAACTGAAAAGAAGCTGGTGAGAAGAGCTTGCCCAGTAACTTCCCCCCACAAATTCTTAACAGGTCAGCATTCATAAAACATGTTTATTGCTGTTTTCAACTAAAAAGGAACTTGAATACAAGCTCCAGTCTTGGAATATATTTTTCTGCAGAAAACTGTAACTCTTTCCCTCTGCAGGGCAATGATTTCACAGCACCGCTGCTGTCTACTGGCTTTAATCATTTTACGTTCTTTTCTTCTTCTGTAGCCACCATTCTGTTCTATGGAAAATAAAAATTTTAAGAGACGATGTACATTGGGAAACCCGGACATGTTTGTATGCACATCGACTGTGCCTCTTACTTCATTAAATCAAGCTGATCTCATTTTCATGGAAGTTTCTCAGTGGAAAAAAAAAGTCTGCCTCAGCTATAGAACCACTCTAAATTAATAATACATGAAGCAAATGGGCTCTTATGTAAAACTCTCCTAAAGAGCAATCTGAATCTCGGTATTGTGACCACTGCAGTATTTAACCACTGCTTTTGCTTCTCTCTCAACATGACATCAAATGTATCTCAAAAGCAGAGGGTGGAAAGCCACTGAATCACTTTGCCTTTCCTATTGACACAGCCATGCAAAACCAAACTACAAATGACCCCACGTTGTGCACTTCAACTTTTAATTAATCCAAACATCACGCTCTGAGCAGGTGTTGGCAGGGATGCTGGGTGACACTGGATTGCCATTAAAATGCAATTTGTTGATCAAGCTAAAAACTATAGTGTGGTTCTATGCTGTTTTCTGCAAATATTTAGTATGTGAGGTCGAGAAGAGCACATCAGAGAAAGACACCAAAAGTGACTATGGGTCACTCTGGCTACAAAACGGAGATACTGTTCTTGGGGCAGAAGGGAGAAAGGAGAGAGTCAGACATAATGATTTCTATCTCGTAAGCAATCGGGCTTCTCACTCGGAACCTGTTTTTACCTACTGTCACTCATCTGATGCCAAACACGTGCACAGAGTGTAAGATATGATAATCAAAAATGGAAACGGATAGGGAACAGCTCAAGATGCGGTTCCTCACTTGTGCAGAGAAAAGATCCGGGAAACAAGAAAAAGCCTAGTTGGAAAGGATGAGAAAATTAACTTATCAAATAGAAGGAAAAAAAAACCCAACCCACCAGGCAATCTGGCAGGGAAAGCAGGTCAGCCTGCCAGCTGCCCACAAACACTACAATTCTGGGCAATGACAAGTAAAGCATATGGATAAAAGTCGCATGAGACTACATGGTAATCACTCTCAAATGTGGCCAAACCTCTGTACCTCAGTATTTGTCACACTGAGCCATTCCTCTTTAACAGTTGTACGTAATCGCCTGTGGCATAAGACTGATAAAATTGTCATAAAGCATTAACCAATTCAATAAATCCCTACAGTTAATCAAAAAGGCATATGACTTAATCGTATAAAAGCCAACTTAACCCATTAAAAGTCCCATTTAATCTCACTGCCAGAAGATCAGAGAAGCAAAAGAAGACAAGAAATGGAAAGCCAAAACTTCTGCAGCTTATTAACAACTCCTCATTACACAGCACTGCAATAAGGGACTCGAACTGGCATTACAATGATCAACACGTGCCAGAGTTTTGTTCAACATCAACCTATTGGGAAATGAAGGGTATTTTTCCCCAAATAAAGTCAAGGTCACGCTTCCTTCTATTGTAGAAGTACTTCAGATGTCAGATCCTAGGGCCACTTTGACCAGATGCCTATTCTCTCGCTTTACAAGGTCAGAAAGGACCACGGCTTTTACAGCGCTAACTCATTTATTCGAACTTTTCTGCTTTTTAGACTGGTTTAAAGGCTACAAGGCTTAAGCAGCTGCCACAGCATCACCTCTGCCCTGCACCTTGTTAAGCACTGGCCAATTTCAGCTGTATTTGTCAGAGGCAGAGGTCTTGACCTTTTTAATTTCCTACAGCTCTCATTAAAATAGGCAGAAGAGCAAAGGACAAATTGGGACCCCGGCAGCAGAGAAGGCTGCAGGCAAGTTCCAGTGTAATAGGAGACGGCAAAGAATCCACGTAGGAAAGGAAACACTACAACTGGGAGAAACCCTTTTGTCAGATACTGCCCGTTTTCAACTACATCAGAGATGATAATTAAACTACAGGACACAATACTACAGAAAGATAAGCTTTGGAAATGCTATTAGTGATGTAAAGTGTTTTTTTAATTAGTAACTGAGGGGATGTTTCCACATTCCTGCTGACCCCTGGGGAGGCACATTTCTACGCACAATGCCTCTCTGCAAGATGCCTTACGGCTCATCTGACCCCAGTCCTGCTCCCAGCTGTGCCAATCTGACTATGGGTGGTCAAAACCACTCCACGGACAGGGTATAAATCCTTCTCCTGCTCACGATTTGGAATTTACACAAATTCCAAATTGCTGTTCAGAGGTGAGAAGACAGCTGACAGGTAGCACCGTAAGCCAGATCTGCCACTAAAAAAAGGCAGAGGAAATCATGTCCTGTGTTGTATAACGTTTAAACGCGGTATTTCCAACAGCCATTTCTCAGTCGTAGTAAATGGTGTTTACCTTGGAAAACAGCACAAAGCCCAGCACCCTGAGCCTGAAATTTACATGGAAAGTAATTTAACTGTTCTCCTTTTGTGAGTTAAGTACATTTCAGCTTTCACCTAAATAAATTTATAAATAAATAAATAAAATAAAATTTAGTAGTGGTAGGAAAGTCGAATACTTTTTGAATCTCCATTTTATTTCCAGAAGGAGGCTGCATGTGGAGGAAGATTAAAAGTAGAGGTCTTAAACTAGTGACTTTATGATACCAACCGCTAAATGCCATGGCAGTCAAAGGGAAGAGAATTTTCTAAGCAGACACCAAGAAAAAGAAATCTCAATCCCTCCACTGACTAGCTGAATAAACAAAGAGGAAGCAGTTTCTCTACATCTGTAGAATTCTGGTTTTAAATTAGTAAAATTGTAGAACCGTTTTTAAACTATATAATCCCCAAACGTTCAATTCAGTGAACTTCAGCATAGAGTCAAATATATCTCAAGTATATATACCCCCCCACTAGCAATACCTTGCAAGGCATTCCGCACTACTTAGAATAAAATCTGTAAAGATTAATTATCTGTGCTAAGTTCTTAAACCTCTCTTCTCTCCAAAGATGAAGGGCCCAAACAACCTCCAGCAGAATCAGTGGAAGAATTTCTGCAAGTGATGAAAGATTTGGCACAAACTTGAAAACCCTGAGTTGTAGAAATACTTCTGTTGCCTCAAAGAGCTTCTTGAAAACCAAGAAGTTTTCAAAGATAATTATTTTAATTTATTTTAAAGAGTTAATTTAAGACACCTAAAATTAGGTCCCCTGATTTAACTGGTTCCAAATACTACTCAACCCAAATAATACAGAACATAAATTCAAGTATAAACCACCACTGAAAACAGTCAGAAATATTATTCAAACCCAAATTATTTAAAAACATTTCACTGTTTTACAATTTTACTTGAAGTATAAATTTCAGAGGTTTAATAATCTTCGTTCATTACTAGTCAATGTAATACACCTCAGCATATATAATATCCTCTGCCGTCAAAAGTGGAAAATAAGTATTTTATGCTCACTTTTTAAGTGAGTAAATCTCAAGAACACACTGGTGTAACAATGGTTGCGAGGATCAGCTATATTTGATGCGACGACTAATACATACTCGTGTAAATGCATTCCCGCTGCCACAAAAAGCAGGTAGGTAATCAACAGTTGCCAACCATTTTAGAGCAGAAGTACTGTAAAACATTTATGGCATGCAGTATTTTGCAATATAAATGCCATTCTGCTACCAACGTTGTTAGAGGAAAAAGCAAAGACAAAATTAAAAATCTGTATGATATGACAAAAGTTAGAAAAAATGCTGTTACTAAGACCTTTTCCATGAAACAGCTCTTTCCTCCCCCCGCTACAGATATAAATGTCTGTATTTGTCATGAGCACGTTCTGGTCATCAAGTCTGAACAGCTGCAGTAGTGCCACTAGCATAGTATTTTAATTTTTTTTGAGGAATGGTATCATTACACGCATTTATCTCAAGAAGAGTGAGTATGCTTTTCTAATTGTTTTTAATGATCTGAAAATCTGAACTTTTAATGAAGTTGAACTTTCAATATCACTTATTTGTAAAACTTCCAAACTTTCACAAGACAGTTTCTCTCTCTTTTTGTTCTGGACAGCAAGGAATAGAAGGTAACACAGAAAAGACTTGTATTTTATCACTAAAAGCTGTATTACCTGCAAATATTCAAGCTAGAACTTTTTTACTACTTTTTCTCCAGATGCCTCCTTTTCTGCAATCACACCATTAGATTAACTATAAATCACTGAAAGGATTTTTTTCAAAAAAATCAAGAAAAAGAAATATACTCTAAGTTGTTTTAGAAAGGCTGACCAACCTAGGCAAAATGAGCCTCCCTCTTTCTTTTGAAAACTTCAGACTTTTTGTTTTATTACTCCGTAATATATATATGTAAAGCTACAATGATTCATAAATATGGCTTCTGACTCTTTGGAAAACCTACTCAGAGTTCTCAAACTAACTTAAATACCTACACTCAAGACTAAGCCAGAAGATTCCATGCTACAGTGTCTCTGAATTTCTTGTGCCATGATGCCACCTACTGCAACTCTGCAACAACCTCAGAGCAGGCATTTCCAAACACAACCGTGCAGGAAAATGACTTCACTCCAAGAATCATCCTGGATGCATAAATAATGTATTCCAGTTTACTGGTCAAAAAGAAAACTTTTTAGAAGTATGAAAGGAATTTTTGAAGCCATTTCATAAACATTATTGAGTGTCACGGTAATCACGTGGAACAGGAAATAGCCTCTCTATTTCAAATGAAGTCAAACAACAGAATCCTTGTTATCTTTGCTCCCAATATTCTAATGACTCTAATCAAGAAAGTACATCTTTTGTAAAATAGATTTCTCTGATATAATGTTAGACCTTTTTATTTTTAGAGCACTTTGCCATAACGGGAAATACAGGAGATAAACAGCTTTTGCTAAAAGAAATAAAAAATGTCTTTTGTTATAGCCACACGAAGTTTTAATGAAACACCTCTGTAACACAGAAATAGCAACACTGAAGCACCATATTCCCATTAAAGCTCATTCACCATATATATAAACTGATACCACAGGATTTCTTACAAGAACTGTAGGACTGGAATGAAAAGAACCCAGTTTAGCGGTAACCTGCTTTATTAAAACAATTTCTTTAGAGGAAAACCTGACATTGCCACTACTAAAATCTAATCTCAGCTGGGAGTACTGAAACAAACAATGAGTAAAATGGATCAATTACCACCAAGCTATTCTAGCTCACGTTTCTACCCATATGTTTCAGTTTCTACTTTCGTAATATTTAGACCATTTATCTTTGAACAACAACAATTCTTTGAATGGATTTGTTCCGCTATTAGTGTGCTGTACAGAAAAAAATCAGATCTTTAACGGCTACTGATGCAGGAATGCTCGTGTGACCACACTACTTCATATGAGCATACCTTGAAGCTTGTTTAGGACTTGCAGAATATATATTTTTCTGAAACACTTTAATTAAAGAAATACTCTTCTGACCATAATGAAAAAAAAAAGCACCAAAAACTTATTTGGAAGTGGTGACAACTGAAGCAAATGTTTGCATGTTTCTATCATAATTTTTATCAAAGAAAAAAAAAAAAGAAATATTCTAGCAGTTACAAATGAAAACTAGCTCAAGTCCCAAGTGTCAGAGGTCCAGATCCCCGCTCCAGAAGTGCCGTGACAGGTCAGACCTCACGCTTCCCAACTGGGATAACCATACGTCCACACGTGGCAGGACTGTTGCGGTAAGTAGAGCATAAGGACTGCGATCCTTCAGGACAGATTGTAATGAACAGCGCTAAGTACTGATAATGCAAATTTAAAAAATCACTACTGCGGTAGAATGATTGCAAAAACACTTATTGAAAAAGATTATATGTTTATTAGATAATCTCTAACAATGCTGTAACAGATACCTTATGCTTTCCAAAGCTTTATTTTTATTATTCTGCACTGTTTAAAAAAAAGAAGGAAGACAGAGGGAATAATATCCTTCCTAAACTGAGAGTCCAGCTGATTGATTGTCATTGTTACTGCTGCAATATGGGTTTTGACTCATGGAGAACACTCTAGAATTTGTAACAGTGAAGTCCCAAAGCTTTATGTCCTTCTCTATATTGGAAATTTGCCCCAATTCCAGTGGGCCTCACATTTGAAAAACAAATCTTCTGAATTATTCAAAGTTCTTGCCATCAGACCTCACGTATTAGTTAATCATGTCGTAGCTCCACTTACACTCCGAGCAGAGGCGAGTGGCTCGTCATCGAATACTGGGAAACAAGTCCCAGGTCAGAAAAGAAAATTCACTACACGAGATCCGAATGTCTGCAACAGTTTCTTATTCTTTTGCTACCAAGAAATGGTTCTAGGTAGCTTTGATATCAAGATTTTTACTGAAAATTACGTAACTAAGCACACATAATATACTGCAGTTTGGCATTTTACAACTCTAAATGACTGTTTCTATCAGTAGCTTTTATGATTAGCTTAAATGCTTACCTACTAATTCCTTCACGGATACCATTCACAGCTGCCAACAGTTTCTGCAGACCTAAAAAAGCTTCTTCAAAGGAAGACTTCGCAGTCACAGTTACTGCGTTGGGGTTCAACTTTTGGAAAATTTCAATACTAGTATTAGAAAGGAAGAAAGAAAAGACATTGAAAAGCAGTTAATGAAAATCCTCAATATTCAGAGAAACACAGTATTTATTATATATGCATTGTATTTTGACTATAAAAAAACCCCAAGGTCAAGTGTAAATCTATACTAAAACTATGTTATCTAAAATAGTCTTAGAATAAATAGTAGAAAGACCGTGCCTTAAAATGGTACTTCTCTGTTTAAAATTTTCCTTGGTGACTGTATTCTATAACAGTATTTTACCTTTGACTGAAATTTATCATTAAACTTCACTTGAGAATGAAACAGTCTCTTCACGCACAAGCTGGGTGCTTAAACCTCTCTTAGAAGAGAATTGTTAAGTTCAAGAAGCAAAGCAAAGTGCTTGCCATCAGTTTTCCAAGCAGCTTCATTCTCCAGGTTTACTGGAATGGGCTTGACACCTTCCCTGCAACGGTTGCGCTGGGACGATGAGCTGCAGAGCGCCCATGAAGAATTATCCCCACTGTGGCAAGGTAAGTAGTATTTTCTTGGCATGCGCAGTAAGAGTGTGAAATGACCTTTGATTCGAAAATTTTATCCTCTTTTCACAGCTTGGTCTTTAACCGGTGGCAAGAGCCAACATTTAAGTTGCATTTTCTTCATAAAGTGGTACATTTGGAAGAGTTTTTCCTTGATGCCTATATGAAACCTTCAAATTCACAACTTCTCTCCCAGTAAGAGAACTGTTCAGTAAGAGACTGTTCTCTGGCACAGATCCTCAGCTGACCTGAACACCACACCAAGCCAACTCCTGACCAGCTTCAATTCAGACTATTTGCACTGGTGCAAGCCCAGAGGACTTACGCTGGTGCAGCTCTATCGTGCATTCAAATGCTAGTGTGGAAATGGCATCGGTAGAGCTATTATTACTATTTGTTAGGTGACTCCTTAACAGACCACCAAAAATTGAGCTTATTTGTGCCTGATGTTAACTCAGTGTCCCTCCTTTGAAAAGATTTCGGATTAAGACTACAAAAAGAAAACACAGTATTTGTTCAGATTCTGTGACAGCATCCAAACTCATCTCAGGGATTTTCAAGCACATTTTTCAAAAATAATCAAAACACTAATAATGCTAAAACATCTAGATGGAGGGTGGTTTAATTTTATGGAATTTTGAGTTTAGATGAGAAAAGAAATTCATCACTAGATTCTACATTTGGATTTTACAGAGTGAAGGATTTTGCTTAACAGGAAAACTTACTGTATTTCAAATTGATTGAAGTTTAAAAAAAACCCCAAACAACTAAACAATTTTGCATAGGCTACTATACTTCCACAGGTCTTGGAAAGAAAATAACCTGCGAAAACGTAGAGCTTGAATGCCTATTTTTTATGGATAAAGACGAGATTTCCATGGATGTCTCACGTCTGTGGCTTTTACAGGGTTTTCAACACCATTCTCTAAGGCAACTTATTTCAGCTACAGTCCAGAAAAAGAGCAGCAGACTAGACAGACCACTGACTACATCCACATAACAATTTGTATGCTCCTAACTTCTTTGTGTGGTTTTTTTCTTTTTGTCAATTTTGATTAATTACTAATAGCTTATTCCCTAAAATAGGAGAAAAAAAAAAGCAAGTGATTTCTAAAGTGTGTTTGTTTGAAAATTATGTAAGGTTATGTAGAAGTTCTGAATTTCTTCAGCGTACCGTACCTGTACAAGTTCATTGTATTCCACACACCTTCAAGGACTGACCAGATTTCCTGGTGCCTGTTTTCTTGAGCTACATGAAAGCTTGGATGTATCTTTTTTTCTTCACAGTTTTGAAGATTTGGTGTCATTGCTTCCATTTTTTCACATACAGCATTTTCTGAAAGAACCATGATGTCTTCTGATAAATCCTGCTCACTGTCTGACCTCACCTTATAAAACAGTTTAGCAAACAAATAATGAGTGTATTTGGTTCCTAACTTAAGAAAACTTGAGCACTTCTACTTTTTTTTTTTTTTAAAAGCAATGCTCAAAAAAGCAAGGCGGATCTCTTCTAGTCATAACCATCTTTATTATAGTTTCTGGATAGGAAGCTTCTCTCAGTCTTTCACCAATACATCTTCTAGATGTATATATTGGTATTTCTACAGATAGCAAACAGAAGCAAAGGGAAACCCTGTGCCAAAGCTTCCCAGGCACGGTAAGCTGGTATAAACAAGAAACGCCTCTTACTCTTACTCCCTATCCCATGACTGATGGCACACTTTCCTCTGCAACAGCCCAAAGTATTCATCTACTCATTTGGTAAAATGGTTCAGAAAGTTTGTCCAAGCTAAACTGAAACTGATGTGGCACAACCTAGTCTGTGTAAGGGTAGCTCTTTGTGAAGTCCAACATCAGGCAGGACAAGGAGAGCAGGAAACGAGTTTTCAGACAGAAAGCCTGTCTCTTACAGCAGCAGCACTCACAGAACTGCAGACTAAGTGCCTGACTCCAATGCACACAGAAGTTACAGCACAGTAGACAATCAAGACTCAGGACACCCCCATTAACTATCAGAAAGGACATGACACAAGTGAGTCCTTTCTTCACGTGCAGCACCAGAGATACCAAGAAAATGAAAGCTGAAATAGCTCGCCTAGGAACAGTAATATTGGAACAATGTCAGAAGTAGAAACAACAATTCTAATTTTAATCTTAATCTTTAAGGCCCTTTTCCATCAGCTACAAACACAAGAGAAAACCAAGACAGTCTTCCTGAAAGCAGCTAAATAATGTTTTTCAGTCACCTTCCCAATACTAACACATTTATATTAGGACCACAAAAGTCTACCAAGCATGTACATAAAGGCAGATATTTGCTACATGAATATAAAAGTTAAATTTGAGGTATGTTAATTTTGGAAACATTCCAGCAACAACATTTCATGTGATAATTTTTTGAAATTATGGGAATAATTTAGAAATCTAAGCCGGGTTTGTAACACGAACATGGAGCAAGGTCAAGAAGATGTCAGGTGAGTGAATACTAAAGCTGCCCTTACCTCTGTAAGTGTTTGGTGTAGCTTACTCACTTCAGCGTAAGCCTGGGGAAGTACACCATTATAGTCTGACCTTGAACTGAAAGCATGGAGTAATTTTTTGGATTCCTGGAGCAAGATAACCGCTGCTGAGGAGTCAACTGTTTTACCTGATATTTAGACAGTAATATGGGAAAGAGATTAAAAAAAAAAAAGTATTAGATATTAGGAGTTATCAATCTTAGGACGCAAATTTAATACTCAAATATCTGGATTAACTGAAGCACATAAAAAGCCCTGAAGATGGTTCTGAAGCATTAGATATAACAGACTCAAGAGAAACATGTGTGAGGTTAAGATTTCTCACTTCTTAACCAAGTTTTCCAAATTTATCCAAGGATCCGACAAGAGGATCAACTGGCATGTCTAAAATCATTCTGCAGAACACCAATATCCCAAAAGTGGTATATCGGTTAAAATCAAATTCTTAAAGACATCTTTAAATAAATGAAAGGGTTTGGGGGTTTTTCTGGTTGGCTTTTTTGGAAAACAAACCTCCCTGCCCTCATCTATCACATTAAGGAGTCTTTACTCCTTCACAATGTGTTTGGCAAACACAGATCCTTCGGCCACACATAACATGGTGGCAAAGGAGGGAGAAGGATTATTTCCTTTTACAAATAGCTCACAGACTTTGGTGACCATTAATATATATATTCATTAAAATGTTTTTCCCCTGATTTTTTGCAGGTACATAGAGATGTGTGAAATAAGTTCTTACATGCCTGATAGTGTCCATACATTTGCTTTTACTACCTTGCTTTAAAAAGTAGAAAAAAAGGCAGCAGAATACTGAATTACAAGAAAGGGGGGAAAAAAAGGGAAAAACAAACATTTCAGAAATAGTTTTTGTGCATTTTTTTTCCTTTTTTCTTTCTTTTTTTTTTTTTTTTTTTTTTTTAATTCATAGCTCATCAATTTCATTTCAATTATGGCCTTAAGGCTACACAGAGTGTTGGGATTTTGTCATGCATCCAGTGAATAAACTGTGGATCAACACAAAAATAGATAAAGACTGTCCAAGGTATGGCTCCATTTGGACAATCTTAAATTGGGGGGGGGGGGAGGGCA
>VYZM01020993.1:375463-408119 GCA_013398915.1 Dromas ardeola
TCAGATGTATATTGGAGGATTGCTTTAAGACTGCAAAGTGGTTTTATTACGATTTTTAGATTTTCGCTGATTACGTGTATGTATTTAGTACTAGCAGTGGCAGCCCTGGCAACTGAGACTAGTTTTTATTCACAGATCAAGAAAAATGATCATCAGGGTCCACACGGGCTCTGTATCACTTGGTTCTTGTGCCTTAATAATTTTTTAAGAAGAGTGGCCACTGGTGGAAGTAATAGTCTACCTCCATGTGTCTTTAATTTTTTTACTAACAAATATGCCAAAAACTTCCATAGTTCCATTTTTAATGAGATGGGTCATAAATATCTCATAACTCTGGTACTTGCAGCCGTTGCTGAACTGAGTTATATGTAAATCCACGGTAATGTTAAGAAACTCATTATTCTCTTGCCCATTCTCAGTAGTAATTTTTATTTCTTCTGCATGGGTGTAGCTTTCTTCTGCCATGTGTGATAATGGACTGACTTGTATTTATTACCATCACCTCATGTATTTGATACTTAGTAAATCATAAAAGAGGCTGATCAACATTAGAGAACACTGGTTATTTATTTGGTGAGCTATAGGCTGCCTCTGTTGGCTACAGTGGCATGGGACTCTGCGTGGATATAGTAATCCACTCATAAAAAAGTAATAAAAAAGGAATGTTGCTGTTGTGCAAGCCTAAGATAAGTAATTATTATTATAGATCCCCATGTTCTGTGGCATATTTCAGTATCTATCCAGTGTTACTCAAACGCATGCAAGCTTTTCTGCTAAATTCTGCGTGAGAGGTGGTTTGACATGTAGCAGTCCTAAGACCCAGCAACAGATGTGTGCGTGCTCTAAAACATCATTCCTGTGTGCAGCCCTACAACATACGTCGCCCAATAACTAGTTTTTATTTTGGTTAGTGCTTCAAGTGCTTCAACACCTTTGATGTCAGATAATCTTGCCTTTGCCTTTTTTTGTCCCTTATGCCAGATTTCCAAGAAGAAAAGATTTTTTTAACATAAAGTACACTATCTTTTTTTTTTTTTTGCAGCTTAAAAAGATACCAGGTGCTTGTTTTATCTAAAAGATTCGGGGCGGGGGGAAGACAGATTGTTGTTCTAACCTCTTGAGGTATTTTTTTAACCATTTTAAGTCTCTAGACTTCATCTATAAAATTCTGTTATTCTGCAGAAGTTGTATTAGCCTCATGTTGCTGGAGTGAAAAATACTAGAAAACAAAAACTAATGGTTGCAGAAGTTAATGATCTTTAAAGTAATAGTGGTTCTTGGCTGTATTCTGTGGAGTAGAAAGAGGCAATCCATAAATTTGACCTTTGTGTTCGCCGGATTTAGAATATACCCTGGGGAATTACTCTCTGGCAGTGCCTTCATTCTTTTTTATCTCAACATCCATCCCTGTTGCTATCGGTGGTAACTGCAGTTCATGTTTCTCATAGTTCTTTATTGTATTTTCAGATGAAAAGAAGCCTTGCCCATTGTGTCCTGAGGAGAAATTCAGAGCTTGCTATAGTCATAAACTCCATCGTCACCTTCAGAATTTGCACTGGAAAGTGTCTGTTGAATTTGAAGGTAATGGCAATCATATTTGAGTAGTAAACACCAGAAGAAATGGTGGACATGTAGGAGGACATTGTTCTGTGTTTAGTCTTTTTAAAGTCCTCTTGACTTAAGCAACTTGTTACCAGCTCTGAATGAGAACCATATTTTGTAATAATAAATTTTGACCTGAGTGTAAAATATAAATGTAAAATAGCTCTGTATTCTACATGCCAAAATAGTTAGTTGTGCGTTTTCTCATAAAAAAAAATAACTGCTTGGCATGTCATGAAAATTACTATAAAATTTAAAATATTTATATCATGAAAGTGTTTTGGTTATATTAACAATCAGGCACATGCACATGTGGTCATTTTTGGCTCATCATAAAGGTTCCCTAGCTTCAGATAAATACTTAATGCATTTATTTAGTATCTCTATCTTTTTTTTAACAAACTCTGTGATCTACTTGTTAAGATGCATTGAAATCCCTACAGGAAGTTTAAGAAGGAAAAGAGCGGTTTTTAAAGAACTAGGTGCATGAGTTTGTGGGAAATAGAATGACTAACCAGAAGATGGACAGGATTAAAGTTGAATTAAAAATGATCTGAATGGAGTTCTGGTTTTGCATGCTTTAGCAGATGTCTTTTTATGTTGTTTTGTTTGGGTCTTTTCTTTAAGCTGTGGAACATACGTTTTGTAGGAGTATCCACACAAGTCTTTTAGCCAGGTAACAATACTTTTGTAAAATACTGACAAGTACCTTTGGAAATTATATACCATATAGCCAGAAGACTCACTGTAGCTTTGTAGGATTAAACTTAATTGCTTATATAAAATTTTTTTAGATTTTATAAATTTATGTGTATAATTAGCTGTTAAATTTCTCTGTGTGGAAGGGGAGTTTATCATATAGTTGGTAATGTTCTCTTGTCACTGTCTTGTGGCAATGCTTGGGAATCTTAAATGAGACCATGCCCTAAAAATAAAGAAGACTTTGAAACAGAGTTTGTGGTATAGGACACTTGCATTCTGTTTACTTACTGTACTGTGATGTGACAAGAATTTGTTTTCCAGGGTACAGAATGTGCATCTGCCACTTGCCTTGTCGTCCAGTAAAACCAAACTTCGTTGGAGACCAGGTAAAAATGCTGAATCACAGAAATACGTTACCCTACAAAGTAGGGGGAATGGGTGATTTAGGGGAACTTTTGCCATCTACTTGGTCTCAAAATAATCCGGTGTGGGATATCAAAAGCTTATTGGTCCAGAATATAAGTATTTGATATACTACCTTTGGGTAGTTGAATGTAGTTGTATCTCTTTCTTATTTTGGTGGGTAAAACACTGTCACAGTTGGGAGTAAACAGCAGCTTTGCGTGGAAGAGATAAAGGGTTCATTAGGCCGGGTGAGGGATGCTTCTCAGCTCCTTCCCTGTGTGCTGAGTATGTGGAGTTTTGACAGAGTTTAATTGATTTTGATGCGGTGCTGGCGCTGCCAGTGTGATTGTTTGCAGTTCTGTAGATTCAAAATACTTTGTATGCACTAGAGGTAACAGACAGATGATTTCTTCATATGCCTGTGTTCAGGTTTATGTATTCTGAAACTATATGTATCATATTTTACAGACATTTTCAAAGATGGGAGCCCATTACCATTGTATCATCTGTTCAGCAACTATCACACGAAGAACTGATATGATAGGTCATATTAATCGTCATGTGAATAAAGGAGAAACTGAATCAAGGTTTATTACAGGTAGGTTCTTCTATAAAACATTCCATCTTTTTATACTATCTACCACATGGAATAACTGGTATGTGGGTGAGACACGAAATAAATTCTGAAACAGATTTAGCCTTACGAATGAGAAATCTGCCCTTAATATTTCAAAACACTTCTTTTTTCCTCAAAGGTGTAGCAGTGTTGTGATTTAGTTTCTGCATGGAACAGCTACCCTGTTCTTATTGGTAAATAATATTGCATTCACAATTAGTTTAATGTTGTAAATGTAGGTTTCTGTCTCTCCAAGAGAATGGAGGACATGGCATCCATGAAAAAAAAAAAATCTGTATAGAGAATTCGATACCTATGTATTTGGCTCTTTGTGTGTTTGTAAACCAGTCTTGAATAAATCTGCAATATAAAAATCCTTGGCTTTTTATCCCAATTGCATCAGCATGAATTCACAAAACAAGATGACTTTATCGGTTCTGGAGAGTCATGACAGAGCTGTCCATAGTTGTGTAGTAAATGACAAGCCTGTCTGACTTTCTGCAGAATTAGATTTTTGTTTCTAAACTTGTATAAACTAGATCGGAAGAATTTTAAATAATTGGAATTATTAATTATATTAATTATTTATATTATATAGCTGGCAACTAGGACCACGCAGCTGCTCGCTTGCTCCCCGTCCCCAGCAGGGTAGGGAGAAAAGGAACAGGGAGGGGAATCGTGGGTTGAGATAAAGATTAATGGAGGAGAATAAGAATAAGAATGGTAAAACAGTATACAAAGTAAAGTGATACAACACAAGTTGCTCTCACCACCTGATGTGGTGAGATTGATTTGATTGCCCAGCGTGTCCTCTGGAATATTCCTCTGGCCAGCTTGTCCTGTCTCTGCTCCCTCTCAACTTCTGTGGGAAGCTGAAAAAGTCCTTGACTTCTTTACATCACTTAGCAACAACTAAAACAATACATGTTTATCAAATCATTCTCATACTAAATCCAAAACACAGCAGCTACTAAGAAAATAAGTAACCAGCTGAAACCAGGACAAATATAGTAAATATGAGACTGGGAGCCGTGAGGGTCACACTTGTCTCTTGACAATATGCAGTTTAGGAGTAGTAGTTTAGTGTCTTGGGATCAGTTTGTGTGCCTAGGAAGTGATAGTAGTACATATTCCATACCTTTAACTTTAATAAGAGTCCGTGTTGTGAAATAGATTAATCTCTGTATCATTCCCTTCAGAGCTGTCAGTAAAGAATGACCCATTTGTCATTTTTTAACAAAATATGTACGTGGCTATTTTTCTAATGGGGAGCAGAGAAATCCAGAGATCAGATATTTCTTGCTTTGGAGGCAATTCAGCAACACCTGGGGGCTGTGAACCTGGAGCACGTGATAGCACGGTTCACAGATGCGCAGCCTGTGTGTTTGAAAGCACTGAGACAGGCAGGCTGAGCACTGACAGGTATCTACTGGAACGCTAACAAATTCTTTCTGGTCATTCCTGGGTAAATTTTGCTCCTGTTAGACTGGGGATAAATGCGCAGAGGAATGACTGCGTGTTTACAGCTGTCTGATCAGAAAGCTTGTTTTGCCACGAATTGTTTTACACAAAGCTTAAGTGCTGAAATTATCCCTCTGCTTGTGCTGTCTTTACATGTTTTGTGAAGCTGTTTGATAACTTACAGAGATTAGATCAAGGATTTTGAGGGATTTTTGTAGTTCACTGATACACATTCAGGACTGTGTTAATAGGGTTTTAATTAATTAGCAATGTATTACGTTTGAACATGCAAAATAAATGTGCTAAGCCTCAGGCTCGGGGGCTTGCTCTCTTAAATGTGAGTGGGTACATAGGAGCCCAATGGAGAAATGAATCTGGTTGTTTATGGGAAGAAAATTGTGGTAGAACTTGATCCTTATCTGCCACTCTTGGGACTGGAAGATAAATTGCTGCCTGCTTTTCCCCCCGCCATGTACTAGTTAACTGATCCATGTGTGCCAGTTGGATTACTGCAAAACTAAGACTTCTTGCTATATGGGAGCAAATTCTTAATTTAATTTATCAAATGTGCTAACATTAATTGCAATTCTCACAAACTCTTTCCTTCCCCCACAATTGCTTTCTTTTAGTTCCTGCACCCAAGTCTTCTCATGAAGTGCTCAAAGAGTTGGCCACGGATGTGCAGGTTCTTCCCAACTACTGCACGCCTCAGAAGACAGATTCCTATTTTAATCCTAAAATGAAACTCAACAGGTGAGAGAACAGGGAGTGGGAGGATGCACCAGAGGCGGTGAATTTGTAGTGAAAAATACTTGTGCGTTTTGAAAAGCAAAAGCTGTGAAACTTTTGTTCAAAGGGCAGGAGAGATGGCATTGGTGAGTAATAAGATATGGTTCCTGGGATAAGAATTCTGTTTGGAAGTGCTTTTAATATATCTGCTTGGATATTTTCTTTTTAATTTGGGAAGTTTTCCATCAGAAGACTCATGACAAATAATACTTAAACCCAAGAAGACTATGTGGGAAATATTGTCGCTTCTGAAGCAATTAAGTACACTTCTGTAATGAGTAGTTTATGGAAAAGGACAGGATTTGAAAAGAGCACACTTGAAAACTAACTTCATTGTAATACACTTAGATGTTTTTCTGTGAATTTCCACAAGATAACTATGGATAGTCACTGCTCTCTCTCCTTTAACCAAACAGCAGCATACCTATTTACAGTTTTCATATTCTAGGCCTTTTTCTCTTGGGACTCAGATGCTCTCAAGTCTCTTACCTTTATTTCCATTAAAAAGATGGAGGAAGAAACGTTTTTTTTTAAGGAGAGTCGTAAGTCGTGTTTGTACCACGCTTGAAAGGTGTGAGCGTTTACACCAAGGCATGGGACTGGGGGTCAGCCCATGCTGACCCCTCAACCTTGCCGTGCTGACAATATTTGAGCTTCCAGGTTTAAAGTCAGTTCAGATGCGTCTGTGAAAGCTAAGGATGCCTCTGGAGAAGGCCTTTGCAACTAAGGTTATGGCTGTGTCTGAAAGACGAGGCCTGTTTCTTAACACGGTGGAATTCCATTGCTCTACAGTAATTTCTGACATACTTTAAGCAATTTCTGACATACTTTAAGCGCAGAGCCATTAGTGGGGTAGTATCAGATAGTGCTGAGAAAGTAAGAAAAACGCTATTTACTTTTGAATGCTAGCCACTTTTTCCAGTGTTAGAGTAACTAGTAAGTTGATTCCAGATCCTACTTTATGAATATCCTGCTGTAGAATTAAAAAAAGGGCAGTTGAGGCTTTTGATCTACGATTCTTCTGTGTAAAAGGTAGTTCAGCTTAAATGTTCTAGTATTACATTCAAGGAAAATAAGGAAAAGGAAGGAAAAAATATTTTCTCAACTTACTTGCTATGACCATTCTTTTTTATTTTCAAGGCAATTGATATTCTGCGCGCTAGCCGTTCTAGCTGAGGAACGAAAACCGATAGAATGTTTGGATGCTTTTGGTGCCACGGGTAAAGTCAATTTCTTTAAATCTTGGGCTAATAACCACTAGTATGAAGCTGCAGAAATCGGTAGTAACTGACACTGCATATTCAAAAATAATCTGAGGTACACAATTTTCTTCTGTAGGCAGGCAGTCATTAGTTTCCATACCAAAAAACCAATCAGCCCTCAAGAGCCTGGTATTAGGCCTCTTTAAAAGACTGTAAATAATATTAAATTAAAACTTAGTTGTCTCCTTAAAATCAGTTGCCTCAATATCCATGAAGTGGCATCTTCCTAAACTTGTGTCTGAGGTCACAAATCTCTTGTGACCCTTGGCTGTGGAATTTGGTTGTAAAATCAACGTGTGGTTTAAAAATGGTGATGAATCCAAGCTTCTGTATCAGAAACACCTCGTAATTGATCACAAAATTTCTGAAGGTGAACTAAATGTAAAGTAGTTATATCAGTGTCTATTAATCATCTGGAACAAAAATCTGAAGAGGTCTGGATTGCTGCCTCATTATCAGCCAACTGCTGTGAACTTAAGGTTATAGTTGAGAATAGCAGTAACTGCTCACCACTTTGCATAAAAATTCCAATGGTGAGTTTGCCACCGTTCTGTACTAGGCCAGACTTCCCAAGTGCATCATGCTCTGCACTTGGGGACTTGACTATAAAAGTCAATGTCCAGCTTTCAGCTGGGAGAGAGTTAACTTTTTTCCTGGTAGCTGCTGCGTTTTGGATTTAGTATGGGAATAACGTTGATAACGCATACTGTTTTAGATGCTGCAAAGTAGTGCTTGGGGGTTTTTTTAGCTGAAATCATGACAGTCAGCAATAAATATTTGGAGGCAGCTTAAAAATCTTGACAGTAGCTATTATCGTGTTTACTGTTGGTCTGTGACAGGTGCCTGTCTGCTGCTCTGGAGTGTTAAATAAGCCGGGGGGGGGTGGCGGCTTTCCTGCAGATCATGGGTCAGCTGCTTGGAAATATCAAAGGTCTTTCAGTCTATAACCCCCGTTATAGTATAAGATGGTGACAAATAGACTGTCCCTTGACAAACTCCATTGTCACTCTGTGCTGAGGCGGAAGGTCACCAACACATTTTTGCAGGAACATGACAAAATTTGCAGAGCGCACACTTCTGTATTAGAAACATTTAAAAGGATGAATTTTTTCTTGGCATGTTCAGTGACCCAGAAACCAACTCCTTTTTCTGTCATGGAGTTACAATTCTGTCTTTCCTTAGGTATAATGGGATTACAATGGGCAAAGCATCTCAGAAGTTCTGTGAAAGTTACAATTAATGATTGTAATGAAAATTCTGTGACAATGATTCAGGAAAACTGCCATTTAAACAAAATGAAGGTGAAACTGAACACTAAGGAAGATGACAGTGATGAAGCTCTGGGGGATGGAGAAGAAAATACTGACACCATTGAGGTGACAAAAATGGATGCAAATGTTATAATGCATTTGAGATCATTTGATTTTATGTAAGTGTTGAATGTTACTGTTGATAATTTTCTGGTTTGGTAGTGACACCCCCATCTCCCAGTGAACGATTATCTTGGGAAGTGGGAATGAAAGAAGCAACCAATGGTCACATGGTACTTTAAATGTAATTTCATTGTCCCGTAAATGGTGTGGGAAGAGAACATTAATCTTAAATGTTTTAGAAATAGCTGGGAAAATGTTAAGCCCTTCTGACATCCAGAATTGGCTATAAATGTACATGAAAACTTTAAGCCAAACTATTTTTTTATATGACTTCATTGTCTGCTTGATAAAGAGAAATGTCAAATTAATCCTTTCTTTTTCTTAAAACTTTTAATTAGTTTAAAATTCACACTTGTGCATGGCATTGTGTAGGACTTTATTGTGTCTCTTGTTTGAATCCATTTTGCAGCATACTCATTTTCAATTAATGTAGGCTAATTCTTCCAAGCTGGCTTTATAGATGCAGACATTCAAAACTATATACAGACAGCAAAATTAGCGATTGGATTTCTTGTATTGATTAACCTATAGATCTAAGCTAATTAAGCAAAAGGTATTCAGGCTAAAAATCAGGCTAATTATTTAGTACGTAAACTGGAATGAATACATGTGAAGATATTTTTGTTTTTAGAAGTTGCCCTTTGCTTTACGGATAAAGGTAAGCATCAGGCCAATGTTCTTATAACTTGAACTATTCGGTGGGTCAGGATGCAAATATGACCGTAGGTGAAGCTTACAAAGTAGTGTTTTTCTGAGATTAAACTAAACTCTTGAGCATCTATAGATACTCAGTGGGACTTCCTTTCTTTTCAGCCATTTGGACCCCTTTGGAACTTCTGTGAATTATCTGGATTCTGCCTTTAGAAATGTGAGAAATCTGGGAATCGTGTCATTGACGTCCACAGACATAAGTTCTCTGTATGCAAAGGCTCAGCACGTTGCCCTGCGTCATTATGGATGTAATATTGTCAGAACAGAGTACTACAAGGAACTGGCAGCCAGAATAGTAATTGCTGCTGTGACGAGGTACTGATAAAACAAATCAGCTCAAATGCTGGTACAATAGGTTTATTAGAAAAGTATTAGGGATACAAAACTTGAGACTTCTGCTGTAGGTTGTACATGTTCGCTTTCCAGAACTCCTTAATTCTAAAAGCCAGACTTCTTGATGCAAAAGTAATGTTTCATATTTTTTGTGCTGCTATGGGATAATGTAAATTTTAAACTAAAAGACTGGGCAAGGTGAAAATGTGTAAATAGGGGAGGGTTTGGGGATGGTGGGGAGGGATGGTAATGGAAAAAGTAGAATCATAGAGTTGTTTGGGACTTGCCTAGACTCTAAAATATTAATTAAACTGCTTGAATGTCTTCTAGCTAAGCATTACAGTTGGACTTGCTTTAATGGAAACTGATAGTCACTGCAGATCCTTGTGCTTGTGGTTAAAAAGATTTATGTAATTACTAACTTGTAAAATTAGTCATTTGCATATAGATATTCTCAGTAAATTCAGTCTATTAGATAAATGCGGACATAAAACCTGGTCCCTAATTAGGGAAAAAGAGCTACAGGCAGGAGGATGAGACAACTGCTCAGGAAAGATGGGGAGGAAATAAAGCGCATGGAGGTCTTCAAAATGCCAGAGCGCAAATACTGACCTGGGAATGTTTCTCTTTCATAGAGCTGCAGCTCGCTGTAACAAAGGCATTGAAGTTTTACTCGCAGTAGCTCTAGAACACTTTGTTCTAGTAGTGGTCAGAGTTTTACGGGGACCATCTCCTGCAGATGATTCGGCAAAGAAAATAAGATACCTCATCCATTGCCAGTGGTGCGAAGAGAGAATTTTTCAGAAAGAGGGTAACATGGTAGAAGGTAAATGGCTTTTCTTTAGCACTTTTCTAGAGCTGATTCCTGTATCTGTTTTGTGCTTCTTTAAACCTTGTTTACATTCACATCCTTTTAGTAAAGTAATAATTCCATTTAATCTAATGATGAGTGTATTACATGAAGCAGAGAAGGTATTTCTAATACACCAATATCTGCTTTATGGTAGTGGGCACATTCCTGTAATTCATCTAACGCTTGGCGGTAAATGAAGGCAGCCTCTAGGTTCAGAGTCGACTGTTCATGGGCTGTCTCTACATGAAGTAGGCATTGCTGACTACCTAAAAACAACTTAAATCCTGTTTTTCTGTTTAGAAAACCCTTACCAGCAGCTGCCTTGTGATTGTCACGGCAGTATGCCTGGGAAGACGGCAGTAGTTCTTGGTCCTCTCTGGTAAGTCCAGAACACAGTACAGAACTGGAGAATAATTTGGGTGGGAAGGACCTCTGGAGGTCAGCTCTTCAGTCATGAACAAAAATGCAAATCTGCTGGATAGTGTAGCACTACAAAAAGGGGTACCTCAATCAGGAGGAACTCAGGAAACATTTAATTGATTTTTTTGAGTTTAGTAGGGTATTGAGTTTTTGCTTTTGTTCAGAGTTCAAGCTAATTAATAAATAATAACAAACTTGCTTTAAATTTCATATTCAATGTAGCTTATGTAATACATCCTGCACAGAACCTGGCTGCGTGTTCTCTACTTGCCAAATGTTAAGCAACATTTATTTACTGAATAATTTATTAATCCTTCCGTGTGCTGATGGTAGTAAATAATACACTGTTTGATAATTAATATTTAGATTTTTTTCTTGTGAGAAACAAGAATAAATCTGTTTAAGTCTTTAAACTATTTCAAAGCAGTATTAAAAATGGTTGACAATTGACAGTGCCTTTCTTGTGGGGGTTAAATGACTTTCTCAACATAGTAGGGCAGAAATAAAATTACCGTTCTTGAAATCTTGATTATTTTCTTTAACATGAGACCAATACTACTGTCATTGTAAACAAAGGAATTCAATATCACGAAGTTAAGAACACGGTCAGCTTGATGCAGCACTTCGTAACATAATTGCTGATCAATTTGGGCAAGAGATTTTTAGAGCAGCTTTTGCTTTCACTAGGAAGCCTTAACTTTTCCCTTCTCTTGCATTTCGTAGGTCAGGAGCGCTGTTTAACACTGGATTCCTCAGAAGAATGCTGCTTGAGGCTGTCCAGTATGGTTTGGATGAAGCTCAGCCGCTCTTAAAGACATTAGCTTGTGAAGCGGAGTGCACAACTTTAAAACACTTTACTACCCATAGTCCTTGCGATGAGAACAAACAAGGTAAGAAAAACGGCAGACTGTTCACAAAAATAATTGTGGTGATTTAGAGAGGTGCTGCTCTTTGGTAACTTACTACTAACAGCAGCGTGTCCATAAAATTAAATGCAGCGTGGGACTTGGCGGCTCTTGTCAGGTGGTCTCTGGTGCTGTAAGAAGAGCAGGCTCTGTCAGAGGCATAGCACTGGGTTAGACACGTTTAATCAGTGTGACAGATCCTAAACCAAATAAACATAACACAGGCAGGTGGACTGCCATGAAATCCAGCACATTCCCTCCCTGAAGGAGATGGAAATCCTAAGTGTCTGCAAGTTCTTTGGTGTATCCCGATCCTGACCTCGGAGCATGGGCTGTTGTTGGGGAGAGAGGACTCCAGCTGTCAGGCTCTGCAGACTCCCCAGGGATTGCAAATCAGTGTGCCAAAAGAAATGGCTTTCTGTCTGGGAACTCTGTGACGCTCATTAAATGAAATCGTATTTTGAATATCCCCACTAAGTTCAAGTTACTGAGTTAGCATGTAAAAGTTACCCATAGGTATGCTTCTTACTACGCTTCCTTCTTTAGGCCAGAACGTGGTGGTATTTCTTTCTGTTTAACCAAGATACTTTGTCAAGATACTGTCTTACTGTAGAATTAATTTTGACTTTTAATTGTATTCTAGAAGAGTGTGGCGTATATATAAAAACACCGAATACTTCCACAGAATCCTACTTGGTACCTGGTAAGTAGATCACTTTGATGTAGCTGTAGCAGTTTCAAATTAAGCTATAGTTTAAGTGATGGCTAAGCCGACCCAGTGTTCACTTTTTAATTTATTTTTTTAATTTACCAATACTGGTACTCAGGAGGTTTTTTTTCCCCCACTGAATACTGATTTTACTCTGTCTTCATCCAGAATCATATTTACTGGTAAAAGCAGAATGCTAAATACTCCATGAAGCCTACTTGACTTCACTTGTTATTACTGAAACTGGCATGTTAGTTAAATTCAGGCCAGATTTTAACTGCAAAATACTAGCTTATAAAAGCAGACACAAAGGTATAGTTGCTATGTGGCTTCTTTTTCTATGTACTGTCTTTGGCATTTTCTGTGGTCTTAGTGAATGTTCCCTAGTTTCACTGGCTTTTTTGTGGTCCAGGAAAAAGAAAAAGCGATGAAGTGATTCGAAACGCAGCCAAGCGACAGAAAGCTGAGAACAGCGCTGAGCACCCTGCGTTTTACTACAATATCCACAGACACAGTATTAAAGGAATGAACATGCCAAAGTAAGGTTTTCATTAAGTTCCAGTCTTAAATTACTATGACAACTGATGCATAACTTGTATTGAATCTGCGTTAATAACATTAACTCCTTTTGAATGATTTTTTGTTTGTTTTTTTTATTTAGGTTAAATAAGTTCTTATGCTATCTCTCTGAAGCTGGATACAGAGTCAGCAGAACCCACTTTGATCCTATGGGAGTCCGCACAAACGCACCCTTGGCGCAGTTTAAGACGATCCTTATGAAGTACAGCACGCCCACGTACGCGGGGGGACAGGCAGAAGGGCCCCTCCATCGAGCTGAAGATGTCCAGGCAGGAGAACAGGTTGAAGCTGCTGCAGATGACAAGGTGGAAGATGCTGAGTTTCTGGAAGATGATAAATCCAGAGTTGGTGACGCCACATTCACAAAAGACTACCCTACTCACTGTGCAGCTGATTAATGCAAATCGTTTTGTTCATAGATTGGGATATTACAGACTTGCGCACCCTGTTCAAGTAAGCCAGTACTTCTTACCAAACTGGATTTTAAAATTTTGAGTTACGTGCTATTTTAATTTGAAAAGATGTTTTAGAATTACGTAGCAGAACTTGCCCCTGATGACAGTGTGTGTGGTCACGGTGCTGTTACTGTGAGAAGGTGTCTGAGGCAGTTCTTTGCTTTTATGCTCACATCCACTTTCACACGGAGGCATCGTGGCTGCTCCCAAGTCTCTGGCAAAGCTCTGTCGCCAGCACAGAATCCAGAAGGCTGGGTGGGGCCAAAAGTCTTAAGCTATTTCCAAACATGAGGTTAATATGAAACAGAATATTCCTCAAGTTAATCATTCCTAAACCCTGACTGGTTAGAACTGAGAGGGTGATAAAATATCCCAGGGTAAAATCTGATGTGAGTTTAAGCAAGCCAGAAAGTCCTGAGTCCAGATTGCACACGTCATCTGGCGGTCAGTTCTGTTCTCACAGTTCTGCCTACAAGCAAGGACCTAACACAGCGAGAACGGGAAGGAACGGTTACACGACTGTTACTGAAACTTCAGTTTATAACCAAACTTTAGTGAATTGTGTTAGTCACTCCAGGTAGGTGTTTGTTCAGAGATTACGTTTCGTTGTGTACTGCAAAAAGGTACAGCGACATGGCACCACAAGTTCTAGCTGAAGTTTTGCTATGAATTTGTGAGTAATACAATCGTAGCTGTTAAAAAAGATCTCTTCTGTGAATGAGCAAAGATGCTGTGTGTTGGCAGTTGGCTCTGGTCTCCTTAAATATATGGCAGCATTCCAGCCAAATAAGCTTGACTTTGTCCTTTCTTTCCCCAAAACTTTGCTTAGATACCTCCAGATGTTTCACTTGAATTGGGAACAACTACTGCAATTAAACTAGTTCCGTTTTTCTCACAGGTTTCGTGTTTGGCCTGGCCCAATGCCGGTTTTGTTTAAGAGCAGAATATGATTATTCTTATTTATCCATCTCTGAAACTCCACAGTAAGAGTATTAATTGCTTCTCTCTCATGGAGCGCCAACCAGGAGTAACATGACTGATACACTCCTGATTATGTGAAACTTCCTCAGCTCCTCTCAGGCCAGGATTAAGTTACTGCCCCTTAACACTGTCTTAAATTCAGGACTGCTTTGGTACCAACTTATTTTCATTCTGTCCTAATTAAAAAAAGAGGAGACCACTAGAGATAATTGCACTTCAGCAGTGATACAGCAACAAACTTAAGTTGCCTTCAAAAACTTAGTGCTCATAGTTCTTTTCCAAAGATAACTTGGGATAAATGCAAGTAGAAGGGGAAGTTACAGTGTTCCCCAGTTCTGAGCTCAGTATTTATTTTTTAAGTGGAGAGCCTGTTAAAAGGCTTTGTTTGCAGATAACATGCTGCTCACTGCAGTGTTAATGTAGGTGGGATGGAATCAGTCACAAAGTCGTGTAACTGGAGCAAAAGAGAGTGTTCCAATTACACTAAAGTAGGCTAGACCAGTTCAACTGAAGCCTGTTGTGAGAAATATTTTTGATGACTCTTAGGGCTCCTCCTAAATAACAGCAGGTATCGTGCATCTCTGCCATTCAAATGGGCTGCTCCTTGGTGTTCACAGCTGTGCAAAGAAGGGGCAGAGAAACTCAAATTCAGGCTTGTCCATACAATTTGGGCTTTTTCCTCCCTCTCAGAGGGGCAGAAGCAACTACAGCCTGGGACAAGGAGTTTTGCCTGTTGTATGTGACCAGCAGAAAGGGGGGTTTGTAACTCAGGCGTGTGAGGATTCTCTTTCTGTTCAATAGCTGTTTTTGGAGCTGAATGATGCTGTACCACCAGGCCTGAGCCCATCCTTGGCGTAGTACTTTGCCAGGCACTCTGTGCCTCTCACTAATGACAGACCTTCACCACCCAACACATCTTTGTCGGATCAAGCCGCTGCAAGTAGCTTGTGTCTGTAGAAAATCGGAACTGCTCAACTGCTGGAACCATTAAGGTACTGCAATCAGTATTGTGTTAGCAGCTGATCAGCATGCTGCAGAGGACAAACACCTGATTAGAACTGCACAAAAACTGCCCAAAGGGTTTCTTTTATGAATGAATAGGAAGCAGCACTGCAATTTCCAATAGATAGTTGATAATGTTTTGGCTTTTATTCAGTGTGACTTCAGTTGGACACTAGAGCTTAGTCGTACCTAACACATTATATACTTTAAAAATAATATGGCTTTAAAAGGTGGCAGAGTAAAGTCATTTTGAAAATAAAATAGTTTATAGCACTAAAGAGTCACAGTGCAATCAATGGTTTAATCAAACAACTACATTATATAGATAATATTTAAGGAACATAAATATTCAGTCAATTCACTACAACATGAAAATAAAAGCTTCACATTCTCCCGTGCTTCTTAAGGAACTGGGGACAAAGTGACAGAGAGCTCCTAGACAGACCCCTCAGCTTCACTGACACCTCTCTCGCTTAAGGGCCTGGCCCTTGCCTTTGCTGTCCCAAGGGGAAGGGAAGCTGCAGCTAGTCTAGAAGTTCACCCGTACATTTTGAAGCATTTATAATCACCGCTCCCCCACCCCCCGAGATTCTATTTAGTGGACATGCACTACTAGTCTAGACAATGCAACACTTCACCAGAGTCACAAGTAACACATTTCCTTTAGAACTACCCCCTCTGTCTTCTGTGGGGCCTGAAAACTTCTGTTTCCTGTCACATAAAAGAAAAAAGTCTTTCCAGTTAAGAGAAAATAAATTAAGTTACTTAAAGAAGCCTGTGCAGTTTTGACCTGGGGCTAAAGCTGAGCTGAAACAGCAGCGGGAATGGACAGGTATTTACAAGTGCGAGGCTTGAGAGACGGAAGCGATGGCAAGGTGGTAATTCCTCCCCCAGAGAAGCCCCGAGCACCTGAATACTTGTGTACCATGTGCCAAAACCAGTCTTGGCCCTGGGCAAGGCAAACCATACAGTTTAAAGTGTAATACTGCTCACCTACCAATCATCTGCAACACTTTTTGCTTCTAGCTTCAGGTGCAAAGGGGTGAAGGTTCCATCAGCAAGTCTTACAGCAAAGGGAAGCTCAGGGCAACGCCATTTCCCTTATGACAGACTGCTAATGGGTAATTAGCCTCCGCTAAGTGACAGCAAGGTCCAGAGCCAGGGACAAGGAGTTTAACATGCAAATGAACAGCAGCTACTGGATTTCACACAACAGCCTAGTGGCAAGTTTTAAAACTCGAACTAAATTTAAGACACTAAATGGTAAACTTTGTCAAGTACTAAAATTGTCTTCCAAAGTGCTAAGCCGCATTTGTTAAAGCTATGGGAAAAAAGTACATACAAAAAAAGTAATCTTAGAGCAGCTTATGGTTTTGAAGTCCTCCTTGCTCAAAGTGAAGCCCAGATGAGCTCACGGCTGGGGCGGCACAAACGCCATAAAGCAAAGCATTTCGATGTTGCATTATGTCTGTGTGCTGGAACTTCTGGGATTTGCTTATTAAAAAAAAAAAAATTTCAGGACAGTTCTTTAGGGAACATTCTGATACATTCACAATAAAAACCTGTTTTATATAGGGACCAGAGCAGGGCTGTAAAATTTCCAGATTTTCTTCAGTTGAGCTTGTGAGGACGAGGTAACACTGCAGCAGGGACCAGAGGGGAAGCTGCAGGGCACATCAGGATTGGCATGTTTTACATGGAAAAAGAGGGAGGGGTTGGCGTCGTTTGGGCTTTTTTGACTGAAATTCATTAAAAAGCAAACCCATCTCTTGAATCACCTTGCACTGAAGTATTAAGCCCAGTAAACAGCAAGGTTTTAAGGTGTCAGTTTTCTCAGTACAGCTCTATTTCCCAAGAAAATGACTAATAGATCTTTTCTAGGGAATGAGATGAGCTCTAGCTGCAATACTCTCGGAAATCAATTCTCTACCCATCTTTTATATGGATGACCATTAGCAAATTACAACATTTAACACATTCCTTGGCATATGTTACTATTGAACAGACTGACTTAGCCATCCAATGCTCAATACTTCACAGAGGCTACTGTAACTGTGTCAAATGTATTAGAAATCCAGATTTACCTGGACAAAATTAAGACATTCCAAACCGGAACACTCGTTGAGTTACCATGCATTAGAAACAAAAAAGCATGTCAAACACTGGAATGTGCCGGACTAGGTCATTTAGTCTCCTAGGGAAAAACCAAAAACCCAAACCAAAGACTAAATTAAATACAACCCAGAATACTGTCTAATCATATTAGTAAGTATACAGAGAGAGCCTGAAGGCATCATGTGTGTCATCCACGAAGATATCGGTGGTGCCTTCTTGTAATATTAAAGAAGTGATAGCTATAAAAAGAGAGTCCCATCTCAGTTTTCCAGCACAGCCTATTTGTGTTCCTTTGTCGGCGCGTAGTACAGTTCCATAGGTTTGTTCACTTTCCAGTACTTCTCGCTCACCAGTTCCAAGGAAAATGACCCATTTAATACCTAGAAGAGAACACCCAAAGAGAAATGAAAGGAATCGGATGGCTTGCCTGGGTGGTACTGCAGAAACAGACTACTTAAATCGGAGGAATCCACTGACTTCAAGAAGTCACTGATAATGTGGAATGAGTTATTAGCGAACCACTCGGCATCAAAAAGCAGGAGTGCCAGCTGTTCTGAACTGCTGAGCTCACTAAAACAGCACCAAAAACACTTTTGCAAAGTGAATCGAGTTGTAAGTAAAGTGGACTTCTGTTTTCCTCTCTGTAAAGAGAGGGAGTAGTAAATGTGTATTTAAAGCAGAAGCATCCTGCTTTTGGCTAAGAGACAATCCGTGGTGACATTTGAAAGCTGTTTGAAATAGATTCTTATTTCAAAGCACCTGCCTGTCTCTGAGCCCGAAGACTATTCAGATAAACGCCCAAGTGTAAGACTGGGCTCAGAGTTCAGTCTAATTGCGATGTTGCCTTGTTGTTGTACCTGTATATTCTGTAGTCAGCAACTGAGGGGAGGGATTCTTCCCTAAGCGTACTCGGCTGTTTCGTAGCAGAGAATCAGAAGCCTACACAGAAGTGGAGAAACGCCACCTCACAATAGAGGCTTCCTTGGTGCCAGAGCTATCTGCTCCTCCAACAAGATTCTCAGATGAAGTAATACTTTTCCTCTTTGATTTTAACAGTAAAATAATGACGCAAGTCAGCTAGTAGCTGCTGGCATCACTGGATTTCTCCCAAGTAATTTATATGCCTCCTTTTCTACTAACCAAGCTTTTGCTGTGCACATTTTGCCACAAAGGAACCGATCTGCTTCTAAATAGACAACCTGTTGCTATGAATTTTATCCCTAAGCCAACTCAGGAAAAGTCCAGCTGAGTGGATTTTAATCAAATCTTTACCAAAGATATCTTGATGCTCAGTTTTACTCTTAGACAGAAGTTCTACTTACAGTGAACTGCCCGTTGGCCGTGGCAATGTAAATGGTGTACTGCTTCTCGCTGGCCGTGTCGAGGTTCATCTGGTTCGATTCTCCTTTGCTCCGAAGCTCCTCCAAAGCCAATCTCACGGCCAGGTACTTGGACAAGTGATCGACGGTGGCATTGCCTGAGGTCTTGATGTATCTGCAACAACCACAGTCAAAGACACTTGAGTTGCAGGCATGGGAAAGAGACATCAGGAACACCCCAAATATTAAGCATCGAGTGTGAAAAGACGTGTGAAAGACAGTTCACAAAGAAGAATAGTAATTGCTTACATGCAAGCAGCTTACTGAATTAGAGTGTTCCTAAGTGTCCTTACATCTTTGTGACACTTCCCCACAAGCCCTCCTGCTCTTTTAGAGGGAAGACGGCATTGCCCTGTCACCTGCTCGCAATGAGAAACCTAAAAACTGGTTGTCGAGGTATTTTGAGAACTACTCACGACTGCCGAAATCTTCTACGCGGAGGTAGAGTCTGAAATGCCCGGACAGAAAGCTGTAAGGTGCAAGAGCTACACACGTGACACTGCACCTCATAAAGTTACTCTGCCTTATGGTCTCACTCTCTGTTCTCACTTTAATTCTTCACACAAGACTGACACAAATGCTGCAGAGGCCTCTCCCAAAGCTCAGCTTTCTCTTTGCCTTTCAGAACAGCCCCCAGAACTCCCTTGCAGTCGCAGACCAAAAAGACAAGCTGGCTAAAACTTAAAATATATTTATAGGCACTAGAGAGAGATGTCTCATCAGGAGAGAAAGCCAGGAGATCTGAGGAAACTCCAGAAGACTGCTCGTTGCTGTGATCCAACATTTGCAGTCTCTGCTTGGACTGGATCCTGAAAAAAATGCCAGGAAAAACGTCCAGCCTCCAAAGCCAGCTAACACAGAGCTGCTCCAAAAAATGCTGACAGTTATGCAAGGTTTGGTTATTCCCAAAGAATCTTATACTAAGTAGAAAGGGGCTGATATACCATCATCCTACTGTGAACTACAGTGCTAGAAACCCTTAAAAAACATCTTTATTTGTGATCAAAAGCTTCAAACAGATTGCTACTGTATTCTTGCTGAGAGTTGAGCAGTACCCTCTACCTGGCTTGCAATGGAAAGAGGCAAGGAGTGCGTATGGGAAACAAGATGTGGTATGACCAAAGTAAATTGATTTTAAAAAGCCCCACGGAGTGAGAGAAGACAAAAGCAAGAGAAAAATCACAGCAGAACACATGAAGAGGACTAGAAGACATTTACCTCGTCTGCGCGCTGTCATCATTCTCCATGAGGGTCGGGTGAGGCCTGAAGACTAATTCGATTTCACTAGCACCATCCATGACGGGGTCTATTGCCACAGTTGTGTTGTTATTGTCCAGTTCTAGCCCAGAATCGTCCGAGGTTTTGGTCCTTTTGTTGCTGGGCCCCGCTTCCTGATTGCTGTGCGTCGAGGCATTGCTGCAGTGCGAGCTGTCACCGTTGTCTTCTGCTCCGCTGCCATTCTCAATCTGCTGTTTCTTGCCCCTCTGTAGCCTGATCAGAAACCAGGAGGAATGGATGCGGATTAGCATTCGGCAATTCCAGACCGTTATTTTCATCTAAATACGAATCCACACGATGAAAAATGTAAATCACACCGTGCTTCACTACAACAAAGCTTGGGGCCTCTTTCCTAGTTGATTCTCTTAGGTTTAACGCACACCCAGAATTTCAATACCGTACAAACATATATTCCAGCCTTGTGAATTAGGTTGCAACTAAAACCTAAATTCTGGCATTACGTATTACGTATCATTATCTGGCACGAGACGGTAATATGTTGGTACAGGATTCGTTGTATTACAGTTAATTATCAGAGACATGATGGCCACAAGTAGGTAAAGCTAAACTGCAACCTGTCTACATCAGGCTGCCACAGGAGCTGCAGGGAGTGATACAAAGGTTTCTGTTAGCAGGTAAGAGGTTAAAAAGTATTTTGGCAGACTTCAGAGGAGAGCAGAGGAATCTCAAGCTGTACAGGGAGTGAGGACAGAGGGTGTATTTTCAGCGTTAAGGTTACCTGTGGACAAATAACGGGGATTACCTACCTGTTCATAGCCTGAATCTTTAATCCCTCCTCAATGCTGTGACTTAAAGCTTGCTGGTTGTTGTGCTTGCTGATTCTGGCGAGCACCCTCTCCTGATGAGCTTCGTATTCATCTCGGCTTGGATAAATTTTACTGATGAGGGCATCAAAATTGGGATCTGGTCTCAGTGATCTCTTTGAAACTAGCTTTTTACGACAGGTGGGACACTCTTTGTTGCTGGACATGAAGAAGGAGGAAGAAAACAATACTGACTCCGGCAAGAACATAACTCTGCCCTAATGCCACAATTCTGAGTCAAAGTGCTCATCAATACTCAATATTTACAGTAAATCTGGAACGGGGCTTCTATCTTTTGGCACATCAGGCAGTTCCAGATATTTAAACAAAACCCCCAAACATGCATCTCCCTGCTTCTTTTCTTTTTAAAGTATGTTTTAGCAAACTGTATTTAGGCTGAAGAGTTCCAAAGTTCCACTCCACAAACTGTTTCTTCCCTTAATCCTCTGGCTTGATTTTCACCTAGAAAAAACCTGCATGTCTAGGGGAAATTATATTAAGGCATAGTCTTCCTAGCACTCCCAGGACAAAACAAAGATTAAGGAACCTGTTCTATAGTTCAAGCACTAATTACTGGGAAAACTAAACCAGTCTTGTCCTTCCTACCATTTTGTTCTCATTTCACTAAAAGTTAACAAGTTCACACAATTTTTTTCCTGTAAGAGGAAGAGGCCTCAATAGCTGGAACACTGGCGTCTTTACCTCTGATGGTTTTCTTGGTTCTCTAGTGTATTTTTTCTCTAGTGTACTAATTACTCATCAGAATTTCCACAGGCACAGCAAATTCAGTGGGACCTCTGGACACAGGTAATTGCCATTATCAGGAAAAGATACATCATTGATGTAATCGCAGTTGGTTACCTCAGAATTCTGTTGCTTTTGGGAAAACATGGCCTTGTAATTGAAGAATACAAGCAAAATTATTTGTACTCTAGCGGGGGTTGTTTTGGTAGCGAAGCCTGGAAGTAGGACTACTCCTGAAAGGCCACACGATTTGCAATTTATTATTAGGAAAAGGAAGAAGGAGGGAAACGAGACTTGTTTTTGTAAGTAATGTAGTAAAGTTTTGTTTTGCTGTTACTGGATCTAAAAGAAAAAAAAAAAAGAAAAACGGGGAAAAAAGAAGAGAAAAGGAGTTTTCAAATCCTTGCAAAAGATGAAGTTATGGGATTATTTTTCATAGAAGGAAAAAGGCCGGGACTGCTCTGCCACTGATGGCTGAACACAAAAGAACGGAACACGAAAGGTGGGCTACGCACTCAGAAACTTGCAGTGCAGAGGCACGTAACCCTTCCACGCCAACACCCAGGGCTTAAAGGATTTCCCTGATCACATTTTCATCTAAAGTGAAATCCCTCTTCCCTGTAATAATATGTACATACCCACTCCTGAGGGCTGTAATGATACAGTCAGCACAGAAGCGATGCAAACATTCTTTTGTTGTCATGGTGTTCTTCAACATATCCAGACAGATGGGACACATCAGTTCACTGTGCAGGCTCCTCGGCGACACCACGATCTCCAAGCCATCAGTGATCGCTTCCTAGCGTGAAATAAAGTAAAAGGTCTTTAATGGAATTCAACTTCCTCACGGAGATTGCATGTTTTACTAGTCTTCCAGAGGAAACACAGTAAAAAGACAAAACAAGACATGTACACAACCACATCAAACACACACACACAACGCTGCTAAAGAAAGGAATGAAAGAAAGAAAGATCAAACATCTTTTTTTTTTTTAATATTATGAGAAAGGTTTTGTTTAGTGAGGAAATTTTTAAAAAAATATCTATAATTTAGAATAGGCAGTTAACACTCATAAAGGAAAAAGAAAATCTTAACCATTGAGTTTCAAGATCTAAAAAGTATTAAAGCAGCTGTGCCATAGAGGACAGCTCTTCAGCACGTATTACCTGAGGCGTTCGTTGCAACTCGTACAAACTAAGCTCCCATGTTTTGCTCAAAGGTTGCGTCCCATTCGTCTGCACGGCTTGAGACATGGCTGGGAAAGAAAAGAGAGAAAGTTGGATGCTCAGGAACAGGACCAGCTCCCTCTCCCGAGCAAGTGAGGCGTCCCTGGGTCCATACAGCCACCGCGGTCTCTGTGCCAACACGGCAGAAGTGCAGGGCGAACGCTTGTGCATGCCCCTAGCAGGCTCCGCTGCGTTACACAGGGATAATCCCAGGCTCTGTACACTCCAGAGAAACTCCAGAGTCAGCCAGCTATGAACACTCTGCAAAAAACAATTAAGGTTGTTAAACAAAAGTGACACAGAACTGAAGGCCATAAAACTTTGGCTGGGTGGTGCAAAAGCTGCAAATGCCACCTGATGCGGAAAACAATAATAAACCATCCACTGACAAACATGGAAATGGGTCAAGCAGGGTCTGCTTGCTAACCGAGTGCAAGGGCAGAATTATACACCCAGCCAGAAAGCTAGCTGAACACGGCCACTGGAAGCATGCTATAACGCCTTTCGTTTTCCTCCTGAAAATCCAGCACTAAGGGTTTCCAATCGGGAGTTTAGAGAACACTGAGAGATCAAGTAACACCCAGTCACTGGGTAATTTCACTCAAGAGCTGCAGTTTTGCTCTGCCATCCTGCTGGGCCTCGGTGGGTGCGCACCTTGATCTGCAACGGCATTTGAGGGAGGAGGGGGCGGGGGGGGAGATCAGAAGTTTTTACGTTTCAGAAACACAAAATACCAAAAATGAGCAAAACCCTGATAGCGTGTGTATCAGTAGTGGTAGACGGGCATCCCTGGAAATGGACAGGACTAAAAATAACTGCACTCAACAGAATGATGCACCCATCAAAATTTGGGGATTATTGTATGAAGTGAGGCAAAACTACTACCCATGGTCACGGCAGACGTGACAGAAAGTCAGGGCAAAACAACACAAGAAAACGATGTTTCTGAACAGAAAATACTTTCACACTGTGGGAGAGAGGGCAATCCTCCCCAGCGCTCCTAAAACCCCTGTCCTGAAGCAGGAAAACTTATCCCAGACCCTGTGATATGTTTAAAAATTAAATGTAACCATATAAGAGGCAAGATTGCAGTTGCAGATATTTCTACTAAGTGGAAAAAGCAGAAGTGCTGTCTGCCTTTCTTTTATCACTTTTTTTAAAATCTAGGTTTGTATTTCCAGACCCTTCAAACCAGCAGCCAAATGCAGACTCTACTGGCATCTACCAGGTACGTTATAATCCAGTTTCCAATTCATCGAGTTCTATACGAAAAGGGTCAACCTCTCTGGAGAAAAAGGTTACTTTATAAGCTTTAATTAATTGTTGAGAGAAGAGTGCAAGAGAATTGCAAGAGAAGCAGTGCAGCAAAGATTATCATATCTACTTTTGTCCAGGCACAGAAATCAGAGTTTTCTCACCTTATGAAAAAAGAAGGAGGGGAAAAAAATAGCCACATCCACTATTATGTCTAATAATTAACAAGGGTCTGAAGAGGCATCCAAAGAAATAATAGGGGATGACAGACTATCAACTCCTATTTTTACTATATAAATATTGTGCCCTAAAAATACAGTTTACTTGTCACAAGAGACATGTTCCTCCGTGTGGATCAGAAGAGTAAGATGTCCAGTTAGGACCTTACCTCACCATTAAAAGTGACCAGTTGCCACAACCCCGCTGCAGCCCGTCAGCTCCCAGCCTGGCCAAGAACCGGACCGTCCCGTCAGGATTCTGGGGATTTTATTTAAATTATTCAGAGGTATGAATTTAATGATGGTATTAAATGACACATCTCAGCAAAGAAGCAATGTTGGAAAGTGTACTAGTAGCAAAGAAAGGAAACAGTATTTCTCTGTATTCTAATTTCCACTATTACTCAAGGTAATTCCAGGCATATGGGAAGTCAAGTCCTTTGGGGTAAGGATTTTTCTTATGTGTTGTTGCCAGTCGGTTGTTCTAACAGAGGCCCAACATTATTATTCTGTGTCTGCGCTGGATGCTACTCGAGTGCTTTTAAAGCTGACACATTTAATTAACTATCATTTCAACTACTGAGAGAAAGTTGTGAAGCTGCTAATCATTCACACCCTTCCCAGAATCTGCTGAAGCACAAAAACTGCAGCAGATAACTATGCCAGTAAATCCAGCCTCTCTTAACCGAAAAGCCTGCTCCCAACGTCACAGAGCTCCATCACAGTGAAGAACTCCTCTGAGCAGCCCCACAGCAGAGAGATCATCGCATGCACAGTCGTATCTTGCTTAAACTTACGTGCTTACACTTGCTAACACGGAATGGCAGCTCTCTGGGTGCCAGACCGTCAGCAAACCTATCAATCCGGAGAACAAGCGTATTAACGCTCTCATTTATATCGCATCCTTGCCTACAAGCCGGAGGCTACACTGCAGAAGACACGGTACAAGTGTCATGATAAATAATTGACCGGCTTTATTCTAAAGGCTTCTAATCTGAGATGCCGAGTGCTTCATTCTCACCCTCAGGTCTGCAATAAAAGCACTTTCACCCTTTAAGAGGAAAAATACCGGCCTTAAAGCGAGCTGAAAGCTGGAGAGATCCACACAGTCCACTTTATGACTAGCAAACACCTCCTCTCCTCTAGTACGTACGAAGTTGAAATCTGTGGAAACATGGTAAATTCAAACATGCTGAGCGCCCCCCGCCAAAAAAAAAAAAAACAAATAAAGAGAAATAAATCCCATTACAGCACCGCATGGAGCTTTTCACCTGCTAGATGATGAACAAATAAGCCTCCCTGTTCCCCTACAAATTCCAGATCTATATTGGGCCTGAATGTTGACTCAAATGTTTTGATGAATTGTATCAATATAGCCCCACCATGGCCGAGAAAACAATTTAACTATAATAAACCCAGAAAACTAACATTAAAACGAAACACAAATTTTACTTTCAGATGGGCCCATCCAACTCCCACTGGACATTAGATAAATGATCGACTGGCACAATGAAGAAGTTACTAATACAGTAATTATTGGTACCTACATGAGTGCCAGATGTTCCCCACACTCAAGGTTGTGCCAAGTTCTGCATTTAAAATATAAATCCAACCTGTTCTATATGAAAAAATAACATATTCTCCTTTTCTTTACAGTATTGTGTCACCCTATTAGGAGAAGTTCTAAGCAAGCATGTCTACAGGCTGCTTGAAAGCACCTAATGTTTCAGACAGTTTGGCAGATTCTCTCATTTGCCACTTAAAATTGAGTCTAGATTTTTCAAAATGTGAAGCTCATTGAAATCCATTGTAAAGGTCACACTAGATTCACGCTTTTTACTCTTATCCCATTACTTTCAATAACAAAGCTTTTCATCTAGAAGAAACTCAGCTACATGAGAAGTTACTTTACGGCATTCAGCACTGGAAGTACATAAAAATGAGGGAACCCGTGTTTATTCCCGAAGCAAGTATTACAAAGCTCTGCATTTTCAGATGGTCAAACTGATAAATTCAAAGTTTGTCAGTCCATAAAGAGCAGTTAGCAAAGAGAGACAACCTCATTTCTGCCCTAGAGCACTACCAGTCAGGGGGGAAAAAAAAGAAAAGAAGGTTGTATAATTAATTCAAGACCACAGATCAAAACCATCCCAAAGTAGCCAATAAAACTGAGGAATGCAGAGAAATCTGAGGCAGGGGCACAGTTTAACAGCCTCGACAGTGGGTGACACTACAGACATTCTCCCAACACGATCGTCCCTCTCAACCACACTAGTTCCGAGTTTTTAGTTTTCCTGATAACTACTCCCAAGCTTCCACTTTCCCACAACCTGCCCCATAAATTTAATAGGCATTTTTCTTCATCATAGGAAAAAAAAAAAAAATCCTTCCTTGAAACCCAAGTACCACCACCTGATGTTGTAATTATGGAACAGCCAGTAGGCTACCGGACAGACGACATCTGACAGAGAGGGGGAAAAAAAAATAATAATGCTACTGGCATTTCTGCAACACGCTGGCTTGCTAGCGCACGGGCTTTTACAGGCTCTTCACTGTATTTATTCTCCTAAGGAAGAAAGTGGTTTTTGCCTGGTGCCTCGAGATGCGGCATCTTCCAGTTAATTGCCATTCACCACTTACTGGACCTGAAATGAAGCGACGCGGGGAGCGCGGCAGCATTTCCAATCTGGCCGTCGAGCTGCTCATCCTGCCCTTTAGAAACATTTGTGCTGTGACCTCACACAAACCATCTGCCACACACAGGTACACCGAGGGAAGAATCCAATCAATCTAACGCTAACAAAAGTGACCAGAGAGAGAGAATACTCCCGCTTTAGATATAAAAAGCATTAAGAAAAGAAAGAAGTATCAAATTAAACTTCTGATCATACTCAAGGCTCTTTTCTCCCAGTGTTAAGAAGAGTCGTGTACTTTGGGACATGACGGAAGTATGTGATTGTAAGTTCATGCTTCTCTGTACGTTCAGAGCAGTGAAGTATAATAGCGTATAAGCTCTATATGTCCATGTACATTGCTTTTACGTAGCTGATGCTCCAATTCGAGTGTATTCTAATGAGTTCTATGTTCCCTGCTAGGGGCATCGGCAGCCTTTTCACTGAGGTGAATAACCTCAGTCCTTAGTGTTCAACTTTTATTTACAGTTCCATATCATGCCCTCCCAGACATCTCCTGAGCTACAAAAACTGTAATACATGAAATTATCACATTGGCAGAGAGCACTCTATATATAATGTTAGTTGCCTCCAGGTAGTCCAGAATTCACCCATCTTCCTCTAGCTGTCATACCTCTAAATGTGCAAACCCATCACATTCCAAAACCAGCATATTCCTAAAGTAAAGAGCTTAGATCTTTTTCCTCTCAGAGGGATTAAGTAGAAAAATTTTCAGGGTTTGGTGCAAAAGAAAAAGCAAACCTTGCCCACTGTTCCAATGCAACAGGTAGTAAAATTATTTTCATCGTTAAAGCTAAAAAATCCTGTTCCTTATCTTTTCACACAATATATATTTTGTCCAAAGTGAGTACTAAAATATGATATAACAGTAACACCTTCTGCCAGGAGTGAAAACAAACCTGTTAGAGGAACAGTAGCTTTTCACTCCTCACATGGGCCAACAAATCAGACAAGCACTTGACCTAAAATTTGCCAGAGACCTTTGCCAACAATTCCTATGAAAAGGAAAACGGCCATTACCAAGCCATAATTTAGCCCTGTGAAGTACCAATATTAAGCAGAACTCCGGGGGAGTGAGTAGGATTGCCATCTTCTCCATTATTTGTTAAATTTTATGTGAAGTTTGTCGTATTATGAAGCATGCTACTGTAGTTCTTAATAAAGTTCTTAAGCTCTTAGAGTTAAATCAACCTTAGACTTCAGAATTAATAACCAGCTGTGAAGGAGAAAAGCAAAAATGCCTCCCTAAAATCCTGCCTAAAATTCATTGCAGTGCTGGATCAGATGAGAGTAGGAGGGGTCAGGGACTGAAAACTTTTGGGAGCAAACAAAAATAAACCTTCAAACACCAGAAAAGTTGAATCTGTCACAGCAACTATATACACACAAACAGGCCAGGAATGATACATGTTGCCTTGGGATGTTTTTAATCAGACTTACTCTTCTTTTTGTCCCTTTTTGAAAATTCTTTGTCGAGTAGCATGTTTAGAGTGCCCTGGACCTGACAGTCTGCAGTAAAAGACCACATTTACATGGATGTGACTGTACGAAAACACCACATGCCCTGCTACTGTGGAGTGTACCCCCTTGCCACTGAATTATGCTTCACAACCAGTACTTTGTTTTTACAGTAATTTCTTACTCTGGCACATTTTTTTGAGGCTAACCAATCTCTTGCTGTCTCCCTGAAATACCAGCTGCAGAAAGCAAGAACTGACCACTCTAATCAATAAGGTCAAGTTTGATGATTTCAGCAACCCTGTTGCTAGCCTTTTAGTTTGTCGTACGTTTTAATGGGAATTCTATGAACATACTTGCTCTCCAAACCAAATGATCTTTCCCATCTCCACAAACGCTGTTACTAATTCAGCAGCAAAGGTTAAGTCTCTAGAAAACTAATCTTCTACTTTCAGTTTTTACACTGGGATTACGGAGAAATGCAGTCCTTGACTGATGACTGTGCTGGTAGTCAGTGTCAAGTGATGACTTGCACAGTTACATGAAGAAAACAAACAAAAAAAATAAAACACAACCCAGCTGTTCGTTACCCAACAGCTCAACACTTTCAGTGGTGATAATGAAACACACTGCTTCAATTTCACCTTCAGGACTTCGCAGTTTTAATACAACACTCTGCTCACACAGATAAAAAACTCCTGCCAGAGGTATGTGTGGTCAAAGCTTTCCCCTTCATTCCTGACAGTTGTGGTGGTGTCAGGCACCGAGATCATCAAAACTTGCACTCTGGTTCACTGCAAAGGATAACTTCAATAGGATCTTGATAAACAGGAGCTACAGCGCTAATACATTGCTTCCATAGTTCATGTGCTAGAGTTCTCTTCAGGGCTGTATCTCCTGCTCCCCCCGCTGCAGACCAGCTCACTCACCATCCAGTTGCCGAGACAGCGTAAAACTGAAGGCACGTTGGAATTACCAGGCTGGAATGCTTTAGGAGTCAGCACAGATCCGCTTCCACTTCCACTGGGAAACAAGCGTGGGTTTGTCATGTTTCATTTCACCAGCAGAAAAAATGAAAGCCTGCTCAACCGCTCCTTGGACCTCTGCTCTGGCTGCTTTGTTACAGTGCTGTCGGATCCAACATGCTTCTAAACAAATTTAAAAAACATCACAGAAGCTCAAGCCAAAAATGCTGTAAATCAGGTGTACTGCTGTCCCCAGGCGACTGTGACCGCATCAAGCGAGCCACTTTGCTGTTCTTCCCTTCAGCATACCTACCATCCATCACATTTAGTAATTAGAATACTACAGCTTACTGCCATGTATATGAGTTTATATTGTTGGAGAAATTCTGAGAATATCAGATCAAGACATATGCTCGGGTTTCAGTTTTTCCAGAGCTATGTTAGATAGCCACAAAAATTTCTCACCCGCTTACCAGTGAACCTAGCTATGACCAACAGTGATATAAATTTCTTAATGAGAACAAATGATGGCTTGGTTATTAATAAATAGGGAATAAACTCCCCCACAACACTTGCGAGACAAAAAGAAAGACTCAAGTTATCTTATGCATGATTGACTTAATAGCTACAATAACTATATAGAAAAAAAATTTAGCAACCAGACAGCTTTCACCTAGAGCTGGGGGACAGCTAACAACAATTTGTGTTCTAAGGAGTCTCTCTCAGATAAAACCGTACATTTTGTAAACTACTGCAGGAGCAATACTTACAGAGTTTAAACCCGGTAATCATCCAAAATAGTTTAATGTTATCCCTGAGTGGTAAAGAGTAAAGAATGGATTAGGTCTTTAATTAGCTAGCAGCATACTACTGCTAGCTCCCAGCTGTTCACAAGAGAGCTCCACGATCCAGACGCGGGGGGAAGGCAGACAGGGATAATTCCTAAAATATTTCTCCACTGCAACAAGTCTAAACAGGTCCATAATACTGAACACTGCTCATTCCTCAGAAAATTAAGAATTTAAGGTCAGCTTCAAAGGCCAGTTATTTTTATCAACAAGCAGAACCAAGGTTAAACTCAATAACATCCCTTTTCTAATCTTTCCTCTCTGTTTGCATTATTGAACTGCTGATCTATTCAGTAAAATATAGGTAATGGGTATTTAAGATAAAAAAAATTAAAAAAAAATTGAAGGAATCCCTTTACTCTGGTGCTTCTTTCATACATGTTCTTTGAAACTGTGCCTCAGTAAGGGTAGATCCAGTGCTCCTTTTAAGAAAAATACAACTGAACAGTTGTAGACTTAAGTCTCATTTTTCAAGCTTCCTTTTCCCCATGCCTTTGCCCCCACTGTGTTCTTTTTATTAAGTAAAGGAAAGAGAAATATTTAAAAGAAGCCAAAGAAATTCACATATCCCAACACCTATTTCACATATAAGACTGATGGCTTTCCTATAGGTGCCAAACATATTTCTATTTCATGATCATACAGCCCTGAAAATGCCAGAATTCTGCTCTAATCACCCAAGATGCCCAACCAAGTCTTATACTCAATGTATGACCACGTATCACTCTTAAAATACAAAGTGTCATTGACAAAGGGAGCCTGATGCAATTTATTTCACTGGGATTGCATATTATTTCAACTCTAAGACATGCCAGGCAGTGCTTTTCTTGGCAGCTGCAGCAGGGCTGGTGTGTTTCAAAGCTTTGAAGCCAACAGTCAATATTTTAGCCGCTGAAGAAGTTAAGAAAACCTCCTCCAATGCAAAATCTGTGTCCTACTATCATTATGAAGCTGAATGCAGAAATTAATAAGGCATTTATTAAACATTGCAAATAACAATTCGCAGTGTCAATAAGGTCTAACGATGTTCTAAACTTATTTAGGTATCACTGAAGTGATACAGAGTCAGATCTGTAGCTTGCTACACACAGCTTGCTACCCGACGCTGTAGCTCACGCTATTATCTGTCCAGTGAAAATTCCTCCCCTCTCCAAACAACTAACAAAGCTAATCCTTCAAACAAGTTTATCTTTTAATGCAAAATATACTACTTATCAGTACCCGCTACTGTGAGAGTAAGCGCCTCTATCTTAGCTGACAAGTTGAATGCCAGCTCTGAGCTTGACGTGATGTATAAAAATGTCAAATTATCTCATTACAAAAGTTTTTAATGAAAACATAGATGAATACAAATGAGAGTACCTCTGCAGGGAACTCCTATGACAAATCGAATCTTTGTCACTGGATGAGTGACATATCTGATTAAAGAATTTTCCCCAAGCAAAAATAATTTCACCCGCACACCAGTCATGTTTTTTCAAATGCAAGCAATTTCCTTTAATCCTTAAAAGCCTGCGTGCAATGCATAGTTATTACACAGAGCTACAACCACTTCCAAACAAGACTGGATTATGATTTATCATACTGGAAATCATCTTTCTCCACTAGCCCTCCTCTGGATTTCTATGGAATTAGGCACTTGATCCAATTATTTTCCATAGGACATGGTTTGAAAAACAAATAGCTTGACCAAAATCCTAAGAAGAACACTGCTCAGCGCATTCGTTTCACGTATACACTATGCCATGGGGTGGGTCCAAGGAAGCCAAATTATTTTGAAGAGCCAGCTACCACGGAGTATAAAAGTTGGCAAGAAACAGGTGCTAAATTCGCATCAGAAGCGGTGAGAGTGAGCGTGAAGGGAAGAGACACATCTACAGCTCCCAACACAGTGTCTTTCTCCAACTGACGCCCTGCTGGGAACGATGACATTTTCACAAGAGCAGCCAGGTCGTTCCCAGTATCGGTTTATCGGCATCACGCCTTGCAAGTACTGTTCAGCTCGGTGATGCGCACGGGCTTTAAAAGAAACAAAAGACTCGGAACGCAGAGCAATAAATCATATCGAGTATTGTATTTCAAGCAGGGGCAATTTATAAAAACAACAATAACGGCTCGTGACTCCGTTAATCAGCTCTCCCTTCCCAAGGAAGGCATTTGGCAATGCCTCGCTCTCTGGGTCGGTGTTACGGTATGCGGTTGCAGTATGGAGCTGTGTGCGGTACCTCTCCCTGCAGCTCCCAGCGTGTGCGTGTGCATGAACACGTACGTGTGTATATATCTATATATATATCCATGTCCCTGCACCTTAGGGCTCCGCAGCCACACGCCGCTCCGCCGGGGCCGGCTGGGGGCTTGCGGAGCTCCCGGCAGCACCGCCGAAGGCGCCAGGCTCGGGGGGAGCCGAAGGGGTCCGGGCACGTCCCGCGGCCCCG
>VYZM01020993.1:409016-432553 GCA_013398915.1 Dromas ardeola
TGGAGCGGCGCCAGCCGCCGGCGGTGTTGCCCAGCGGGAGGGGGCCGGGGAGTGGGGGGGCCGCGCTCCCTGAGGTAAAGCGGCGGTGGGCGAGCGGTGCGATCTCCTATTTTCCCCTCAGCGCCGCCGAGGAGGGGATGGGGACGGCGGGGCCGAGCTTCCCGCAGCCCCGGTGCCTGGCCGGGAGCTGGCGGGTCGGCGTGAGGCGGTGCGGGTACCTCCGTGAGGAGGGAGGCCGGCGGGATGGCGGCGGTGGCCTCGCTGAAGCCCGGACTGACCCCGAGCGGCCGCTGGTGTCTCATCCCGAGGGGAAGTGATGGAGTGAGGTATTAAATTGTCTTTGGGCAAGAGTAGGTCCACCAGACGCAGGACACAGTGGGCCAAACGCATGGCCCCCAGCCGGCCTCTGCTGGGCTTTCCTCCCTGAATTTGCCCTCTAAACTCCACAGCTCTTGGCCAGTCTTGCTCTCAGCCGCCTTTCTGAAGAGAGGAACGTGCCTGCCATTTTGTAGGCCATGAGACGAAGCCGGGCCCCTGGGCAGGACTGAACCGTGAGGCATCAAGCCCAACGTAAAGGCATGCTGCCATCTTCACGCTCCTCAAGGACGGGCTGGAAACTGAAGCAAGACTCTGTGTTGCTTGTATTTAAGGTACAAAAATGCACATTAGACGCTTTCAAGCGTCTCAAGTCCGCTCTGCAGTCGTAATGTGAAATAAGCATTTGTCTTCTGGTGTCTGCGTTTTAATGTTTGTTAAATTAAGACAGTTTTTATGAGCTTTGGGTCTTCAGTGGTGCCTTTATTGGTCTTGTCATTAACTGTTTTATAGCAAAAGCAAAGCAGTTACGCTCAGTGTAATTAAATCTGGTGCGAGTAAAAAGTGAACAGAGATCACCTTGTGCAATGTAAATTTGAATTAATACTTCAGTCTTTAATGATGCAGCAACATCATTTAAGATGATTCAATGTGGAGTATTTAAAGTAATTCAATATGGACTATTTTAAGTTTTCCTAGAGTTTTACAGTTAATATTCTCATAAGTGGAATATTAACAAAGTCCTGCTTCGGACTTTTTCCCTCTTTGCAAAACTTCACATATTTTTAAGAAATTTTAGCCTACGTCAGATAATTCCTGGTTGTTCTAAGTAACTATGTAGTAGCTCTCACTCCCTCACGCTTCCTGTGACCTACACCGCAGCCTACATAATTAAATCCTCACAAGAGCTTGATAAGGTAGTCTGCAATAACATCTCTGTTTTCTAAGTGTGATCAAATGTCTTAGCTAAATCTCAGAGGGAGTCAGCTGGGAACAGGATTTAACGGTCCTTTTTGTTGTTCCTGATTAGTTTTTTTTTAAAGAATTATTTTTCTTAAGTGGATTGTGTTGAGCTCTTTAAATGTTAAAGTTCAAAGCTCGTACAGAACAGAAAAAGACATTCTGATAAGTTCCTCTCTTTAGAATGAAACTAGTCAGAAATAATGACGGTATTTTTCCTGATGTTTCAGCTGTTCATCAGTGCCGAGGAAAGGAAGACGTAGTCTGTCGAGCTGTTGCTGAACCAGAAGGTGTCCTTTGGTGAAAGTTCCTTCACTTGTTGATTGTCTCCAGTACTGCAGTGAGTGAAGTAGTTTCTGTGTTAATGTACTGTTAGTAAATTTTTTTTTTAGATGAAAAAAGCTAAATGAATATGAGGTCATTGAATGTTGCAAAAGTAAGATTTGCAAAATGAAAGCACACAGTTGGAAGGCAGGTGGATCGCCAAAGGCAGATGGAGTGCAGGATGAGTTGGAAGCATCTGATAAAATGCAAAACTATTCAGTGGCATGTAAATTAACAAACTATAAACATTTTTGAGAACATTTTGCTGAAAGGGAGATGAAAAGAAATTCAACACAGTTAAGTTGTGCCAGTGGTGTCCAGATCATTGTATTTATAAGAGTATTTATTTGATTATGTTTTATATTTCCTGTATTTACAGTTTAATAGTAGCACCACAGATCTTCTCTGCAATGTAGTGTTCTTGCTACTTGTAAGGATGTAAAAAAAGGCTACCGAATAGGTTTCAAGTGCAGGTTGTCTGTCTGCCAAGACATCAACATAAGGAAGGTTCCCTGTTGAGGGGAAAAATGGGGTGCGGATGCACAGTTGTGCTCCCTACCAGGTACCCTGCTCGGTGTAGACGCTGGTATGCTACCGGCTCTGCAGTAAAGGGCCTGGGGGTGGCACCCTGGGTGGCACAAACAGGGGCATGGCCAGGAGATCAAGGGGCAGATTAGTTCCTTCTGCTCAGCGCTCCTTAGATCACATCCAGATACTGTGTTCAGTTTTGGGCTCTTAGTACAGAAAAGGCATTGAGAAACCGGAGCAAGGTCGGGGAGGCCCCCAGGCTGGTTGGAGCTGGAGCACTCCCCCTGAGAGGAAAGGCCACAGGCGTGGGGCTTGGTCAGTCTGGGGCGGGGAAGGCTTTGGGGATCCTACATCAGACAACCCTTTCCTATGAAGTTACTGAGAATACAGAGTCAGGCTTTTCTCAGTGTTGCAAAGGAGCAAGGTGAGAGGTGACAAGAAACTGAAACAAGAAAGGTTTGGACTGAATGCAGGAAAAACTTATTCCCCATGAGGACACTCAAGCAGCAGCACAGTTTGCCCAGAGATGTTGCGCTGTCTCTATTCTTGGAGGTTTTCGAGACCCCCCACCTGCTTCAAGTCCTGAGCAACCTGGTCTGACCCCAGAGCTGAACAGGGTGGGAGGTTGGACAGGGACCTCCTGAGGTCACCTCCAGTCCAAGTTATCCCATCACTCTGTGATTCTGCACTCACAGTGCAGACAAGAAAGCCAGGGATGTGGGTAATACTGTATTTCAAACCTTTGCGTTTGTGAGCATTTTTGTTCTTTGCAGCTTTCTCTGCAGCAGGTAGAAAAACCATGCAGCATGATAGCTGAAAAAGCTTTCATCAGCACGTGGTTTTCACTGTTCCTGGTGTAATGGAAACATTTCTTCTCCTTGCAGCGGCAAAATAATAGTAAAGAAAAATACTCGAGTCAACTGAGACATGCTGTTTCCACGTCCTCCTTCCAGGTAAAATATTTATTAGCTGTTAAAGTGATTGAAGGTCACCCATTCATTGCCTTTTAGAAACCAGCATATAGAGAGAAGAAAAATGAAAACAAAGTACTCCCATTTTAAAAGTCTGGAGGCGGGGAACTGTAAATAATACACAAAAGGTGGGAGAAGGTAGGAGGAAATGTCCATGTTGGTGTGTTACTCTGCTGTGGTACATTACGGTAAAGAAAGATGAGTGTATAAATAAATGATAGCAAGGGAAAAATAAATGGTCAGTGGATTGGTAAGATGAGGTAAGTTAATTGGTGGTGTTGCAGGTTGGCTGAGAGACTTGTCTGCCCTGGCATTAGTAAAATATTTAATCAACCCTTTTTCTCATGCTGGCTGCCCCTCTCAAACAGACCAGGAGAGATTTCTGAAGCATTTACGCTTTGAGCAGGTTACAAAGTGTACACAAAGCAGCCTTCCTTAGGGTCAAATCAGATACAAACAAGGCAGGAAGAAAGGGCACTGAGCTCAGAATTGATGGTTGTGCTACAATTTAAGATTTAGATTCTTTAAAAATAAAGCAGAGGCAAGCAAGCTGCGTGATCTTTAATGAAAAATGTTCAATGTTATGAATGGGAAAGGAGGGAAATTAAACAAGATTGCTCAGCACGGATTGTATTGTGGCAGGTCACTTTCTAGAGGAAGTTCAGAGTACAAGAAAACCCCCTGAATACTTGCATGTGATGCTAGTGTTTATTGCATCTGCAAAACTGAACTAAGAAACTTTGCTTGAGAGTGGTATCTTGAACTGGCAGGTGCCATTGGCACAGGTAGGTGGACCAATGTGATATTGCCGCAGTGTGGCTGTGACTGCAGTGTACCTCTTCCTCTTGCTAGAGCTATAAGAATCTGGTGAAAATGTCTCGTGTCAATCCAGAGGAAAATCTATTTTCTGGATCATAAGAGAGCTGCAAAAAGGTATGGTAAAGGCAGGAATTAAGCCCTTCCATCAAGTGATAGTTCACTTTCGTGAAGGCACACTGTCTAAAGTAGGGTTCTCTGGCTGTAGCTGGGTTTACTAGACCCAAAGTAATTAGTGACAGAGGGTACCTTTCATGCCAAGGCAGAAATTAGGTCACTTTATGCAACATTCAAATGGGCACCTTCAAGATAAATGTAAGGAGTTACTTTGGATATACTTGGTAATGGTGTAGTAGGTAAAACTCAGCAGTGATAAACATCTGGAGACATAGGTGTAGCTTCTGTTTCAGTAGTGGGTCACGCATTCTGGATGCTTGTTTGTGTGTGTGATGAAAATAATTAAATGTGTGTCAGAAACTATAATCTGTATTAATTTCCTGGACTGATAGGTAAGATAATACCCTGGTAAAATGTTTGCAGAGCTTTGAAAAGACTGTGGCTTTATTTTGAGACTTGTAGACAAAAATAAGTGGGGAGCAGAAAGCCATGGCATATTAACTACTCACAGAGGTAATGTGAATAAGCGGGAATTGTAGCAGAATCCATACTCAAGGATCAAAACTGACAAATTAGGGATTCTATCAGCTTGATTCCTTTGGCAAAAAAGTTTTGCTTGAGAAACTTCAGGATCTTCAGTATTTGGGCCTCACTGTTATTAAGTTCTTGATTTCAAAAACGTTACTGAAGAACAGTATGTAGCCAGCATTTGGACAATCGATGCTGACCCAAGAGGGAAAGATATTGCTAAAAATAGCATTTTGTACGTCCTGAATGAGCTAGGAGTAGCAGAGATGGGAGCAGCTGGTAACAGTGGATCTTGTTTAGGACGGGTCAAAGGCTTGTTTCCCCCTCCAATGTATCCTAAAAATATTGGTGTATCTGACCCTAATACGGCCTTAATAAACGCATGGCTGCAATGCACTTTTTAAGCAGTGTGCAGAATGGCAACAGATTTTGAGCAAGCAAGGGCATAAAATCTTGCACCAGCTTTGATGGAAACAGTATCGGGCCAAGTTCTCTAGTGCAGATTGCTTATAAGAAGGCAAAGATGAGAGGGAGCACAGGAAAAAAATTATGTCAACTCTTAATTGGCAATATAGTCTAATAGCTTTGGTAGTTGTATGGGTTGTGAAGCATTCCAGTGCACATACAAGCCAAACAATCGCAGAACCACAACTGGTGAACGAGAGTAGTACAGTGGTATCAGTAATTGGTAGTAATTTGGAACTGGCAGTCATTCAAAGGTTCTGAAAGTAATCAGATCAGAAAAGTAAAAACACAGGTCAAAACTAGCCAAGAACTTCAGGAGTCGCTGCAACATAATATTACCTACTTTATAAAATGAAGTTTCAGGCAGTGATCAAAGGATTTTGTCAATTTAAAAACGGAAAGGTAGCTCAAAATAGCACACCCCCAAATTACAGAAATGGCCATACAAATGAAAAAGTTAGTATATGAAATTCATATTCTTGAACATTTTAAAAGGCAAAACCCCAAACTTACTCAGACTGAAAAAAAAGTATTTACAAAATCTGTAGCCTCAGGGCTTGTGCTTGAAATTACACAATGTTTTCAGAATATTCATACTTTGAGTAGACGTTTTATGTCTCCTTAGTTTGTGAAATGTCTTCAAGGCATATAAAGACATTTGACTGAAATAGCAAAGCTGGATAATTAGAGGTACCGTTTGTAAAGACACGCTTAATTTGGACTTCTGGAGTGGGGTAGCATGCACTTAATGGCTGGTATTAATTCTGAATTTGATACTAAAGACAGTATATCAACAGTTGTAGAAATGCAGGGAGACTGTAATTATTTAGTCAGGTAATTAGTTTATTAAAAATATTTTCATTTGGTGGGAACTTTATTTTAGGCAATTCCTTTACCCCTTTAATACGGTAAGAGAAGAGAATTAATTCCATTTATCTAAAACATATTGTTCAGGCACAACAAAACCAAAAGTAATAACCGTGTCTTCTTGCATGTGCTGCCAAAGAAAATCAGAACTGAATAGCCAGAAGCCGTTTATTTGCCCAAAGTAGCAACTGTCTGACAGTGTTTACAGCCGTTCAGGTACCCTGACATCGGTGTGACTTTACTGTTGCTGGTTTCAGTTCTGGTGTAGGTTCTTGCAGGTGAAGCCAGCTGTCTGCTCCTACTTTCTTGTCCTCTTAAGTTATTCTTCCAGAGTGCACTGAACTTTTTTTGGCTTGAATTCACTAGTGATTTAATCTCTCATAACAGAGTATTATTCTTGTCCCGCTTATTTTGAGGGATGAGAGTAGCACACGTGGTTTCCTTCTACTTGTGGGATGTTGTGCGTTATGACCTGTTCTGCGTAGCTAATAGATTTATTCAAAACTCAGGCTATAAAAGATAAGCTAATGGATACCCTTCCATTCCCAGAAATCCAGGGCTGGGAGATAAAGACAAAAGAGTGGTAACTCATTATTAGCAACTAGGAAAGCAATAAAACATTGCTCCTCTTGAATGCTAAGTCAAATGAGTCTTCTAATTAAGAATAAGTCTAGAAACAAAAACAGGAAAAGGAGCTCCATTCTCTATAGAACTGCGCTAAGACTTAGACTGCTAGCCCGGGAGGATTCTTCGCTTTCCCACGGAGCGTTTTTGTTCCCTTTTGAAGGAGATTAAAGGATGTGTGTGGCTGGCAAAGTGTCACTGACCTTCTTCTATTCTCTAGTCGCCACGTGCAATAAAGGTTCTTAATCTTTTCTTCTGTTCTTGAGGGAGAAAGTCCTGCCATCCCACAACATGCTTCCCTCTAGTGTCATGGCTAGGGGCCAGGCTAGTTTGTGCTAGTGCAGTTATTCCTTGCAAAGGTGTGAATGAAAAGCAAAGTCTGGAAGAAAAAATTCCAACGGTGAATGAGAGAAGTATGTGTTATCACCCCAAACTGCTTGTGCTACGGGAATGATAACAAGGAGGAAGCAGGAACTCGGAAAGCAGCAGCACTGTGAGAGTTTCTGAGTAGCAGACAGAGTAAGAATAGCTGAAAAAGTCCCCCACAAGAAAAAGAATTGTAGTGGTGATACAGGACTAGGAATTTCTCTACTCCCACTCTTTGACAGGATGATTCAGGCCCACTTTATTTTCCAGTGTGTCAAATTACTACGTGTGAAGTGTGTGTGGTTGGCAGCAAGGTTGGCAGCAAAGCGATGGCGCACAGCTAAAGCGTTAGAGTTTGTTGGTGTTCTAACAAAGAAGTTCCCCCAAGCTATTTTGGGCAAGTCACTAGTGATACATCCAGCCAGTTCTGGAGTGTGCCAGAACTTCTTGGGACTTGGATTTCCAACCAAGTTTGTGTTTTGTGCCGCTGGTAACTTTTCAGAATTTAACCAAAAGCCTTAATTTCATTTTTCCTAATTATCTTTCCTGTGCTATGCAGGGACTTGTTCAATTAAGCAGTTGTTTCAAAATAATTACAAATGAATTATTGCAAATCTGCTTTAAAGACTTCACATTTCTGTGTTAGATTTGCAAAGAATGACTTTTTGAAATGCTTTAGTCAAACAGAAGCTATTCCTGCAGTTACCTCTCTCTGCAAAATGGGCAGAAAAGAGGACAGAATACAGGCTAGGTGTCAAGCCACACCTGTTTTTCCTTTTTTACTACTTTATTTACCTTTTGCATTATAACAAGTACACTGAGAGAAAAGAGATAATTTTTAGTTACTTTTTTACCTTCTTGTTTCCTCAAGAAAGTTGAGGAGATTTTGCACATACTTTCAGAAGGATCCAGGTAGGTTCAGGGCAAAGAGGAATGCAGAATGCTTCAGCTCTGGTGCCTAGCAGAGGTCGTTTGAAGAGAAACAGGGACATGATAAAACCATTTTTACAATGTTTTAATTTGTGAATCAGCAAACATGTTTGTAATGTCCTGCCCTCTGCAGTAAGGAAACAAGTGTGATTAACACCTATCGAATGTGGTTTCCCATAGGGGAAGTTCTGTACACAATGTTTTGAAATAGTTTTGGGGTTTTTTTTAAAGTAACTATATAGGCATTGCAAAGGCAATGTCAAAGGCCTTTGAAGCATGGAAGGTGGTAGCGTTTGGGGGCATCACTCTACAGACTGAGACTAACCCATAATAAAGCTCTCTCTTGCACTGATGAAATTCTCATTTGCGGTGAAAAAATTGCGCTGGAAAACAAATTTAACAATCGCTGTTCTCATCCTAGAGCTCTAGGCAATATTTTAGGTATGTGACACAAGACAGCATGGCAGTAAGATTAGCAATGGGGCAATGTTTGTGGGTAGAAGCAGTACTTGCATACAAACCCTCCTTGGGACCCGAAACAGAAGCAGCAAACTTCACGCTGAATGTAGATGGAAACACTGAACTTGCCACTGAACGTTTCTATATTGAAGGCCTAACTTGCAGTTAATACAGCTATTAATCTCTCATTAGGTGCAAGTAACAGCTTTTTCGCAATAGCTGCCTGCCTGATATAACTATCTGGTGCCCTCATGTGGAGTTTTTCACATCAGACGATACAACGAAACCTGTCATCGCAGTATCCACAAACATCTCTTTAAAGGAGGGCACAAATAATTTTAGTCACACTTGTAATTGTAGCTATATGAAATAGATGCAATCAAATATTGATTTTTTTTTTTTTTCCTGCAATTATTAGTTCTGCAAATATAAGGGTTTTTCTGCAATTATTAGTACAATCCTGCCAGTGAATGGCCCAACTGAGAGCATTTGTGCTGAAGTAGTTGAAGGTTTGTGCTTGCACTGCAAAGCACACAAGAAGTAAGGAAGTACGAGGGTGTCTTGGCCTGTTGCGTTTATCTCTACAAGGCCCTTTTAAAAGTGATGAAGAAGAGTATATTTTTAGCTAGAGAGTGGAGGATAAGGGCAGAAGTAGGCAAAGAAGAGGAGAGGGGAAAAAAATCCTGGAAAAAAAAATCAGGATACAGTTTAAGTCATCCCTGGCTTAAGCATCAGTTACAGCAAATGAATGACTACTCCTTCCCACTTTTTGTATTTTATTTTAAAGGATTTCTCATAGCACAGACATACCTTGTTTTGTAGCTGGTCAAAGCATACGATCCCCATATGACCGTATCGTCAAGCGTGGGCTAATTTCCCTAAGCGGAAAAGAGATGGTTGTGCCATACTTTTCAGAGGCTGGTTAAATTTTGCAAGATTATCGCTGACCTATGTGTTTCAAATATAACTCAAAGAGGTTTTCTTTTATCCCATCTGGGTTTTTTTTTTTTTATTTGAACTTAGCAGCGACCTCAAGAAACAGTAAAAAATAGGTGTATGCCAGCTGTGTTCTTGTTCCAAGTGAGCATGTGACTCACCAAAGCAATTCTGCCCACTTCTTCACAACACAGCTCTTTTCTCATAAATGTCAAGAGCTGCTTAACTCAAAGACAGTCCTGCTGCTATAGCCTGGACAGCCCTTGAACTTGGGACACATAGATCTGAGCTCTAATTTATGTGGGGGTGGTCATGCGTATTGCACACACTCACATTTCAGCCCAACATATTCAGTAGGACTTTGCAGTGAGAATGTTTCTTTCCGAGGAGGCCCACTCCAATTTCCACTTGTACTAGATACTGCCTGTGGGAACCTAAGCAAGTCACTTAAGGCTCCCACACCTGAAGGCAAAAATAACAATTCTCAGGTAATGTTCAGTGCCTTTCGAATTAGGAATCTGTAGTGGACTTTGATAAGTGCTGGGGGCAGGCATTATGTTAGGATAGAGGTCTAAAGAAGAAATAACTTCTCTTTTGGGGTTCCACCTCCACTCTTCTTTCATTATTTTCAGGCTAAGGGATGGAAACGTGAGATCTTGGCTGTATGTTGTTACTTGTTTTTAAAGTCTGTGGTTCTGCTATTTGGAAAATTTTTGCCTTCCAAATGACCAGCAAGAACAGAGTTTAGAGAAAAATAGCCTACACCTATTCTCTACAGCCTCACACATCTGGTTGAAATTTGCAGTAAGAGGAGCAACGAGATGTGTAATGCAGGTTTATGAACACAGCAGATATATATGCCCGTACACACACACACACACACAGACACACGCTGGATGCACAAGACCTAAACCTTTTGGATTCAGTTAAATGAGGCATAAGGCTAGTGAGAAGTACGTAACTATTTGTTATAATGGATTCCACGTCACTTGTAAAGAACCTGCATTTATGAAGTCCACCCTGCTTCTCAATACGCTCTGATAATGAGGGGTGCCTTGTTGCTGAATGTCTTCATACAGTAACACAAGAAAGGTAGTTCAGCACTTCTTCTTGCATTGTTCTTTCTTCCGCAGATGAAATCTGTCAGAACATGGATTTAGAAGTTGAAGTGAAATCCCACAGAACTGAGGGTCTATGTTTAAAGTTGACAGAATTTATTATTATCTTTAGAACAGGCAGTGGAAAGGCTACAACCTATTTAAGGCAAAAAGGGAAAAATGGAACAAGCCAATCTTTACAGACAAAGAAACTGATGAGTATTAATGCACAGTCATTTTAAACTTCTGACGGGAGATAATTCTCCACAATATTTGCATTGTGTAGTTAAAAAATGGCAGTATTAATGCATGTTTGAAATTATTCTGTTTCCATTACCGTCTTCATGGTTAGTTGATTGGAAAGATTGATGATGTGCCGCAGGTTCCTTGTAATTAATTTTTTTTTTCTGTATTGATTATTGCAACATATATGAGCAAGTGTGATCAAAACAGATTATTTACATTACACAGCAGTCTGGTCTGTTGGGGCAGCACATTTACAAAGCCATAGAAAATGGTTTCAGAGAGAGCTGACAGATTACTACAATGTTTATCATTGTTACAGTCTCAGTGGGAGTCTGGTTTAATCTAATTAACATAACAGTGGGAACACAACGACAATAAAAATTAGAAGCACTAAAAAACTCTTCTATTATGTAGCCAGTGTGACTGACTGGAAAAGAGACATTGCAATGAATGCAGAACAGGAGAAGCTCAAGGGTGACTAATAGATCAAAGAAGCTTTTTTTTTGTACACATAACATTAAGCTGGGATTTTTTTCCACACAATGTGCTTCAAGCACCTACTTTAGCTGTTCTGAATTGCCCTCTCTGTGCTCACATGCCTCTGAATTGACTAAGCTAGCGAGATGGCTTTGGTCCTCTGAATCATACCTAAGTCAGATGTATGGAGTGAGCTAAAGCTGAAGTTCTAGATTTCTGCCCAGGTCCAATCTTGGAAAAGTAAACTACTATACAATTTGAAGTTGAGCTTAGGAAGCTACAGAAGAGACACTGCAGAAGGTATGATTTGACAGAGATAATCAGAAAGACAAAATCTTGATTGTAAGTTCTTAAAAACATATCTTCGTTAGTTTGGGTTTTTTGTTGTTTTTTTTTTTTTTTTTTAAACTGTTTCAGTTACAACTTTGAAATAAAAAATTGAGGGGAAAGAAAGGACAGAAGGAAGAAAACAGAACATAGTGGTTCTCTTCAGGTAGTAATTCCGTAGGACCTACATGATTAAGATGCATAAACCATACCTACTTCCAAAAAGAACACGAGTCACTTGGAAAACTACATTTTCTCAAAGGTCAAAGCTAAAGATTCTGAAACACCTTGAAGTTAGTAGAAGCAGGTGGGGAAAAAGCTGACATCTTTTTTTTTTCCATGAACCAGAAAAATCAGGGGTTTTGGCAATAATTTAGCAACAATAGAGAACGCTTTGTTAAGAAAAGTTAAAACAAGCGTACTTCAAACCCTGGAAACAATTGAAAGAATACTGTTTGAAAAGAGTTCCAGGCATCACTAGAAATAAAGCTAAGTGCTGGTGGGAAACTGTCAATAGATACCAAAACATTTACTGCCATTAACGAGTAGACATTGGTGGAAGCTTTGTTACGTTCTTTTGTATTCTTTACAGAACTGCCTACTGTGTTTTAGGAACAGGTATGCTGAAGTAAATCACAGAGTAGGTGGTTTCAATTCGTGAAACTTTGTGGGTTCCTTTTCCCACTACTTTCAGTGGTTTATTTTGCAGAAGTCTAGTGCCTTGCTGTGCATCAGGAGGAGTGGGGGAGGGACAACCTAAATCTCACTAAAACACTCAACTAAGACTAAAACACAAGTCTAGAAATAGCTTTCACAAACTTCCAGGCTTAGCACATGTCTTGGTCCTAAACACTTACCTCCAGTAGGAACAGTTGGAGCCACACTATCTTATTCACCAGGAGATAAAATATCACATCACATTGTAGGTTAGTCAGACAAGCAAAAATTACAAGTTCTTTTTTAGGAGGCTTCATCCTGTCACTCAGCACTGGTCCAGGAAGTCTATAGGGGAAAAAAAAAAATCATCTGTGTCTAAAGAAGTCACTGATACAGAGTTCTTGGACAATGAAACTATAGAGTACACACTTGTTTCCATGGCACAGCTGGATTTAAGTTTCCACAAAGCAGGTGAAAACAAATTTTGATGTAGTTTCTTGTGAAATGATTTGCAGTAGTATTGTGTAGCCGTAGGTCAGAGAATAATCACACAGGCCACCCTGCAGGAAGATTTTTCAAAGGCGCCTACAGAAAATGAATGGCCAGTGTCTATGAATTTTTACTGAAAACAGGCATCTACTTCTCATCCCCAATCTACAAGTACAACGCCTTCTAAAATGTATAGCTCAAATACAGTAAACATTGCAGCAGAGCATTAACCAGAAGTCGAAGCATTCTCTGTGTTGTTCTCTAAGACATAATTTCTCTTCTTAGTTTCTCGCAGCGTTTTGATGATAACTAAGAAAATATGATAAAGAGAAGTCTTGGAACACTGAGTGGAGATGAGGAAGCAGTGTGAACAACCTGACAGTGTAAAAAAGACAACAGGGAGGAAGGAAACAGAAGAGAAAGTGGTTTGGCAATCAGCCCGTGAGAGGAGGATGCAGAAATGTGGTGATTAAGTGATAGCCCCATATTGTTTCCTCTTACATGATTTCTTAAACCGCTCAGGGTTTGTGCCACATTCCTTGCCTTTTGTGGGAGTCGGGACCATAAATTTTCATCTCCAGATAAAGAGGTGGGTTCATTCTCCCTCAGACCAGGAGAAGAGGACCCATATGTGGAGTAAATTTTCTATCTCAGAGCTGCTGTTTCAGATTGTTATAATCTCAACTGGATGACCAGAGAACCTGCCATCAGGAGGCTGAGGTCAAGTCACACCTCTCTGAACTTCCTCTGCTGCAGACACAAAGGTCCTTCTGTGCAAAACACTTAGATTTGGAACAGACACGAAATCTGTCTGCTTTTTCTTGCCTCTGCTGAATAGAGGGGCAATCACTGCTACATAGCTATGGCTACCTTATTACAGAGATGGTGTAGCAAGAAGGCTGAAGGTGGTAATGATGGTGGTGAGAAGGCAGTGAGGCTCAGATCAATTTGCTTCAACTTCAGCTGAACTCCATGAGGGGAAAGATAGAAGAGGTAGAAGGATTATTTTGAGGAGGTAAAGACACTAATACCCATTCAGTGCATTTTGTGACAAGGGTAATTATTGTCAGTAAACTAGAGACAACGAGCGGAGAGCTGGACCATGATAAATTGAGGATGCTAGGACTAATTTTGCTTTGTAAAGAAAAATAATTGCCTGATAACTCTTCATTAACAAAGCTGAGGTTGCCTGGAAGTCTTTCAGAGTGTAATGAGTGGCCACAACCTGAAAAATAGGGAGGTAAGGTTTGCTGGGACAGGAGGGACTTTTGTGTTGAAAGACCTTAGAAGAGGTGGAGGATGTTGTGGGAGATTCTGTAACCAGAACAGCCTACACAAGTAAACGTGCGGGAGAGGGCGCCAGACAGCAAGGAGTAACTTTTGGTGGGCTAACAGCTGAACAGAATAGGAAGAGAACAGCTACTTTAAAGTTTTGGTTGAGGTTATATTTTGCATAACCTCAGAGAGTTAGAGTGGGCTACTGAGCGAGCATGATTTTGGTAGCTCGTGCATTCAGCATTCATTGCAACAGTCAGGATATATGAACATCGAGCGAATATCTGATTCCTGCCATTCATGTCAGCGACTCCAGCCTTTGATCAGTTACAAGTATAATCTTTATCATGCCTCTGTAATTAGATGTGCGAGTGCAAACTCAGTAGGAACTGTGGAGCTTCCTTTATTGTTACTGAGTCACACTAGTGCTTCAATTACGGCAACGTGATACCAGTCTCTACAGTGAACTAGTTCCTTCTTAAACTAGAAAATTCATTTACAAAGATGAAATTAATACACTTAGCCTTGGCTGCCTGTGCTCCCAGAATACTGAATTAGGCAACACGCAACTAGGTTACAATTTCGGCTCTTTATTCTCGGGGCTGTAGCAGTACAAGCAGAAATATTCAGGAAGGAGGACACTGGAGCACTGTCAGATAGGGTCTACCCACTCCTTTTGCAATGGCAAATCCAGCATTTACGTGAACTGTGCTGAATGGCAGCTGCTTATATCCATCCTATCCTCAAACATAGGGTGCTTCCTAGAAACATCTTCACGCTTGGTGGACTTTCACAGCCCTTCACCTATTTGTACGGGTTTCCATTTGATGCAAAACTTTCACTGGGCTATCTTTAAAATCACATATTCAAATGTCAATCCTGTTTCACTGCTATGACAACCCATTGGCAAGAAGACCTCTGTGCACCACTAGTGAAAATCTTCGTAACTCATCTTTGCGTCTTTTCTCCACCGCTGCGTCCCTAATATCTGCAATTACAGCCCTGCCAAGCTAATGCAGCACTTTCCCTCACCATCCCTTGCAGATACATCTGAACACAGCAGACGTAGCTGTCATTTGTGCAACTCATTCTAGAGATAACTGTCATCGATGGTGACCAGAGTTAAGGCTGGTACTTCATGCATGTGAACTTCAGTATATTTTCCCTTGTTTTCAGAGGATTTTCATTTTGCACAATGCAAAACTTGCAACAACAGCTCAAAATTATCGCTGGGCACCCACAAACTCCTTTTTTTGTCATTTAGTGTTTTTGTCCATGGACTAACAATGCAACCGATCCCTTCAGCTGAGAGCCAGCAGCCAAGTGGCTAGCAGCGATAAAGAGAAGGAAGGAGGAGCAAGTGAGAGTTTGACCTCACAACCTTTGTTTAGATGGCTGGTTCTTTTTAGTATTTCCTCTTGTTATTCTTTCAAGTATTTGGAGAAAGAGGAGGGAACTGTAGCCAAACCATTATGCATGCTTATTCCATAATCTAAACATTTTTATCGTCTCTTTCTCTCTCTCTCTTTTTTTTTTTTTGGCGGTTGTTTAAATAGCTATAGAAATATGCCAGGAAAATGGAGACTAAAGTCTAAAATTTTGCAAGATTTTATTCTGGGCAGTGCACCAAGTAACAGGTAATTGTTGGCAGGACTACAAGGTTGGTTTTGCATGCTGCTTTTGGTCCACAGAAGTGATGTATGTGCTCAAAATGAGGGTTGAATACAGGCCTTCAGGCAGTGGCTGGGACCTTTACAGCTCAATCATACTATGTACGCAAAGTCCTTGAAAAACTTCATTTTAAAATAGGGTGGGTGGCTGTTGTAGAACATTAATGCCCTTGATTTCGACCTCCTGCCCGCTTCTGCGTTCTTTGGTTCTCTGGGACTCGATGGAGTACTTAGAGACCACCCAGTTCTGACCAGTATTTATGCAGGCTGTGCAAAGAGGAGTGAAAGACTTGGACAAAAGTTAGCCTTCAGGTAGTTCAGTTACTAAATATCCAGCATGACATCAGAAATAAAACCAGGCCACTGCTGTTTCTTCTGTTGGCTATTTAGACAGGCAAGCACTAATGTGCGTATCTGAACACATCAAGAGAAAACACATTAAGGCTAATACAAACAAGTCGCTTCAAGGAGGAATTCTGTCTGGATGTGAGTAAAAAATTTTCACTGTGAGGACAATTAAATGTTGGAATAAGCTGCCAGGAAAGTGGTAGAATTTCCCTCACTGGAAATATTCAAGACTTGGCTCGGCAGAGGCCTGGACATCCTAACTCAATGGCCCTGCTTCCACCAGAAGGTTGGACCAGATGGTCTCCAGAAGTCCCTTCCAGCCTAGATTTTTCTGTGATCTATGATAATACTCCTAATTATCGTGTTTCAAAGTTGGGATAACAGAAGAATGTTGTTATTTTCTCTCATGTCAGGCAAATGAAGATTCCAGTGCCTACGGAAATACTAACTTTATTATGAAATAGAAAAGGAAGGAAAAGCAATAGTTGCATTTCACTTACAAACACTGCAACCGCCTGTGGACAAAACCAATCTGGTAAAGTTGAACTGCATAGATAACCATGAGAATACAGGTTTCTGCAAACCTTCATCAAAAACAGTCATAAAATGATCTTTCTTTTTTTTCTGCAGAGGGCTGCTTTACTGCAGTAAATATGCCAGTATGTTTAATACAGTACAGCAAAACAGCTGGACTTGCAGTGATGGATGTGTCTATAAAAGCAGGCAATTTTTTTAATGAGTATTATGCTTTCCTGTAAAAGCCAAATAAGCATTTAAATTGTTTTGAAAAAACCCAGACTTACTAGTGATTTGATAGTTTATCAATTGTAAGTAGATCGCTCTTATATAAAAATGCACAATTTAGAGCAAAAGGAGACATGAGATACTTCCTAATTTCTACAGATTGAGGCTGTACTTTGCACTGCTTCTACAGCAAAGCAGGGTGTTTGGTGTTACACAAATTAGCGTTAACCGTTTTAAGAGATGTAACAGACACTGCTAGCTTGGCCAGGCACTTCACGACAATAATACAGGAGTTTACTTTTCTCTTTTTTTAAATTATTTTTTTAGCATTAGTTAACATAGAAGAACGTATAATAAAGCAAAGCTAATGCAACCCGTTTTATGATAGACAGGCATATATAAGTCTCCCAAGATACAGCAACTGCTGTAAACATGCTAGCTAGAGAGAACCCAAGCCAGGTAACAAGCTAAAAAAGCAGATTACTTGTTACCTACCTAGAAGAGCAACACAGTAAGCTAAGAAGATCAGTCCAGAGGTAGGTAATATACCAGTTAATTACATTTGCTCTCCTAAAGGACAGTGAGAAACTCTGTGTTCAGATATTACCACTCAAATAAGTCGTGGTAGTAATTAATTGCTAAGATGCTTGCTTCCTGCTTCACTGCAAGATGCTTGTTGCAATTTATATACCAATCGGCATTACTGTGCCAGGTCCTGTTCCACTAACAAACCTTAACAAAGGTGTACAGCATGTACTGGGGTGGGGGGAACTGCCCCCTGGACGTGCTGGTGCCCTGGAGTAGGTGATGTCCTTCTCTTGTCTGGGCAAATTCTTGTGTGGCTGCAGATGAGCTGGGGAGGAGCATGAGGCCAAGAGGATGACGAGGATCAGCGGGTACCTCACCCACTGACATGATTAGTACATTGTGTCCTTTGTTGTGAAGGCTCATTGCGGCGTGGCTTTCCCATGTCAAAAGCTAGGCTCGGGTGGGTGGACTGATGCTCTGAGCATCTAAACTTAATGAACCGAAAAACTTGTAAGCATTCTGGGATCCGTTTACTGTAAGATAAAAACCTAGGAGTGCTAAGGTTTTTATAAAATTATCTGGAAAGAAAATGATGCAGACTAGACAATCACTTCTGAGAGAGAGGGGAAAAAATATAAAACATCCAAACTATGCAGCTTTCCTCTGTGTATCTCCTTTTGAACTCTTGCAGCCCATTCAGTGTACAAGACAGTTTAGCAAATCCCATTTCAGTCCCTACATATGCCTTCTTGGATAGGCTCTCAATCAGAAGCTGCTCCACAGAAAATGGAGCCTTGGAACAGGACGGCTGTGTTTAAACCCTGTGCTTAGCCTTAATGAATATATTCAGCATAAAAAACAACTAAAACCATCTGTGCCCAGAAGAAGCAAATCCAGATGTCGAAGGGATTTAGTCCTCTCCTTCGTTAATCATGTCTGCAGGATCATTCAGCTTCTGCAGCATATGCCCGCTGTGCTTTTGAAGGATAGTTAATATACATGAATGTCAGCTCGTTTAGGAAGAAAGTTTTGGTCACATCTTTGTTAATCAAATGGAAACAGAATTTCTTACTCCTCTAAGTAGAGTCACACTACAATTTACTCAATTAAGAAGAAAAAACGTCAGGTCTAATTTCTAGCTTTTGATGTCTTGCCTCACTAAAGTCTGTTCAAAGTCAGTGGGACGCCTTGAGCCTTCCTGTGTTACCGAAGCTGAAAGCCTTTCCTGCTGCCTCCTGCAAATCCCACCCTACGCACTCATTTCTGCCACTTACGGTGGGTTTTCTTTTCATCTTCCCAAGCAGGTGTGGCGGCCGATTTGAGGCGGTAAAGGATCCATTGGATCTCCAACAGACCATTTGTTATCCCGGGTAGGCACAGATTGAGCTGTGCATTCCCATTTGCCCTTCTGCAGCCGTGTGAGCACTAGGCAGTGGAAAGTGCAGTCAGCTGTGGTTTTATTTACTGGTTTCTATACGCCACCTCTATTTCAAGGTCAGGGAACAAATCAATGCATCTTGTTTGACAATGAGGAATCTTGCTTTAACAATTCATTTGCGAAGGCCTGTATGTTAGCTGCTTTGACAAGAACGTCCTACCTAATTAAAATGCAGCCTCTAATGGCAGCTGAGCAGGAATGATCACCTCTAGCTGTGATCGTTTAACAGCTTTCATAACCTGGTGACTAAGCAGAGAAGGAAATGGTATTTGAATTTACCAACTATGATTTGTGTATTTAGTAAACAAGAAAAGTTCAACATATATAATGTATTTTAATTTACAAATGTGCAAAACCCTGTAGTTACTTGGCCACTGGGACTGGCATATGGAGCATGCAACAGCTGGAGGCGATTCTCAGATCTGTGACTCCTTCATTTATAAGACACAAAATCAAGAATCACATCTTAAAGATTCTGAATTTCGCATACCTATTCAGAGTCTTTATTCCTTTCCCAAATGCCTTTACTACTGTGCCATGTCCTAACAATCAGAGTTTCCTTCTTATCGATTCCCATTTGTATTGGGTTTGCTGCATCTCTTTACTTTTCTGTTCTTCTAGATACAGCATTGCCCCCCTAAACCTTCCAAAAGCAGACTCCAGCTTTGGAGAGTCACAAGGCTGACGTCAAAAGAACAAGCTTAAAACAGCGTTCTCGGCAGGTTCCTGACATGGCAGGTGACAGGGCCGACAGCACTCCTGCAGTGAAACCTGGGAGGGAAGGAGAGAAGACCAGGGGACTCTTCACCACAGGACTTGAGGATAAATTATTTCAAAGTTAAGGTAAGGCGAAGTCTCTTGTTCTTGTGAGGTTACTGGTTTCAGAGGGTTTTTCTGTTTAGGTACTCATGGGGCACAGAGTGCTTTTCCTTCTCCACAGCCGCTGTCTAGAGCTGTGCTTGAGAGAATCCGTTTATTTGTTTTTTATTTATTTGCTCACCTGGGACATGGAGAAGGCTGAGGCACTCAATGACTTCTTGCCTCAGTCTTCGCTGGCAAGTGCTTTAGCCACATCGCCCAAGTCACGGAAGGCAAAGGCAGGGACTGGGAGAATGATGTACCTCCCACTGTAGGAGAAGGTTGAGTTTGAAACTATCTATCTAAGGAACCTGAAGGTGCACAAGTCCATGGGACCTGGTGAGATGCATCCGTGGGTCCTGAGGGAAGTGGTGGATGAAGTTGCTAAGCCGCTATCCATCATATTTGAGAAGTCGTGGCAACCTGGTGAAGTTCCTGCTGGATGAAAAATTCCCATGAAAGGCTGGACCAGATAATCTTTTCAGGTCATTTCCAATCTGGGCTGTTCCATGATACTGAGATTAAGAATCTGTGAAAATCTACTCTTCTGTCTGTGGGTTATAAGTGCTTCTTGCCTGTCTCTCAGAATTAGGGTAGGAGCTAAAGCACAACCAACTCTAACGTTTTTTAAGGCTATTTATTAAAATATTATTTTTGGCTCTCCAGCCAGAACGGTTGTGATTCTCTTAGAGTATCTTCCCCGGCTAGATTTAAAGACCTCCTCCTAACCTTTTGAAAATAACTCATAAGAATAACATTTTTCTGTGTCATTTAGATGGAAGGGACTCGGAATGTGTTTCAACCAACAGCCTGTCCTGAGAAAAGGGCTGCTTTTATCTTCTGACATGTCTTCCCAGTATTACTTTCTGCAGCCTGGTTTTGGCTTTCAGTCAATAATGATTAACAGTTCTCTCTAGCAATAGATAATTATTATTTATTCGCAATGGTTTTATTACATTTGCAGCTGTCTTTGTCAACAGCACCTTGTTATCCTGCTTACAGAAGTCAGTCATCTTAAAATTGCGACTTTCCCTTGGAGAAATCTTATAAGGTAGTTTTGAATAATTATTTTTCTCTCCCAAGGGATTTCCTACACTTAAATGATTCTGCTTGATAACAAACTGTGTTTCTGAGGCAACAAGGAAGGCTGTGGGAGAGTACGCACGGGATGATCCCGGCGGTTCCCTCTAAAGCAAAGGGCACAGTCAAGTGCAATTATGCAGCATGTCAAAGCAACTAGTTCCTTGGCATCTCTTCTTTATAATGAGGCAAGTGTTGGTACGCAGGAGAAGTAGCCAACAACGTGGCAAAGATTTTATCAGTCCCTCTGATGACAAGTCTGCAGCTGGTCAGCCCTGTGGTTGTGTTAAGGACCGTGTGTTTGACTCACAAGCACCAGAAGGGTATTACGATGGTATGCCCAGTTGCCGTGAGAGCGGATCTTCTTGTCATGTCTATGTCTGTGTCACGTCAGGGTTACAGTACAGTTCCCTCTGCAGGGAGATAATACAGAAGTGACTGGAGACAACCTTCTTCTCCTCCCCTCCTAAAATAGAGTTGGAGGCTGAAACAAAATAAGGCAGTGCACTGAGCGTGCACTGCACGTTTTGGGTACGGGAGCTTCCAGTACTTTCACTGGCTGCCTTGTGGGTCCAGACCATGAGTGAAGCTGGTGATGTATGAAACCACCTCTCTCCTGATGCCAGGCTGCCACAGGTGAAGTCACAGAGGCAGCGGAGACAGACCTTCATTCCTTTGCTGGGGAGGAAGTGCTTCTCCTGGTCCTGTTCACTCATGAGTTCACTTTCTCTAGGAGATGGAAGAGCTCCATAAAGAGCCCTTTAGGATGTGACACAAAACAGGTGGTTAGAGAAGGAACTCTTTGGGAACATAAAGGAAAAAAAATCCTCAAAGATCAAGATTTCATAGGAGAAAAAGTGGGGAAATACTTGTTTTGCCTCCAGTGGTATTTTTGTGTTAATAGTATTACTTTATCATTGATAGCTGCAGTGCGGATACGTTACGTCAGACTAAAATCTCACATGGCCAATTTCTTGTCTTAGAGAAGGATGGTTTTGTTATTAAGCAGTACAGAAATAGGATCATTTATATCTGTTCCCGGCTTTGCTCGCATTTCTCATGGTATCTTTTTAAGATGCTTGAGATAGAAACTTTGCCATTAAAACACAGCATTTCCCTATCTCAAAAGGAAAATTACGGTCTTTAATTAGCTAGCATTTGTGAAACGCTTGGGGATGTTGGGGATCAGGTATTACCGAAGTATAAAATGTTATGATTAAAAAAAATACTCAGTTCTCATTTTGTTTTTACCCTGGCTGTAATTAAACAGGGAGGTTTCCCATTCAGTTTGCACACTGACATCTGTTCTTGGGTATAAAGCTTCTGGGATTTGGCATATTTTCATCTGCTAAATGACGAGACAGAATAGCAATCTAGTTTACGGCTCATGAATTTTCCATGGTTTATCTCTCCAGACTCCTGGAGATGACTTGCATGTGCCTGTACATTATGCAAGGCTGCTCAAATACATTTGATAAAAGATATGCTACACTGAGCCCAGGCCAAATTCTTCTCTGAGTTAACGCCTTTAAAATGCACAACAGAAAAAAGTATTTCCTCATTGTTGTCTACTCACACAGCTCAAAGAGCAAACCACAGCACCCACCTCCTGCGAGCAAGTGCAAAGCTCTCGAGCAGATAAATTGATAATAGGGTCTGATTCACACTTGACCTCTAGAAGTGCTGTTGATTTAGTATTACTTTCTCAGCTGAGATATCTATTAACTTGTGAAATGCTGTTTTAGTGATGCTCTGGGTGAATCCGGCCTCCTCAGGGTAGTTAAACGATTGCTCCGTCACACTTCAGTGCATCTAGCGTGCGCCCAGAGATCGTGAACTGATATTGGAGTTACCTTCAGTCAGCTTTCTTGAAGGAAGAGGCTGTTTAGCATAATATGGAACTTGATGTTACATATCATCTTCAACACTTCAAATCTGATCAAGTTTAATGTGGGTTTAAAAAGTTTTAAGATTCAACCTAAAAATTTTTGACCGTCGTGTGGTCGACCGAGTGGCAAAGTATTAAACGTCCTTAATGCACAACCTGCGTTAAGCAAAACTTAACTATGTCAAAGCAACTTCACAGCAAGTGACGGATGTGTGCAAGTTCAATGAAAAGTGTTTAAGTCTAAAATGCATAACTTCCAGCTACTGTGAATCTCCAGCATGTCGGCACATTCCATATTCATTGCAACTCATAACAATAACGTATGGCATGCTGCCCATTCCCGGTCAACTGAATTAGCATTATAAAACCAGCAAAACAGAAGAAAATACCTTAGAAAGTCACACATGGTATAGAGCCTCGCTGAAATTACTCTTCAGAGGCAAGGAAATTCAGTTAGCTGCTCCACACTATCTGACACTGCTGTGCTGAGGATCTGCAAACTGGTGCTCTTGCGTGTTCTAGGAAGTTGGTTCTGTCATTGGACAGTATTTACTGAAGTGACACACATTTTAGTGCCTGCTTGTGTAGGTTTATCATTCATCCCTGAATCGTGTATCAATAGCATCCTATATAGGCCACCAGGGTTCCCAGTAAGAGGCGAACTGGAGTGGGAAGATACGGCTCTGAAGGCTGAGGTGTATGAATCCCAGGGTGCCTGAACATGCCTTTTAGGAGGCGGTGTCCTATTTGAAGGACGTTTCAGGTGGTTCTTCCTTCTTGGAAAATGTTGGAGACTATTTCTAATGGACTTCAATCCCATGATACCTGCTACATGTGCAATCAGTGGTCTTTAAAGTAGCCTCCATGGAAACTTCAAAGGGTCTAAGTGTGTCTCCAAGGGGATGTGGATTTTGAGATGGGGATAACAAGTGACACGTGGGCAAGAGGAGACAGCAGTGCTGTGCATTTTGATGGGCCAAGGAAAATAGATGGGGACATGCGTGCCTATAGGCACACCCTGCTTGCCTGCAGATGGATGTGAAAGACATTGGGATTCTGGAGCAAGTCCAGAGAAGGGCAACGGAGCTGGTGAGGGGTCTGGAGCACAAGTCTTGTAAGGAGCAGCTGAGGGAGCTGGGGGTGTTCAGCCTGGAGAAAGGGGGCTGAGGGGAGACCTTCTCGCTCTCTGCAACTCCCTGAAAGGAGGGG
>VYZM01020993.1:432794-498788 GCA_013398915.1 Dromas ardeola
GGACAAGAGGAAACGGCCTCAAGTTGCGCCAGGGGAGGGTTAGATCGGATATTAGAAAAAACGTTTACACCGAAAAGGTTATCAAGCGTTGGCACAGGCTGCCCAGGGAAGTGGTTGAGGCACCACCCCTGGAGGTATTTAAAAGACGGGCAGACATGGTGCTTAGAGGCGTGGTTTAGTGATGGTTTTTGTCAGAGTTGGGTTGATGGTTGGACTCGATGATCTGAAAGGTCCCTTCCAACCCAGGCAGTTCTATGATTCCGTCTCCTCTTCTGCAGGAGCCTCCTGCCGCCTTCAGCTCCCGAATCTCTGGGACTGGCGAGGGGCAACCCCGGGGTCCCCCCCCGCGCCGCGGCCGGGCCGGACGGCGGCTGGAGGGTGGGAGCGAGTAGGGGAGGAGCAGGGTCCGTCGGAGCCCTCCCGGCGCCGCCGCCCGACCTCCTCCTGGCGGCGGCGGGCGAGAGGCGGCGCCTGCGGGAGGAAGCGGGGCCGGGCCGGACCGGGCGGCGGCGCTCCCCGGCAGCGCTCCCCGGCAGCCGCCCCGCGCCGCCGGCAGCATGGGCGGCTCATCCTCCAGCCCGCTGGACGAGAGCAAGTGCACCTACATCCGAGGTAGGGCTCCGCACGGGAGGCTTCTTCTTGAGAGCGCCGGCCGGGGGAGAAAGGCGCTTGCGTCAGCCGCTGTGCTTTCTCGGGGGGAAAGCTGGCAGAAAAGCACCCCGAGGGCGAGGGGGGGAGATGCTGAGCCCCGCCGCCCGGCGGGGTCCGGGGCGGTGCACGGGTAGCCGGGAGCCCCGGGCTCCGCGCAGGGCTCGGCAGCCGCTGGGGCCAGCGGGGTTTGGGCGCTTGGCCGGGCTGCTGTGGAGGGGGACCCTGCCCCGTTTTGAGCAGCCGGGTTTTTAAACAGCGGTGCTTTAAAAGTTCCCCATCAGTGAGTTGTAACATGGCCAAGAGTAGACGGTAAAAACTTTCAAAAGCGTGGAGAGATGCGACCTAAAACTGCCCGTGTGACAGTAAGGTCCCAATCCCCCAGCGCTGGCAGCGGAAACTTTTAAGGCACTGGATTTCACCAAGGTAGATCGCATGAAGACCATAAGGCCTGATACTTTTTTTTTTTCAAGACTGTGTAAAAACTTCTAGGTGGGTATTCACGTAAAGTATTCAAACTTGTGTAAGAACGTTTTTTTATCACATTAGAATGTTAGGAGAGAGAGAACAAAAAAAAATTGCTTTAAATCTATACATATTACTATTAAACTATGAAGGAAAAGAGTGTAATTCTGTATTTTTGGAGATATTTTTGTTATTTGAGTAGTTAAAAGATGAAATACGTGTTGCGCTTTCCTGTGTACCTATGCTCTTTATTGTTACCGTAGCAAGTAAAGTATTTACAAAGCAAATTCAAAGGCTGGAAATTTACAAGTGAAATAAGAGTTTGTATGTGAAAAGGAAGCCCTATTCCAGTATATTAGGTATTTTGCATCTGAAGCCTGCGAGAGTCCTCGCCGCTGTGGACTGGGAGATCAAACTCGGCACTGATGATTCAGACGGTAGGGTGACTCCTGGGTGGTGCCCGCAGCCGAGCTTGTCATTTTATTCTGTTGCTTTAGGATTTTTTTGTGGTGTAGAGGGTGTGCAAATGGTGAACCGCTCCTCTGTTAGGACTCTTTTGAAATCACAGTGGATCTTTCAAGAGATTCCCATAGTGGGAAAGACGTTCAAATATAAAATGGCTTTCACCCAAAAAGCGACTGGCAAAGCTGCAGGCCTCATATGCAGAGATTTTTCTACAGTATCCCCTCAGTATTGCAATTTTGTCCTGCCCTGTTGAGGGTGGTTTCAGGTCCCATCAGAGCCACGAGGGTGCAACGCCCATGGATGTCTTTTTTTCTTTACACTCATCTCTGTGCTGTAGCCAAAATTGCACTTCCACAGTTCAGCATCTCAAGTTTTCTGGTCCCTGACTGAGGGCAGTCGTGAGCATCTGACAAGGCCGATGTCTAATTACCGCAAAAAAAAAAAAAAAAAGGAGATTCAGGGAGCTTATTAGCTTCTTCACAGCTGTGCAAGAGGAAATTGTGCAGGTCTTTGCCCTGGACATCATCTAGAATTAGACGGGGGAACTCGTGCCGGAGGGTTGGGAAATCCATATCTGTTTGGGCACGTGTGAAGCTGGCCTGGATGTTTGTATCTGAGACTTCCCCGTAGCTCCAAGGGTGGGGGCCTTTGCCTTGCTGAGAGCCGTGCAGCTCTGCAGGCACGTCTCGACTATGCCTGTCACATCCTTGCAGAGGCAAGTGATAAGGTGAAATCATTGTGAAAAATGAAATTAAAACATTGTGCTTATGCCCTGGCTCAAGTCTGCCATTCTTGCTGTAAGTGGGGATCCCCCACTCTAAAATCTTCCTTTGAAAAAAAATTAATGAGGCACTTTGTACAGAGGCTGACCGAAAATTAGTACTTCCAAGAAGGAAAAGGAATTGGGAAGAGTACCTTAAATCAAAATAGAGTGTGGTCCAGCCAGCTCACCAAACCCTCTGCATGTATTGAGGCTGGAGTCTGCAAGATTCAGACCTTGCTTATCTGTCTTACACGTCTTGCTCTGATGTATTTCCAGAGCGAGTGCTGTAGTGAGCTCTCCTTGTTCGGAGAGGAAGTGGGCTGAATCTCTGATTCTGTAGATTGAACAAGCAGCACATTTTTTAGTTGGCTTTGTAAAGGTTGGGTTGGTTTTACTGGAGGGCTGGGAGTTTTGGGTTGTTTTTTCCTCTACAGATGATGCAGGGGGCTCTTTAGTAAAAAAGGAAGGGGGTTACCTGCTTTTTGTCAGTAGATCTCTCAAGCCATAGTGCTTGAATGGGTCAACTCTGGTGAGGGAGGTGGTGAGACAGCAGGCTGGAGGGTGCTGCCTCGCACATCTTGGTCAGAGACTGCAGCCAGTGACATTCTCCAAACTTAGCACGTTTTGGGATGCTCACTCATAGATCTGCAGACTCAAGACAGAAAATCCTGAATATTATTTCAAATGAGTTTGGTCTAGATCATCTCTAGTGCCAGCTAGCCTTTCGGTAAACAAATTTATACCTGCAATCTTTATGTCCTGGTTTTGGCACTAGATGTTTGCATCTCCTCTAGCGTGGTTTGGCAGTGCTGCATGCCCCCCTTGTCTTCGCAGCAGAAGCTTGCTGTGATTAAACACAGGCGTCCTTCGAGTTAGCTCCTGCCACTCTAACCTCAGCCTGCAGCAGAGAAGATTCCTTGGGTGGGACGGCAGCTCTGCAGCACGGCGGGCTGCGCCCTGCGAGGGGGCGTGCCGCAGGATTGCATGGGGCAGAGTTAAACGTGGTGGCTTGAATGTATAGCAGGATCGCTGCATGGTTGTTGTCATGATGGTGTAATTTAATTTCTTGTTGCCATAATGATAATTTAATTTGTCTGAAGCCGTGTCCCTGTGTTGTAAAGCCTTGTAGTTTATTTAGACAACATTTAAGTGAAAGCACAATATAACAAATGGAAACGAGGGACTGAGAGCTAAAGCGGGGGGGATGCATTTTTCAGCAATAAACTGGTACTGTTTCTTCATCAACATATGTACGAGCCTACAGGTTTCTAATTTCCAGAAGTCTATTCGCTCACATTGTTCGAGGGATGAGAGGAGAAAAAACCATGGACAAAAATTATGTGACATGTAAAATTATGTAAAATACCCAATATGTAAAAACATACACGTAGGTGTTTGTATAAACCAGCGAGAACATGGCCCTCAGCACAGGCACCCCCAGGTACAGCTTTGCTCTGTGCCGTTCCCCGGGGTGGATAGGCACGAGCCTCGTCAGACCAGTTGGAGAAATGAATCCTGGAGAACATGGTGAAGGCATGCTATGGGGAGTCTCGGTTACTGAAGGCAAAGGCTGTGATTTCCACCTAAACCTACTTCAGCTTCTGTGCTCTTAAGGCAGAAGTGGTAGTATTGAACCAGCCAAGTTGCAAATCGTTGAGAGTTGTGTATACTTTTACGCGGGGCAATATCTTGAGCCATACCTGAAAGATAATACAATTATTGACATGGTAAAGTGCATTTCCTGCAGCAAATAATGCTTGAGAAGGGAACATATGATGCCAGTGTGTAATTTTTCAAGTGGTCTGCGCTAGTCTGTTAGCGGTACAATACATGTGAGGCTGTGTTTGAAATTGCCAGGGCAGGGACCATCCTTGTGAGGTTTGAATCAGGGGCGGGTACTTCACAAGCTGCCTAAAGATTTATTTGGGGATGGCAATGTTTTGCAAAACAGTTTTTATACTCAGAAAACCTCTGCATGGAGAAACTATATATGTATAGGTATATAGCATGAAGTTACATTTTGCAAACCATCACAAAATGTTTTGTCTTTTTCAAGTAGGGATTAATGAAAATTCGTCATCATCGTGGGATGAAATTGTGAATAAAATGTCAAGACCCGATTTTCCTTGCTCTTACCTGAAGGAAATTAATGTCATAGTGAAATAATGGAAAAATGATAGTCAGCAGGGAGTCGTGCAAGCACTGGGGGCAGCTTGTGTCCGCTGGGAAAATAATGGACCGAGGGTGGAGGGTATTTAGGGGAGAGTAGGAGGCTGTGTAGTGCCAGCAAGGAGGAGTGGGGCAGAAGGCCAGACCACGTGCACTGCAGCGTTACTAGTCTTGAAACCTTAGCAGTTTCAAAGGTGTCTTCTGTGTAGCACGAGCTTGTTTTTCTAACTGTACCTATGGAAAAATATTTTTTCCCATTTATTTAAGATCCTTAAGATATTTTAAATATGCACACACTATAAGCAGTAAAATTATTTAAAGCCCTCTGAAATAAAAAGAAATTTTTCTGGTAGTTCCTCCAGGTTTTGGACTGAGCCTTTAAAAAAGAAGGAAACGCTTGTGGAGGAGAGAATCCTTTGTAGGATTTTGGTGGGACTACATGGGAATTATTCAGGATGCGAGTGAAATAGATGGAGTTAAAAAAATGGCAGTAATAATTAGGAGACTGGAAGTTGGTCATGTGAAAAGGGTTTATTAAAAAAATTCATGCTTTCTGTTTGATGAGGCATGGGCTAAACTTGTGATGGGAGGTGTTCGTTGAATGATTTGCCTTATGATATTTAATGAGCGTTAGACACAACAGGGAACAGTATAGGGCGGTAGCGGGGAGGTATGGACTCAGGGTGCAATCATGAAATGGAGGAAAAATATGAAAGTGCCTGTTAAAACAACTTAGTAGTATGCCCTGGGAGATTGTGCCGGAGGTTTCAAGATTGCTGATAGAAAGTTTTTGCCTTGGGTCTCTAATATTAGACAAGAAACAATCAAGGAAGTAGATCTCACAGCGGGGAGAAGGGAGAAATGGCCCTGCGTGTCTTTAGTGGTTTTCCATTTCTGCAATCTCAGCAGCAGCAGTAGTAAGGACCAAGCTCTGCTGTGTAATGCGTGGATGGTTGGGACCACATTTTTTTACGTTTGGAGAGGTGTGGAGAGATTTCAAGCACCCAACGCCAGTAATTTCAACAGGTGCGTCTTCAAAAGAGTTCAGCATACAAAAACCTGAACTTCTCTGATGGTTGTTTTTTTTATTGAAGGTGCTCGGTGTGCTTCACCATATCCAGTCTATCATTGCTATAAACAGAAAACTCTCCAGAGGATGAGGCTTCATAGTCATTTGCTTTTGATTTGTTTGATTAAATGTAGTTTTTCTTCCTTCCTTCCCTTCTTTTCCGTCTCTTTCCTTGCCCAGGCAGATGGAACAGCCCAGCCAAGGGACGCGGCGATGGTGCTGTGACCCTGTGGCACCCAGGGATGCACCCTGTGGGTTTCCTCATTGTTCAGGACTTTTTTCCAAGTGGACCTTCCAGCCGTTCTTCTTTCCATTTGACAGTGAAAGCTATTACTTAACGTCTGTAAGAAACTTCTTTCTAGTCATTTGTTTTGCCTATGAATTTCAGTATGGTACTAATTAAGACAGGGTTCTTTTGCACAAGGATAAAACACTTTAGATGGGTTCCTACAAGATGCAGCGTACTTAGAAAAAGCAGATAGACTCCTCCTATTCTGTCAAGTTTTAGAGACTGAAGAGGAGCCTGGTTTACCCTTTCCTTAAAAGACAAGATAAGGAAATCAGTCGCAAGCTTTACAGAAAACGGTCCGAACAAATACTGTAGGTTGTTCGGAGATAAGTCCCACTGGCTTGGAGGGAGATAACCCAAGTGCCTGATACAGCTCTGGAGCAGAATTCTTGCCAGCAGCCAGCTGGTGTGCACATAGCCATGAGCAGGGATGCTAGAGGATGGAAGAATAACTTGGAATTAATTGTGGAAAAGTTGGCCTTTTTTGGATAGGCACTCAGACTGGATATTGGATTTTCTGCTTTAAACTGTTGCATAGACCTTCTGGTTTTAATTTGATGTATGAGTGCAAGTATAACAGAGTTTTGTAGAAAATCTGGCTGCACTCACTGCCTTTTCGCTCAGCCTGTTACAGGCTATGTCTTGTGGTGTTTTCGAAATCCTCTCTCTCTTGTTTTCCGCAGGTGAGCATGGCTGCAGCACCATATAGAGCAGGAGCATGGGGTCTCTCTGGACTTCCCAGCATCTACTTCGTAGCTCTTAGAGGGTGCTTTTCGTTTTCATGTTCTGAGGTTTATGGTAAAAGCTGATATGATTTTTCTGTGATTCCCAAAATCTAAGGAAGAGGCAGAGTAATATTTTCTTTTACAAACACGTATTGAACCCAGAATTCATGATTACAGGTTAGCACTTAGCAAGTGCCATCTAGTCCAATCCAAATAGGCCTAAATACCCATGGAATGAAAAATTGAAATGAGTAGGCAATTAAAATTTCAATATGGATGTGAATTTCTAGTCTTCATTATATTCATCTTGCTAAGTGCCCAAGTTCTTGAAAACCTTAAGAAATGAGATTTTGAAGAAAAATCCTTTTGGCTTTACTTGCTTTCTGGGAAGTTTTAGTCTTCGGATGGGTTGTTGCTGTTGGAGCCAGTGACAGACTTTCATCCCATAGTTTTAATAAATAGTGCCTGTCTGTGTTGGAAAGGAGACGCAGCTTCTCCGTGGTTCTTATACTCTTTAATTCAGGGGGCTGGATGCTTTGTCTTAGCTTTAGACTAAATGCAAGCAAAAGGCGTCCAGGGATGTGATTGATGGGAAAGGTATTTGCCACCCAACTTGAAGAGAATTTACTGTACTTGGTAACTTCCAGATTTCGGCTTTGGAAGATTAAGGCAGGAGGTACCTTCTCTATTCAGTTTCCATTGCTCATATAGTCCCATTTATTAATTTCTTTCAAAAGTGCTGTGAGCAATTTTGAAAGTTTACAGTCATCTTGTCTTGCAACGGGCATGGTCAAGAATTTCCCTAGTGGAAGTGGGAGGTAAGATTTTGTTCTTCAGTTTGTCAATAAAAGGATTGTTCGTGATCACATCCCAGTTCCTTCTGTAAATTGAGGCTTGAGGTTTTTATAAGCCCAGAAATCTCAGTTACCCATTTTGTGGCAGGATCATCTCAAGCTCCCTTCCACCAAAGCAAACTGTATTGCTTGTACAAGAACTAACCTTAAAGATGATGTGCTACATAACGCCTGCTACAGAGCCTGGGTTTGAAAACAGAAAGGTGGTTTTTCTTTCTGGGAAAGGAGGTCCTTTTCCAATAGTATGAGTGAAGGGAAACCAACCGTTGGGTGGTAGGGGAAGGCATGTGGCATTTTTCATGCTTTTCTGCTGTCTGTGTAGAAGAAACTACATACAACATTGAATTACGCACAGGTGTCAATGGAAAGAGCTTCTTCTCAATAGAAAAAGTGAGAAATATGCTCCCATTTGCTCAAAAACCCTGTAATTGAGAGGCATACTGTAAGTGCGCAGTCTGATGCGTTTTGTACTTGATATTTTCTGAAACCTTGGAGATTGGACGTTCTTTAATTAGTGCAGCTTGGCCACAAATTATAAGCCAGTATTTGCATCTGATAGAAATTTTATTGATATTAAAGGGAGAAAAAGCAAGCTCTGAGATGATTAAAGCAGCTTTGTTGTTGATGCCTTTGGGCAGTAGCAGCTGAAAAGCCAGTGTCTAGATGGGGAAGGATGATACTCATAAGCAATGTGGTCATGGCTGCTTTTAAATTACAGCAGCATTTCTTTCTACAGCTTTTTCCTTTGCATATAATAAATGTTCTGTTCTCTTCGCACTTAAAGAACAATTAAAAGTGGCTTTGAGTTTTTGAACGTGCATGCAAGCATTTTAGTTGCTTTTGCAGTTAAAGGGCAGTGATGAAACGAGGCCGGCTCTTACATGAAAGCAAGATTAAAGCTTGTGGAAATGGCTCAAGCTTGTGTGAAGAAAGGGTTTGCCTGTTTGGGTTTTCTAAAAACTTTATCCTGAATTCTTTTTTTAATTAGTCTTACATATAAAAAAAGTTTGATGCTGATTCTGTATCAATGCTTAACTTGATAGGCATAACCTAAGATTTTTGTGAATTAGTTTCTCCGAGTATTTACTTATTTATCTTCCCAGGAGCGAGCCATGATCTGTCCTTCAGAATTAACTGTGCTTTTGAGAGTTATGCAAAGTGAACATGTGAGCTGATCTTCAAGTTATTTTTTCTCCACCTCATTGCTTAAACAGTGAATGTGGTGCATCCTCCCTGTTACGGTTTCTGTCCAGGCGGCATGCTGAGAAAAGCCACCCACATCAGTGCCTGGCCTGGTTTTGGACTCTCCACTGACAACACCGGCAGCAGCGATGCCTTTTCAAATGGTGGTGGACTTGTAAGGAGGTCATTGGTAACAGTGTACGACAATCAGTTCATAGCTCCCCGAAAATGCTGCTGTTTTTTTCAGGTTCATTCCGTATTGTTCTTCTAAGGTCAGTGCCTGTTTTGACCATGGCTCTCATGCATTGCAACAGGCAACTTGCAGAAAAGGTCATCTACGCCTGAATTGCAGGTTAGTTGTTGCGTGGAGGATCTCTTGGTCCTCACAGAGAGCGTTCCTGGTACAAACAGCCTAAGGCAATCCTTGTTCCTTGCTATTTACTGGTTAAGCAGGAAAACGCGCAAGCTTTGCTAGAAGTTCAGAGTAAGGAAGGTGTGGGACCAGGGAGTGCCAGGACTGGAGAAGCAGCCCGTGCCCGTCCCCAGAGCAGGGCCTGGCCTCTGCAGCAGCTCCAGCTGCACCGTGCTGTTGTGTCCCAGCCAGGCAGAGGGAATGGCTGTGATACGTGCTAGGGACCAGCTGGACCTTTAAGCACTTGTGATCACTAAATACTTTCACAACCAACCTTAGGAAAAAATGTCTACACCTTCTTTTTATTATAAAAATATCCGTGATTCCCCACAAAGGTTTATATTTCCCAGGCCAAGGTAGCTGCAGGTCTTGTGGAGCTCGAAAGCCAGCTCTGTCCATGCATACCGCTTCTAAACATCCCCTGCTCGCTGCCTGGGGTGGTTCATTCACTGGACTAGGACTAATGCCTTCCTGGATTTACTACTGGCTTTCAGTTCTGTGTGCTTGGGATCCCAGCTAAAAAAATTGGCCTGGTGCTGTATCTAGAAACTTGCTGCCTGCTTACTCTTTTCAGAGTTATACGGGCATCATTGCTTCAAATTTACAAAAGATGCCAGCACCATCCTGCCACTCAGCATCCAGCTCACTCACCCCAGCCCTTTTAGCTAGTGCTTTTCCACAGCCAATCTCATCTGTTAGCTTAGGAAGGAATTTTTAAAGCTTCACGTGATGTTTTCCTTCCTCTGCGTGAAACCACGGTTGCTATTTGTGCTGCGGTTCTCTGCAGGGCTTTTTTGCGATGTTGGTAACTGAAGACCTGATTCTTGAAGCAGGATTGGGGATGTTAAATATCTTCGATGAACGTTGTCTGAAGACCAACCTTTTATTGAATGTAATACAGAGGATCCTTGCATATTTTCACTTGATATTCCACATATTGTAGCGGTCACACTGGAGGAAAGGCAAGCTTTCAAAATCCCCATGCAAAGATTTAATGGCAGGGTCTGTGCAAGGGAAAAGAAAGAAAGGCTTTTTTGCGCTTAGGGGTATTCTGTAAAGTAATATCATTGTCTGTAATTTAGTCTGCCAGACACTTTCCGCTGTTTTCAGTTGCAAATGGGGCTTTGCCAGTCCTCAGCTGTTCAGACTGAAGTTTCCATGCTGAGCGTCTGCCTCAGATTGCATTTTTGAGAAAACTGCAGCTAGCTAAAATGGATGAGGTGGGTGGGTTTTTTTTGAGAATTAAGCTAAAGAAATTAGCTAGTTTTTCCTCTCTCTCTTTGGGTGTTCTGTTGAGCAGCTCAGGCATATCCTGCAAGAGGAGGGAAGGAGTTGGGAGCCTTAGAGCTGGAGTAAGGGAAACCAGAGATGAGTGGGAGAGGTTTCTAACCACTGCCACTGTTTACCTGCTGAAATAAACCCCGTTGTTGCCATGTTTGTCCTCTGTGCAGTCCAGGAAATAGCTGTGAAACCTGCAGCTGTTCACCCCTGCAGACAAAGGTGATGCCACAAAGCAAACACAGCTTTCTGCCATATAAGCTTACTGTGTTAGCTGAAGAGCTCCACGGATCTGAAGCCCCAAATTCACTGCTGATACACAAGGGAGACCAGGATGCAAAAGCAGCTTTTTGGTATATTTTTTTCTATTGGCTTCGTTCAGATGGAAGCCCCAGATTTGTTGTTTGGGTTTGTTTTCTCCCTTCTGAGATTTCCCGTACACCTGCCAAGCTACAAAGTGCAGCGCAGACATCGATCAGCTGATCTTCCTTCTGAGACACTGTGATAGGTGGTGGTATTTATTTTATATGTGAGGAGTTAATGGCTGTTAATTTGGGGCTTGACAGACCTAGTCCTTAATTTTTCAGGGAATTGGCCATTTTAATGCTCTCCCCAGATTTCCAGCCAGGTTCTTGCTGTGTTCGGTTGTGGCTGCGGCCACTCAGAACTTCTGCAAATCAGAAAAAGAAGGAGGCAGGAGCCACCTAGGAGCTTCTGACATAACATTTTATCCAGCTTTACGTTTTGCAGCAGACACTGAGACAGGATCTGGTTCTTTGGGGTGGCATTTACCTGCCTTAAATATAAATCGAGTCCCTGCTATTTCCAGCTCACCACACTACAAACCACCATAAATGGGACAGGCACCATACTTGGTTGATTAGAAGACAGTATTTTTAGATGTGATTGTAAAGAAAACTAACTTTAACCACCGCTGCTTGTGCTCTGTTGGTGTTTCCTCTCAGCCCAGGAAGCAGCAGTGAAACTACTGACCCGAGGAGTGTTTGAGGTTAGTGATGGTTTGTGAGTGTGGCTGGAGGGACGTATCCAGATATCAGGGTTGTGTTTCATGTGTCTGCAAGGAGCAGCCCCCAAATCATCCTGATTGTCAGCTGATCTAAGTTGATGGTGGTTTTTATGGTGCTTTTGGAGGAGAAAAGATCATAGACTCGTTTGGGTTGGAAGGGACCTTTAAAGATCATCCAGTTCTAACTCCCTGCCGTGGGCAGGGACACCTCCCACTAGACCAGGTTGCTGGTCTTGAACACCTCCAGGAATGGGGCATCCACAGCTTCTCTGGGCAACCTGGGCCAGTGTCCCACCACCCTTTAAAAGTGTTTGAAATGCACATAGAAAAGGGGGCTGTCTGAATTAAGGACACAGAGGACATGTGAGTTCTTGATTTTCACGTGCTTTTAAAATGTGATTGTGGTGGTTTAGTTACTTGCCTGGTATTTTTCCCAAGTGTGATAATTTGCAATAGACTTTCCAGCTATGGCCGGCAAACAGGGAATCACCTGGAGTTTCCTTTACCCGTCTTGTGGCCCACAGTGAAGACCCTCATTTACAGAAGGCAAAATGATCATTTAATGAAATTGTCTCAGGGGTACTGGTTTGTTACACTGCCATATTTTTAGCGGAGAAGGAAGGGGTAAGACTGAGACTACGCTTTTTCCTACAAAGTGATGTTAAAAAAATTACTCCAAAACTAAACATTACCTGAAAAGCAAAAGGAAAGTAGCAAATGTCAGCAAGCATGGTGAAGGCATGTCCACCGCCCATAAAGGATGGAATTAGCAGATGAGTTGTGTGTGGAGGAAGGGATGACACACTGAAACGAAGCTGTAAACCCTTGGAAAAACCTATATACAAAAGTAACACAGCTGCTGGATTGCTCATGGGGAGTTTTATACACACCAAACTGGTGGTGGCATTTCATGGATCAGACCTTTGATGCGTTGCTTGGTGTTGTACCGAAGTGAGTGGTAGGTGCGTGTTGCTTGTAAGTTGCTTGTACCAAAGTGAGTGGTAGGTGGGTGCACACCTGCTGGTGGAGCTTCCTATCCCTTGTACGGGAGGCTTGCTAGATGAGAGCCAAAGGTTGTTCCAGCATCTTTTGGTTTAAAAAAAAGATAAACAGTCAGAAACCCCATGAATCAAACCTGTATGTGCTGCACAGGAGGATTCAATCCAGGGAAATCAACCCGATTAATCCAAGTGTGCACTTGAGGAAGGGGGACGTATATCCATTTGTATATGAAGCATAATAAATCATCTGTTTACTCAAAAATCTGTAATTTTCTATCCAAAGCAGCATGGCAAGCTATGTTAGCCTCCTTGTCCATATATGCAGCTTGTGGTATAAATCAAACGTTACGATTTGGAGAGAGGTCTTGAGCAGGGTGGTGAAAGGCGACGGGACAGGCATCGCTCCCAGTTTCCATGAGCCTTATTTAAGCCCAACCTATATGTGAAAGGTATTTGAAGCCCATGCCAAAGTCTTGATTCAGCCATCACAATGTGTTTAATAGAAGAAACTGATCTCTAGGAAGTTCAAAAACTTTTTGAACTATAGAAGCAAATCATGTGCTAAGTAGAAAATGATGTTAATAGCTGCTTGCATCAGCCTGCTGATCAAAAACAGGCTGAGGAAGTGGGGAAGGATACCGGTGTCTGCGTGGACTGATGCAGGATTTGAGCATTTCTCTTTGGATGTCAAAATCGAGGCAAGTTGAAAACTTGAATCCTAATTTAACCTTACTTCTAGATGAGTGATATTTTACCAGTCTGCTACATTGGCCACAATGCATTTTTTGGGCCAGTATTAGGGTTTGTCTCCCGTTTCTCTCATTCCTTTTGAGATAAGTATTTAAATTATATGGCGGATGCTTTCCTTAGGGAGTAGCTGCAGTGTGCTTGCTTGGTCTCACGGTACGTAATTGCTGTGCCAGTGGAGGGACCGTGGGTATTTCATTAGCACAGCAGTTCCTTTGCCAGTTGAATTGTCCTCATTAGGGGGTTTCCTCAGAAGCTGCAAGAAGGCAGGCCTCCATGATGTTGTATGTAGTTCACTGTTCTCTACCAGAGCTTCAGTCCCTTCCTCCTGCTCTTGGGTTTCAGCCGCTTTTTAGCTGAGAGCAGGAGGGCCCAGCAGCAAGCTGCTTTCAAACCACGTCCCACCAAACCCAAGGGAAGCGGTGGGGAGGAAGAGTGCCCAGAACAAAATTGAAGCGGTATTCCCTGCGAAACACACATGAGATCTGCAACAAAAGAAGCTTCTGTAGCAGACTTTGGAGACTGGGCGTTTGGGGCTTGATGTGTTCTCTTGGGAGCTGTGGCCAAGTAGTGGTAAACTGAAGCATCCCGGTGAGAAGCAGCTCTGGGATTTGTTGGAGGAAGAAGTTGGGTTCGAGGTGAATGAAGATGGAAGGCCTCCATCTGAATTTATCACCAACTTCCCTTAAGCGTGGAAAAACACGAAGCTGCTCAGCACATCTCATGCCAGAGCGGGGATGTCTAAAGCTGATACCACACTGAGATACAAGGGAGTTACCAACGTAAACAAACATACAAAACCAATGTGTCGGTGAGAGCACCAACTACTGGGTGGCAATTCTGAGCAAGAGCTTGTGGTTTGTTAGTTACTAATCTTGCTACATAGTTTTTCCTTAGCGTGCCTTAAATATCTAGGCAGCAGGAAGTGTGGTCAGCTGTTGCTGTGCTCTTGCTGTAACACTTGGCACTGGCAGGTGTTAGTTTCGTGCGTATAAACTGTAATCAGACTTGTCTTGGAGGGTGCTTTGACAGCCAGGTCTCACAGGGTGTTGGGGCTGAGCGGCGTAGGTGAACGCTGGCTGGGGTTTTATCGTTATTGTCTGCAAAAGAACAATTTTTAAAATGAAGTCCAGCCCCTCTGATAGCTGAAGTGCCTCGAGTTCTGCTGTTGGAAGGGAGACACGATTTTCTGAGAGACTGAACCAAAAATAAATTTCAATCTGAATGTCAAGATGCTGTACAAAAGGTGGGGTTGAGTTTCTGTGATCATTACATACGCTAGCGTAGGCTGAATCGATGCTAGAGATGTGAGCGTGCACGGCCTTGGGAGGACGGGAAGGCCATATTTCAGATGGGGCCCATCTCTCTATTCATAGTTTTAACTTCTTTTGGATGATGGGAATGGAGACATCTGTAAAAAGTAATAAGTCCCCTTTCCTTCCAGAATAAGGCTATGAGTTTTCCAGCTGTTGGCTAAGACAGGTTTTCCTGTTGAAATAGCTTTTGTCTGATGTAAGTCTAAAACAATATGGTTATGGTAACTGAAAATATTTCTTTGTCAATTCTGTCCCCTGTTAGTTTTAGTTGTCAATCCGAGTATTTCTATTCATTGTTGCTTCTCATAGCAGCCGTTTGATTTTTAAAACTTTATGGAGTCTTCAGTAAAGTGCACGCTGCTGATAAAATGCAGTATTGCTTATATTCTGCATTTTCTTTACCATTTTGTGTGGCTAATTTTCTTTTATCTTCATAGTGGATTCTCATGCTTACAGAACACGCTCTTGCTTTCCTTCAGAAGTCCTGTCATCTTGAATAATGCAAAAAGAAGCCCATAATATTGATTCATGTGGTTCTTGGTTACAACCACAATAATATGGACTATGCCATATACTCGTCAGCTGACGCCATTCTATATTCATAAAACATGCCTTGGGATCTTTTTTTAGATCTGTAGAGTTTAAAGATTAGCTTATTAGGCATCTCTCTGATGTGTAATTATGCCGGGCTGAATAATATGTTAACCAGAAGATACACAATTTATATACAGTAGACAAGCAAAGAAGACTGTATGTTTAAAAAATGAGTTTTCCAGAGCAGCTTTGCAAAAAAGGTAGTTCTAATGCATTTTAAATCCTTTTATTTTTATTTAAATAACTTAAAAAAAAAGTTTGCTGGCTAGTGAAGCAGTTTTACTTCTGTATCTTATGTGTTTCTTTACTATAATTCTGTATTTTCTTTCAATTTCAAAACACAGTATTATACAAATTAGAGGAACCCTAGGAGATGAAGAGTTTAAAAAGCATGTTAGGGTGTCTGCTCAATCTGGAAGCCAGGGCTGCATTATGTCCTCCAACTTTTCTTCGCGTTGCTCTGTACTCGTTGTTCTTGAATGAGGTAAGAGCTGATGCTTTCATTTTTTTTCTCACAGAAAGTTCTTCTGAAGCACACTAAGCAGATATTTTAATACATCCAAGGAAAAATTGTAATTTTTAGAACTTCAGTTGGCATTTAGATGTTCAGCTTGGCCTCAGAGGTGCTGAGCACCCACCTGGTGCTGGTGGTTGGTATCCAGCAGTTCTGGAACCACGTCAAGTTGCACACTGGTGGCGGAAAAAGCTGTGTTCCAAAAATGCCTTTGAATCTTCAACCACGTGTACTACCCTCTTAGTGACAGAGGTACTTCTAAAAGTGAAATAATTCCAATACAAGGACCTGACCTCATTACTGATTCAAAAGAGGTTGTAAGAAGACTATCACTTCCTAGACTACAGTTTTTTGTGGCCATTAGCTACACATTCTCAGATGGACACGCCTGCAAGCAAAATTGGAAACCAGTATGTTAAATCTGAGGCCTGTGTTTTGTTGCCCTGACCTCTGAATTTCTGAGGCATGCAAAGAAAAAAGTCATGACACAGTTTAAACCCAAAATTTGGACCCAGAAGGTCCAGCCTGACTGGCTTGGTTTTGAAGGTTTGGTGCATCTTTGCTAGTCAAGCTCAGTGTAAAGCGGAGACCGTAAGACGCGCTTTTTCAGCACTGTTTCTCCTAGTGGCCGTGGTTTTGCATTGGAAATTATAAAGAATCCATGAATCATGTCGGCGGTTTTGTGAATACAGTTTTCCAAAATTCCTGGCCTTTTGTTGTTCTATCATCCTTTTCACTGATCTGCTTTTTAGTTAACCGACAGCCTGCCTGTTTGTATGAAGCTGCTGGTTTTATGCAAAACCTATGGTGAAACTGTTGGTGAAATAATTGCTCAGCAGTGCTTGAACGGGTAACCAGCAAAGAAGCGATGGCCCAGGGTGCAAAGAGGTTTTGCTACTGTGTGAGTAGCATGAATAGCACCTCACTGTACCGCCCTGTACAGCAGAAGGCTTTAGGAGTAATGGTAAGGGATAGAAAAGTCTCCAAAAGAGCGTTGGGGATTCAGGAGCTCTCGAGGGTGTTTTGGAGCCACACTGGGTGCTATTATTTGGGAAAATATTTCATAGAAATTCAGTGCTCATCCTGCACTTCATCAGGCTGGTGAATCCCATCAGCCCAAATGAAGATTGAAAATGGATTTATTGTGGCTTCCCCTGCGTTTGCTTCTCAGAAAGACACAGGCTGACTTAAAGCCACCCCTGGAGAATGCAAACATGGCTTGAAATGTAGTTGCAGTCAGTAAGTGCAGGCAGCCTTTGGAGGAATTCAGATTTGGATGAGGTTCAAAGTGAGCGTTACTCTGTTAGAGGCAGTTTGTGGATATTGGCCGGTTACATGGGCTCATGGCAGATTTTTGCAGAGCAGCTCTGCAGAGGCTGAAGCAAAATCTAGACCATCTCATAGACTCTCCTTTATCTTCTGCAGTCACTTAACTGAGGAGTTTGGGGAAAGACACAAAGAAAAATACCTTGTATAATTTTGAAATTTCGAAGCAACACCACATAATTAGAGTTGCTTATTATTATCCCAAATTTGCATCGTCTTAGGAAGACCTGCACGAACTTAAACATTTTGTGAGCCCTTTTGCCACAGAGGGGTGCCTTTACCATCCCTCTCCCCGGCTGTGAGTCTGTAATCATGGGACTGCTGCCTGACCGCCTCCGCGGTGAAATCAACTGTGACCGTGTGCTTAAATTGCAGTTGAGTAGATAGGAGCTAAATATGTTTAAAGTAGCACTACTGATGATTACTTCTCATTCAGAAAATTAAGATGTAATCTGATATAGATAAATTTACCAGATAAACCTCTTATCACACAAAAGCTGTTTTCTTTTGTTCTGACCAGCTTTTGCATGTTGCATTCTTAGGGCTGGTTTTTCTTTCTTAGTCCCCTAAATAAAACATTTCACAAAACACAGAAAAATGAAGAATTTAAGTTTTGATATTGTTGTGGTTTGGGCACACAAACAAAAGAGAGGACCGTATTCTTCTCCAAAAATAGAGGAAGCACCAGCATCCACATTGATAGGAGCTCAGGTTGGATTGATGGGCAAAACTTTCTAGAGACCCATGATGGGAGAACAGAGACTGACAAAACTAGAGCTCTATAATTGATCGTACAAAGGCAAGAGTGATGAATCAAACTGTTAAATGCACTAACTGAGGTATTGCCACCATAGAACCAGGCCTTGAACATGTTCCCATTGCCACAAGTTGTGGGGTATGGGCAAGTATTTTTGGCGTGTCTATATGTGGAGGTCCTGCCCCTCGAAGGTTACTGCAGCCCGTCAGGAGAGCTCTCGCCAAACCGTTTCCAAATACATTCTCAGGAACAAATTTCCTCCTCTTAATAATAACCTGCCCGGCTGTTTTTCCAAGCCCAGAAGCTCACGTCGCCGTCCTGTACAAACACAGTGCTGGAAGAAGGTGGTTTTGATTTGTTTTTTTCCTTTCAAGTTGTGTTGTGTTGTCACAAGCCCTCTGAAGGTGAAAGATAAATGGAGAGGAAATGAGGCAACTTNCCGAAAAGGAAGGAGCATTGAAACACTGAGGCGGAAGAGCTGGGCAGCCGAGGGGACTCAAACACACGTTTAGTGAGAGAGACAATAGCTGACTGGCGCTTCTTCCCGGGAAGTCTTAGAAATGGAAAAAACAAACACCAGTGCTAACCCTATTGTCTTCTCAGTGATGCTTTCATGAGCACTTGAGGAACTGAAACTCGTTCAGGCGGAAGAAGAATAATGTACAACACTTGGCGGGCTGTCAAGTGGCTGGACTGTAACCCCCGGGAGCTTGCTCCCCTGTTCCACGGAGGAAACACGATGACTTTGAGACTCCACCTGTGGAGCTGTGTGCCACCACCTTCCTGTCACAGCCAGCGACACCGTGGCTGCGCCTGTCTGGGAGTCACAGTCAGACACGCAGCAAGGGTCTGGCATTTCTCTGAATTAGGACTGAGAATAGAAGTTTGGAAAAGAAAATAAATACTTTCCAACAGTTTGCTGGGACAAAGAGTTATTAGACCTTAAACCCCAGCATTTGCACAGGATTTTAAGACAAGATAGAGGTCTGCTTTGTATGTGACCTCTGTTATATTTACATCTAATTCTTTCTGAACACAGTTATTATTTTTCCTTTTTTTCCTTAAATTACCCTAACCTATGGCCTTGTGACCTAGGAGTATTTCTTCTGTCGCCGATGATCTGGACTGCTGGCACTGGCTGGTTGTAGGAAGAGCAAACGTGGTGAACAGGAGGGCAGACCTTCATCTTTGATACTGCTGCAGTTGCAGAAAGTTAAGAATTGTTTTGCTTTTACTTGAACTCTTTTCGGGATAAAATCTCCAGAATTAATTCTGAATTTGCTAGCAGAAGGTATACTTTTATTAGTCAGGTCCCAACTTTAATTCAGAAGAATCAAAGGCACAAACTCTGCCAAGTAAGGAATGATTAATTAAGTTCAATGGGTCCTTTTAGCTTTGCAAAAAAAAACCACCCAAAAATGTTTGGATTACTTTGTTTCCTTCTTTTACAGTGCTTTGGAAATACTAAGATCTTAATTATGGCCTTGCTCAACTTTGGATGGAGAGAAAGAGGCCATTGGCAGGTCTCCCATGTTGGGAAAGCCCAGGCAGCCAGAGGGCCATAGCCCATCTTCTTTTTGCATGTTCCCCTCTATTTTATTTTCACAGCCTTTGCCTCATTTTCTCTGCTTCTGCCCATATATTGTTCCTGGACTAAATTTAGCAGGGGCTTTTGGAGCAGTTACATTGGTCTCGCGAGGGAAGGGAAAACCTGCTTTGCTCCATTGCAGCCAATTCTGTTTCCTTTGCACCCATTTCATAGCTGGAAGAGTGCAAAAGCTTGCGTCCTAACCCAAACTGGGACTTCTGGGCAGTAGCAGCCACTATAGTAGAGTCCGAGTAAAGTGTGAGTGAGAAAACCAGACTCATTCAGACCAAGAGTGTCGAGGTCTCCGTTACAGCTGAGCATCAGTGCATCTTCCTCCCCTCGTGTCAAACCAGACATTTCCGGAGCTTTGAAGAACCCCGGATCCAGGTGGCTAATGCTTTGGTGCCACTTCTTGGTGTTTCTGAACTAACTTGAATTGTAAAGCTTATCTGCTGCATCACAGAGCTGTAGTTTCCATTCCCCATTTGGAATATTCACAGAAAAATAGACTGTTTTACACGGGGTTTGGTGAATAGATTCGTATAATAGTTATACGCTTTTTTTGAGACTTTAACCTTAATTGACGCTTTTTTGCAATCGTGTGAAGGAGCCTTCCTCCCTACAGGATGAGACGCCAGTGCTTCCTCCTGTCTCTTCTGCAGAATTAAAAATTCAGTGGTTTTGCTGGCTGGTAGATATTCTCATCCATGGAGAAGTAGAGAGGGGTTTGTTTGTAAAAGGGGAGGATTTTAGTTGCATGAATGTAGACCCTTTAACATTTGGAAGTATTTCTTGCAAAGTGTAAATGCAATATTTTTTTAATCCATTTATTTCTAAAGATTTAGCAGACGTGTTTAAGGATATTACCTTATTTTTCTGAATGTGAGACCAGACTATCAGTGAGGAGAATTTGTCTAGTTTGGCTTAGCTAAGGCGTAGAAAGATGAACCGTATATTCAGAAAACTCTTTTAGAAATGACAGAACTAAGAAACATTTGTCTGCTGATGCATTTTCCTGGCTTAAAAACCACTAGCCCGCACTGCTGCTGTGGACTAGCTACAGAAGTAGCTGCTGGGTGTACATATGGATGGATGATACGATGGAAATACTTTTTTAGTATGTGTAATACGTAGGCAAAAAAAGGTTACGCAAAGTCATAGTGAATAATTCTGGCTTCAGCAGGGCAAGCACGCAGCCTGGCTGCCGGGATCGTGACATTGCACCCCGCGGCGTAGTGCCGTGAAACAACATTTTTGTCTCGTAGGTTGTGTCAGCCCTGAACCATTCCTATTGTGGCCAGCACAGTCAGTGTAACATCAGAAAGCGATCCCATTGCGTCACCACGCTTTGTAACAACAAAATATACAATATATTAAAGAGATTTTGAAATTATGCTTCCCTCAAATTTCTAGGTTTTATAAAGCGAGGCCTCCCGTCCTCTCCCCAATAGTGTTTTGCTGTGTCAACAAATTTGTTTGCATCCATCTTGCAGTATCATAGCACGAAATTAGCAAGAACCTGAAGAAAATGACTAGAAATTCACTACAAATGAAATAGTTTCCCATTTTTGTTGCCCAAGCTTAATGTAAAGTGGAAGTGAGGTAAAAAAATTCCTTGGGATGTGAACTGCTTTTTACATACTCCTCTTCCTCTAATATGAAGTAGAAGCTTAAATATATATATATATATTTTAATTTACTTGTCCTTTGTAAAAAAGGACAATAAAATTGTTTCTTGGTTTTCACAGAGTTCTCTTTTTGTCCATATGAAGACCCATGTTGTTGGCTATGTCTAATAGGGATAAATAATTCTGTCTCCTTTGCTGTGTGACATACATGTCTGTTATTTTCCCCCTCTCTGCTTAATAAAGTTTGCAGCACAAGCATCGCTGTGGTTTGGACTTAAAAGAACTTCCAGGGATGCTGTAGCAGAGATCCAATCTTAAAAAAACCTTCACCAAATTAACTTAGTACAGAGCTTAGTTAGCTTCTTGTGGCCCCCAGCAACTAGATTGGGTTAATTTACTTTATTAAATCCCTAGTTCTTCTGGTTCTGTGAAGTAAGCTTATAAATAAAGGATTGTCAGACCTTATTCTTCTTGAATTTGACTGTGAAGAATTGTTTCTAGACAGAGCATTGCTGCTTCTAACCCTATTACCAAGAAAGGATAAATTGCAACAGCCTTAAGAATAAGCTTATCTGACACATTGTTAATCAAACCCCTGGCCCACGTTGGGCTTGTTTCTGCGTGATTAACCACAAACTTTGGCCTTTATGTAATTCGTGATTATTAGGATTTTTTTAATCTGACAGAAGTGCAAAGGCAACTCATGAAATCTTATTTCTCCTCTAAATAACGATTTGGTGACAGGAGTGTTGCAGCGCTGCTGGCTGTTGGCCGCTGCTGTTCGATACTGGAATGCCTGATCTCACTGGTTCCAATTCAGGCATTTTAAGGTTAAAATCCTAACCCTTCCTGTTGTTTTCCCTGTCCCCTGCCCCAGCCCTAGTGCTAATGGTTTCCCCATGTTTACTGCCTTTCCCATCTGCAATGCTGGTGGAGCTGCTTGTGTAGGACCCATCTCTGGCCAGAGAGGTTGTCCCATCCATTTCCCCCTGCAGGAGAAATGAGACATGTATGGGAGAAGGTACGAAGAAGCTGGAGGGAGCTGGATGTGTCTGTGAAGTGCACATGCTGAAGGCGTAGATGTACCCAATGGAGGCTACTTGTCTTCTTCAAGTGGGCACGAGATGTGTGCCACCCCAGCCTGTTGCTTTGCAGTCATGGGTTGATGCTAAAATACGCTTCCCTGGGCATTTCCATTTTTACAGGAGCTGGTCTCAAATAAAATACCCTGGCAGCACATAGTGCAGTCGGAGGGAATTGCGTGCCTCTTGGAAGGATGCGCCTGCAATGCGATTGCAACTGAGGTACCCTCCAGAGAGTGTCAGGTTAGAGCAGAGCGTGCACAGGTGTGGAAGATGCGCTGTTCGGATAACGATGGTTAAGCATAGGTCAGAGGCGTGATAGTCCTGCCTCTGCATTTCCCGAGAAGAATTTTCTTGATCCCAGGCTGGGAGGGCAGGGGAAAGGAAACCTAGCTATAGGAATGAGTCTCTGAGTGACCCAAGAGACTGTCTGTATTTATGCAGGATTAGTGATCTGTATTTTACTCTGTGTTTTTTAATAATGAGGCAGTATTCAAAAGTAATTTAAAATGGCAGGATCCATAGTTAAATCACAAGCTACTCTTAAGAAAACAAGCCTTTTTGTAGAGTGTATGAGGTCTGTTTCACTCAGTTCTGTCTACTCCCTCTGAAATACAAGACGCTCAGGAAGCTGAGCATCATGAAGTCAAGGGAGGTGATTCTGCCCCTCAGCCCTGCTGTCATGAGACCCCACCTGGAGTACTGTGTCCAGCTCTGGAGTCCTCAGTACAGGAAGGATATGGACCTGTTGGAACGTGGTCCAGAGGAGGCCACAAAGATGCTCAGAGGGCTGGAGCCCCTCTGCTGTGAGGACAGGCTGGGAGAGTTGGGGGTGTTCAGCCTGGAGAAGAGTAGGCTCCGGGGAGACCTTAGAGCCCTTTCCCGTCCCTAAGGGGGGCCTATAGGAGAGATGGGGAGGGGCTCTTCATCAGGGAGGGGAGCCATAGGATGAGGGGTAACAGTTTTAAACTGAAAGAGGGGAGATTTAGATGAGTTCAGAGGCAGAAATTCTTTGCTGTGAAGGTGGTGAGCCCCTGGCCCAGGTTGCCCAGAGAAGCTGTGGCTGCCCCATCCCTGGAGGGGTTCAAGGCCAGGTTGGACGGGGCTTGGAGCAACCTGGGCTGGTGGGAGGTGTCCCTGCCCAGGGCAGGGGGTTGGAACTAGATGATTTTTAAGGCCCCTTCCAACTCTAACTGTTCTATGATTCTAAGTTGCCCAAGAAGAACATTGTAGGTATACAAACCTATTCAACCTGTGGGATAATTGTGCAGCTCAGTATAAAATGTAGCCTCGTGTAGCAGAGCACTTGAGGAAGAGCTACGTACCTGAGCAGAACTGTAGGAAGGGGGATCTGCAAGGCTGCAACAGAGCCTGTTATTTTTGGCTCCTCCTTTGCTGTGGATCAAGTTTTCATAAACTTAAAGACACGGTTTTTTAGTGTGCCCTGAGAAAGAAGCTTCGCTTCTGGTGGAGCACAAATTCCACATCCAGGGTCTCAGATGGCAAACTTGCTAAGAAATCTGTTTTTTTCCCAAGGCAGCATCAACTTTCCCACTCACCCTGTAGAGGAGCTGGGTTGAGCACCCAAGGAGTGCTTATGTGCTGAGATTGAGGAAGAGGATGATCTGAGGTGTGATGGGTGTTGTTCTCTCCTATGCATTGAGTTTTGGGTGACTTAACTGGAATTTTACCAGTGCAATTCAGTGTCCGCATTGCAGATGGATAACTGGGGCGTGTGTGCTTGCCAGTGGAGTTACAGCATTATACCTTTTTAATGAGAGTAGTCTCCATTAATACAAAACAAGGCTGAGAGTAAATAATTGGTTTCTGTATTTTATCAGACACGCTTTTCAGTGTGTGTCTGCATGGGGAAGAGGGGCGGCTCCACTGGAGAGCGTCTTGGTTTGGCTGAGTGAGTGCAAACAAACCTGCGAAGACGTGATTCACCCAAACCAGAACATGGGATTTGTGTCTGCCATCGCTTTTTTACATAACAGACATTAAGTCATGACTCAGGAATAATCGAAATACTGTTTCTGTACATAAAGATTAAACTGAGCTATGTTGTCAACAACAAAGAGAGTATTTCATATGCCTCCCTGTACGGGTAGGATGAAGCCTGGGAACAGTTGGATTTAAACAGTTTCTGGGTGGTACCGTAAGTACTGCACAAGAGGGGAGACTGGCAGAGAGAGGGAATCACTGGTAATTTCCACTGCACTGTGACATGTCCCAGAGCCCCGGTGGGCACTGTTAGAGGGGATATGCCAAAGAGAATTGCTTTGACAGGTTTTCTGGTTAACCAGATGCATTTAATAAGTGATGACATTATTTGAAATGAACAGGTGTATTCACGAAGAACAGCTTTTATGCACAATATCGCAGCAGAAGCAGAGGCTGCTTCTCTCTCTTGACGGCGAGCATCCAACCTGGCAGCCAGTACTGACATCCAGCTTTGCCGATTTACAGGGCTCAAGTAGATCGTCTGCAATTTTAGACGTTTATCTCAATCAAAGGTTGCATTTACCTTGGACTTGGGATGAAGTTGGCCCGTGAGCTGAACACTGAAATTATTTTGTGAACTCATTTTGCTGCTAACCTGATGGGCTATAAGATCATATATCTGCATAGATAGCTGGCTGGCGGGCTGGATAATAGTAATTTTCAAGCTCAGTACTGAATTTGGTGAGTAACATTAAGGCACGCAGTATAGTTTATAGTTTATCATTTAAAAGCGTGTCCCCAGTTGTGGGTTGCGCTCCTGGCTGGTGAAGCACCATGTGGGATCAACCGGTCTTTTTATATTTACTTCTGACAGCTTTGCTTGTGGCCTTGTGGAAGAAATACAAGGACAAAGTCATTCATTCCTGTTCTGTCTCAATACTTCACACTTGTTTGAAGTGCGGGGTGTACTGGCATTCAGCATGCACAATACTTATTGTTTCTTTAGGTTTTATTTTGTCTAGGGTTTGCTTTGATACGGCAAATCATCTACTTTCTTTACAACTCACGTCCCTTGAGGCACAAAGTGTGTTTTCCAAAAGGCTTAAATGGTTTAAGAAGATAAATTCCCCAGACCTCCAAAGAGATTTGTATCACTGATTGTGGTATTTTTTGAAAACCCTATTCAAAAGCTGCTCAAGTGCAAGCAATGGTGCTATGAAGAGGAAGGGTCATGGTCTTCTTGCTACTCTTGGAAGGGTCATCTTGCTACCAAACACCAATATTTCAGTGGAATAACACCTTTTGTGACAAGTCCTTGCCTCTTTCTCTTCCTAGATTCCAAATGGCTGAAACCCAGTAAGTGTGAGTGACGCCTCTCTTGTATGCCAGCTGAGAAGTTACTGTTTTCTGACCTGTTTTCCTGAATTCTCCTGACCTGCATCTGTACTGGCCATTTGGCAAGATGTAGTTAAGAGCAGAGGAGTGTGGCAGGGCGAGCTAGCCAGGCTGTTCATGGCCATCCCACCAGGCTGACAGCCAGCGGCTACACCAGTAGAAATTCCTGGGAGAACTTGCCAAAGACTGCCCTTATTTTTTAAAGTTGGATGTTGGTTTATTTCAGTTAAAGCAGTGAAACCCAAAATAACAAGTCAGGTATTTGAGGACATGCTGTGGGTCTGGTGACTTGGAGTCATCAGACTTCTAGTCTTAAAAGACATATAATAACTTGTGCTAAACTTCTGTGACTGAGTGCAAGCGTGATTCTGCGTCAGGAGATGCATCATAAAGCATTAGCAAAGTTTATTCTGGAGCAGGATCTAAACGCTCAAGAAAGGGGGAAGGGACCCGCGCCACGTTAATTTGACAAAAATCCTTCCACCTCCATCACTGTCCTCTTTTCCTGTTGGTAATTTCGGTTGCATGCAAGCTTCTACTGGAGATGATGAAATTCCATATTCTCCTAGGATAAACATCCATCTGGCTGCTGGGTTTCAGATCACATTTATACAGGCTGGAGCTGTGCCGTTGCCAGACCAGCCGAGTGGGAAAGTTGGCCTTGCTCCATATAAACAGCTCTGACTAAGCAAGCCACACTAAATTTGGAAAAGAATTAGGGGAACTCATTTTTCAACTGCCCTGGAGTATTTTATCTCCAGTTGCCCCATGTTATCATTTTATGGGAAGAGTTTCTGTTACTCATGACTGTTTCCATCATGTTTGTTTTCAGAGAGTGTATTTTTATCTTCTGTAAACGAAAAGAGTTTAAAAGATCCATTGGTGAACAATGGATCAAGAGTCTGTCTGCTTCTCTTCCCACCCGCAGGTAGCGCGTTGCAATTCCTGTTGAGCTGAACAGTGCAAGGCCAGGCTGTCCTGTAGTGCCACTGACAATCTCTGCAAAAAAACCCCTTTTCTTCTAATTTTAAGAGAGAATAGTATTTCTGATACAGAGACCCTTTGCTACAAGTAGTGCAAAGACTGGAACAAACAGCATGAAACATTTGCTCCTCCATTCATGTTTGGATTGATTGTAAATACATTCTGCAGGTAGAAATCTCATTGATACCATATTTCTCACTTATATATATTATGAATTGCATAGTTCCTTTCTTTTTGGTCATCGCACTTTAAGCTGATCTAAGAAATGTTGACACTGAAGAATCACGCTTCTGAGCCCTTTTAGCCATAACTGAAAGATTTTGCCAAAATTACAGGTATTTCCTGCGATTGTTGGTTTTTTTTTTTCCCAACACCAGAATTTTGTTCTTTGTCCCACTTCCTCTACAAAGTTTTACTGCAGGATGCAGGCGGCAGTCGAGTGAGGTCCAGTGTCCCGCAGCCCTCTCTAACAGATTAAGAGGCCGCCGCAAGCTGGAAAAGAAAAAGCCGTGGTGGAAAACAGGGGCAAACCCTCAGCAGGAAACTCCACCGGGGCTGGGGCCAACAACATCCTACTGCTGGCTGGGACCAGAAGAAAAAAAAAAAAAATAATGCTGTAAAGAAGGTTTGGGGAACTTTTGTCCTTATTTGGAGAATGAGCTTGTGCCTCTTCCCAAAGCAGGATAGTTTTTAAAAGGCTGTCAGAGGGGTAGGGATTTTCTGCTTCAGCAGCACCGGTATCCTGCTATTATACACAAGCACATCCTATAACCAGTAGGTCTCAGAAAGTCTGGCCTCTTAAGGGCCAGGAGGCCAGGAGGGTTGGAGTCCAGATTGTCACCTGGTGTAATTAAATACCGCAGCTCTCTGAATTGGTGAAATTACCTCTAACGGCTCGGTCTCAAGCAAGGAGCAAATCTGAGCTGGGCCTGAAAAAAGCACCTTACAAAATCTATTGCTATTGCCCGTCTCGGCAAACTCCTTAGCAAACTAGCTGTTTTTCCGTGGCAGTCTCAGCCGCACAGATTTGGGTTTTTTAAATCGAAATAAGGTAGCCAGAAGTGATAAATCTTGGACCATAGCATCTTCTCCACGAGAGCATCCCATGCACTTTCTCCTGTAAAATCCCATGTGCTTACTCTTGTAATGTTCCAAGGCTTTTCTCTTTCTTTAACTGTATTTCTTTTGGTCTTCAAAATTATTTAAGATGAAAAAAGGCATGAACATGCCTGAACTGATATTTAAACTTCATTTTTTGGTGAGAAATGGCAGTAAAATCAGTAGTAATCCAGGAAGTTTTGCAAGGTTACTTTAGAAGGACTATGCCTATATGCTGGAAACAGCAAATGCATCGAGAGCTCTCTGATTTCATCGTGGCTGCTGCAGATTCACAGCCTGTCGTATAAAATACAGAAACATCTTGAAAACTCCCAGTGAATCCTTTTTGGTGGTAGTGCTGGTGCATGGCTGGGAGGAGTTTGTGAATTCGGGAACATCATCACAGGATGCGGGTGGTTCAGCTTTTCCAGGACTCTGGAAGTCAGTGGTGCTTCTTGCTGGTTCTTGTTTGGCCTTTCAGGAGTGCGGGATGCCAGTCCTGGTTTGGGAGCCCATGTATATAGAGGCTTCAAGAAATCACAGTTTGGGAACTACCGTTTTTTTTTTTCTTATACAGAAAAATTGATATTTTTTTTTTCCCCCAAGCAGAACAAAATAAAATTTTGAAAGCCTTAAAATTGCTTGAGGTGTGAAATTTTGTTTCTCTGTTTTATGCTCAGAAAACCCACTTGTCATGGGTCTCCTTACTACAGGGAAGAAAGGGATCTGTCCAGTATCCAGGGCAGTCTGGATGCTATCTAGATCATAGTCCAGGTTTTGGTTTTCACATTGCCACCGACTCGTTGAGTCACATATGTGCACATGGCTTGAACTTTTAGCTTCGCTTCCCTGTCTGTAAAGCTTTTTTTTTATAGGGTTAATGAGTTAATTACTTGTAAATCGCTTTAATATTCCCAGAAACGAGACTGCCAGTGTGTTTATTGCTGTTATTGCTACTGATGAGATCTTGATCGGAGCAAGACAATACAAGATTAGTGTTTATTGCAGCGTGACTGAGTATCTGTTTACATTCAAACAAAGAAGAGACTGCAGTGCCCAAGCTTAGAAAACATACTGTGTAGGAGCTTTGAGTCGGCGTTAAAATCTGATTATGTGATAAAATTGGCTCATAAGGCTAAACGCTAGGCAGTATCACTTGTGTATATGTTTGTTTGAAAACCTTATCAGCTCTGGAACACCCAGGGCTCTGTGGCAGTATGTCCTCGGGAGAGGCAGATAGCATCTTTTCTTAGATAAATGGATTTGGGATATGTTTTGCCCACTCTTAGAAGGAAAAACAATGTCCAAAACCCAGTGTTTTCTCTGTATCGTTAAGACCCAGACAAATTCCCTCCGCGCTTGGTTATCACAACAGCCACATGCATCTCCAAGGGTTTCCTGATCTGTTGTGCAGCAAGTGGCCTTTGCTTCACCTGGGCAATATTTTGCTGGTGATAAATGCTTCGGTTCTGCATTACAATTTCTGAGCTGATGGACATTAAATACAATTAAATCTCTATTTCTGCTTCAGGAAAAACAGAGGCCATCATCAAAAACTTCAGCCCGCACTACAGACGCCAGTATGTGGTGGCTTTCTGCAAGCACGTTCAGGATGAGCTGGAGCAGCACCGGGATTCCCAGTCCCGGTTCCTGAAAACCAAGGTAGGAGGCCATGTAAGCCCTTTCCCATCCTGAAGCTGCCATACAGCTCTGCTCTCCTGCATGAAATAATTAATGCATTAACTATTCAAATCACACATTTAGTAGTCATAATGTATGAAAAACATGAGCCGGAAGTGTATCAGCTACCAACTGGGCTTGGTTTTCTTGTTTTTCCCAGTGTTGAATGCCCCCAAGTAAAGTTAATAGGCAGTACAGATACTCAAAGCTTCTAAAAATGAAGCCCGAAGTATATTTAAAGTTATTTAAATGTTTCTACATGTACAAGCACAGTACAGAAGTGTCCTTTCAGCTTTACGTGTGCACTTTCTTATATATATAACCCAAGTGCAGATGCTGGATTGGGTTCAGTTAGGCTTTAGGTGGAAAAGTGCATTTGGGTGCAGGTTTAAAGTTTATTTTTGAAAATTCATCTTTGCTTTGGTTGTATTTGGTTGTCTCATTGTAGCATGAGAAGAACCATGACACAAGTTTCTGGTACAAAGCATGCGTTTTATCAAGGTAGAGTTGGACCCTTGGGCAGAAATTTATATAGGAAACTTAATTAACCCTTTCAGCCGTGGCTACAGAGTTCCATCAAGAAGATGGTAATAATCCCCCCTGTGAAGTGAGCTACAGAGAGGTGGTTTTTATTAGAGAAGAGACAAAAAGAGACAAAAATCTCTTTATTAGAGGGAAATGTAGAGAACCAACCTTCAATATTAAGCAGATACAAATCTAAATTTTTCGTCCGTATTGGGAATCAAGGGTTTCCAATGCTATTGAAATGAATAAGGTAAAGCAATGAGGTGGGGTAATAGAAGAGCCCTGTCTTTCAGAAAGATGCATATCAGTTACAAGAGCACAGGTGCAGAAGTGTTACAACGAAATGGGAAATAATTTACTATTTTATAATAAAACTCTTTGCTGCAGAAATGAAATGTTCTCATTGATGTTATTTAGTGGGAAATAGGAGATAATGAACTACAGGTCATCTTGCATTCAGCGTGCCAACCAAAAAGTAAATAAGAATGTCTCTGTCTCAGAAATCTGGGAGTATTTTTGGAAGGCAGAGCTCCTCTGCTGCCTCCTCACCTCAGGCTAGAAGAATTTGATTGCGTATGTAGTATCTGCCTGAATCAGAGATGTTTATGACTCCAAATTGCATTTGAAGACTCAAAAGCCCTCGTAGCAGTCTTATGGAAACATAGAAACAAAAGCTTCAAAATGGTCAGTAATCCAGAGTTATTTCAAATCTAGAAAATTGTCTTTGTAGCCCCCGGCAGAAGCAGGGACAGTCTTATACGAAGCAGAGCTGCTGCATTTTGCTGAGGACCTAAAGAAGTGGAAGGACAGATACGTCGTTATCAAAAATGACTACACGGTGGATTGCTTTGAGACTAAAGAGGTAAATGCTTCTTCCTCTTGTGTTCTGTGCTCCCAAAGAAACTGATATCAAGTGAATTGGCTACTGCTGCCGCCTTAGATGAAATGTTGTCCTTGGTGAGGTGGCTCCAGCCTTGTGGAGATGGCTGGAAGATCCACAGGGATGGCTGAGCACCTTGCGTTGGTCATACACGTTGGCAAGAATTAGCAAATAATTTTATCAGCGCTTTGAACCTTCCTTACAACAGGTGCTTCTTATCTGTATGTCATTGTAATACATCCCTGTGCTTCTGCTGTTGGGTTTTAAGTAGCCATTTTTGGTTTGCTTCAAGTTGACTACAGTGAAGCTTTTCATTTGTTAGCTGCCATAGTCAAACTAGTCCTGGCTGATAAATCAAACAAATAGGGCTTAGAAGAAAATCCCATCCTTTTCCCTTCCCTTCTATCCCTGACTTCATCATGGCTCATGAGCACTGAAACTATATTTTTAAATATGTTTTTTACATTTAACCATATTTTAGATTTGGCGTTTCCAGGAAATATATCCAAAATTCAGTCTGACAAAAAAAAAATTCCTTTGGGGAATATCCCTGTGCATTAGCTTTGTAAATGAGTTGTGTGCTTTATGTTTTCCCTCTCCTTAATTGCTGTTTGACTCCCTCTCTCTTGATTTTCCAGGCCTACCAGAAAGGAGCCAGCCCTAAATATCATGTTCTTCCTGCAGGAGGCAAAGTACTGATTTCAGAAGAAGATTACAATTTGCTGTCTGATAAACATTTTCCAGATCCTCTTGGTAAGCCCTCCTCGAAGCTGAACTGCCAAACCCCAGGCTCTCTTCCTTATGCAGACCTCTTCCGGGCAGGCTTTCAGGCTAGTCTCTAAAACGGGACAACAGAAGATGCACGCAGCCCTTTTTCTAAGTCAAACCACAGCTCCAGAGTGGACACACACAGAAGGTGCTATAAGCTAAAGTTCAGAGAAATGCTGGCTCCCTTTTTTTCCCCAGCATCCTGGCACAAAGCTGCTGGAAGCTGTGCAGAAGCAGGGCAGGAACCACACCACCATTGTTCCTAGGCTTTGTTAATATTCCTGGTTTATTTGTTTCCATTTTTAGATGCCAGCTGCCCGTGTTGACTCACAGTTGATAACAAGTCCCACAGAGAGGGCAGGAAGGTTGCTGATGCTGAATTTGTTGTTTCTGGGACGGGAACTGCTGTGGTCCTGCCTGCTCCCACCCCACTCCACAAAGATGGAGAAAATCCGGGCTTTAAGGGAGTGGATCTCATGTTGCAGAGTCAGATACGAAAAATGAGATGCCACGTAAGCAAAGGGATAAGGGCAACGTGTAGACAAGGACTTTTGTTTTTTTAAGTCCTGTCTCATACTTTAAAGTCATGACTGTTGGGAGGTGCCCCCCTCACACCGAGGTGTCCCCCTTTCCCAAGATGTAGGGGGGCTGTGGTGCCTGGAGGTGACCTCCATGTGTCACCACAGCTCCGCAAGAGTTGGGGTTGAGTGACATGGAGCAGCCAAAGGCCACTTGTGCGGGCTTCCCATGGCTCTCCCTTCACAAAGAGTGTCTCAGTTAGTCTTTTATGGCCCTTCTCCCCTTCTGTGCGATGCTGAGCACCCTCCAAGATGAACTACTTGTGGCTGGGCTCTCGATGCCTGGCCCTGAGAGAAAACTGGGTTCGGTCATCCATGAAGGGTGTTGTACAGCATCCCCTGTGTGCAGTGACCCAGGGCAGGTGGAAACTGAAGCTACTTAGTACTTTCTTTGCTTCATCTTCAAGGGTTTGAAGTGACAGTTCATAAGGCCACCTTGCAGTTGTGTTTGGAAACCCTGGAGACGAGGGAGCCATTGCAACGTTTTAATGCGGTTTTTTCTATACGTTAAGATCATATATTCCTATACAGTGTCTATGTGGAAGAGACCAGAGTTGCCCACTAACTTACTTTTTGCCATGAAAACCTTTTCCCTAGCTGTTACAATCCAACTAAATAGTTACTTCGAAATTTTACCAAAAATGTGTAGTTTATGTCCACCTTGAATACAAAATAAGAGGACATCAAGTTGCTGTGGTATAGCGTACAGAGGTGCTTGGTGCCTGCTGAGTTTGCCTGTCCCTGCTGTGTCCCCCTGCCCTCCACGCCTGATTGCTTGGATCAAGAAGGAGATGTGATTTTTTTCATATCTCATGCTTCTGTGCAAGCAAAGGTCTGTTCTCTCTGTTGTAGCAGAGTAAAAGGGCCAAACTCCCCAAGAAACCTGCAGATTTCAAATGGAGATGTGTTCTTTGTGTAGGGATGAGTGAGAAGGAGGTCGCTCAAGCCTTCGTTCAGCTGCCGAAGGAGTTCCCGGTGTACCTGTGGCAGCCCTTCACCAGACACAGCTACTATTGCTTCCCGGAGCCAGAGGCTCAGAGGCAGTTCAGCGCCGTGCTGGGGGACTGCGTGAGACACTCAAACCACGGTGAGTACAGAAAGGGCCTCTTCCTCTACGACATTCACCCCGGCGAAGATTTAAATAGCTCTTATAATAAAAAAGCTGTAGAAAAATGCACGTCACTTATGAAAGGTGCTTGGCTCCCAGCGCCTTAAGGAACGCCTTAGCACACCTCTTCTTCTTTGCTGGGAGTGATGATAGGTGGGATTTGAGCTGCAGTGTAGGAAGCTTGGATAGAAATCATGGGAACTGCTTTGAAAGTGGCCGTCCCCTCTCTGTCAGCTCATTTAAATCCAGTGTCATGATACAAAATCATACAAGATTTTTACTAAGTGCTGCGCGGCAAACTCTCACCGATGTTTGTAAGCTTGACAAATGCATCATAGATATAGTAGACCAGGTTTATACAACATGGAGGGAATGCAGTACATTTCTGTAAGGTCTTACATATATCAGCAGTGGTCAAATATCCTGTGTTTTTTGGTGGTGTTTAGATGGCAGCTCAAGCCCCAGCCATGGTTAAGCTTTGCAGGAGGGACGTAATTGGTGTGTAAGACAAAGTAATGATTGCTTGCACAAGGGTAAATTTTAAATCTCACTTTCTGAGTACGTTAGACTAGAAAACTTTAAAAAAAACCCCAACCTGTGATTGCTGGGATTATAAAAACAACCTTGCTCCCATGAAATTGGAAGAGCATTTATGAGTTGGATCCTTCAGAAAAAGAAATGCTTTCCTGTTTTTCAGGTGACTTTTCTCCTCTTTTTCCATCAAGCTGACCTGGTTCTCCCACTGGTGTCCAGGCTCTTCCGTGCCTTTAGTGTTGCTTTTGAGTCTCATCTGCTCCTGCTGCCCTTGGTGGGAGATGTGAACACTCAGGAACTTCTCCAGCCATCAGATAAATGAATTGAGAGTGCAGTGTGTAAATGATCCCTTTTGCTTACAGAAGTGGCTCCCAGTGTTGGGTTTTTTTTAGCTGTCACTTTTGTCTCCTGGCCATCAGCTTCACCCCATTAGCTTCAGACAGCTGTCTCGCACTGTCCTCCCCAGATCCTTCTCAACTGCCACCTCTTTTACCTTGTCTCCACTGCCAAAGGCATTCCTGCTCTCCTTTAGGACTCCACTCCCATGACAAAAACACACAATACCATATTTCTAGGCAGTTCCCTAAGATGCACAGTTAGTTATTTGTGTGGTGCTTGGTTGGCGGCAGGTGCCTTCTTCGCAGGCCACGTGGTATTCTCAGTGCTGATGCTAGCCAGGTGCTAGCCCCTGACACTCAGTCCCCCTTTCCAGCTCATTTCCAAGCTGTGCTGAAGGTGGTGGGACGCAGCGTGCCCTTCTCGCACTGACAGCCTCGTACAAACCGGAGGAAGCAGCTCTGATGCAAATCTGCATAGGTGTGGAGAGGCTGGGTGTTAAGACACCCTGGTAGGCAAATACCCAGTCACGGGAACTATAAAGACTGTTCCATGGTTAGGGAGGCATCAATCCAGAAGGAACACACCTTCGCTTGGCATTTCCAGATAGCTTAAGTCTCAATAAATATTCCGTATATAGCTGCCAGAGGAAGCCTAATCCCCACAGTGTGCCTGAGGGCAAAGCCTGCCTCTGGTTTTCGGTTCTGATTCACCTGGTTTTAGCTGCAGCAGTCAGACAGTGTGAAAGTGCTCCGGACTTTGGAAAGCCACCCCTTTGCTCCTCACTGGGCTTTGGTAAGGAGATGGGGATACAATCAAGTTTTCCTGGCACCATCAGTCTTCCATGACTTGAAGCCTGTTCGTTAGGTTTGGGGTTTTTCGTTTCTCTCTTCTGGAGCAAGTGTCACAGGCTTGACAAAGATTTTGGCAGCCTTTTTTTTTCTTAAAGTTCAGCACATCGCTCTAGGGGCCAATTCTGAATTGGCAGAAGCTGGGTCTAGATGACCTAATAGGTCTTTTCCATCTTCAGTGTCTGCGAGTCTGTGTTTCATTATGTTTCATATGGCTTAGCTATTGCTCATTTATGCATCTGTTCCAGGATTTATCCCTCTCAGCTTTTTCTGTGGTCAAATTTTTATCTGACAGAAGACGCTTAGTGTCACTGGGGTGCCTTCATCAAGGCTGATCCTTTCTGTCACACAGACTGAAATGGGAGCCCGTTTTCTGCACTTCTTGGAGTTATACCATCTCTAGAAACCTAGGTGCTGCGGGTGGAAAAATGACTGACCAGCACCCCAGTAACCCAGTTTCAAGGACTTCATATTGACTTATATTTGTTCTCACATGACTGAAATATGTTACTTTATTAATACTTTTTAAAGCCTTACTTGCAAACAATTCTGCCTACGAAAAACAGATACCTGAACAATCCAACAAAGTTATAGGCATGTGCAGAATAGAACGCGTAATAAGGCTCGTGATATAAAAATTGGCTGTGCTCTTTTATTTAAAAAAAATTGAAAAGAGAGAAGAAATGTGAAAAATCCTTCGAGTTCAATTACGGAATATATTTTAGTGGGATAAGGAGCCCCGGCCAAGGCAGCACTTGGCCCACCTCTTCTAAAAAGTGCCGAGTTCACTTTTGCCAGGGTGGATTTGGCAAGGGCAGGAGAAAGACAGATGTAATGTCTGATCAGAAGTTGTCTTTCTGTCTTTTCTATAATGTACCACTTCTGGAAAGGAATATATGGCACTGGGCTTTAGCCAAAAACTTGGAGGAGTTTTTGGTTTCTCCCAGGAAGCAGAATTAAGTACTGTCTCTTGCTGAACAGAAAAGGGGAGTGAATCAGCGTGTGGTCTTGTGATGGGAGCCACCCTGGCATTCAGCTGTTTCCTCTCTTTAGAGGCCCTCTGTCATAAATAACCAGTCCAGCCTGTGTTTCTGGGTTTTCTGGTCAGAACTCAAGGTCCGCAGAACAATTACAAAAGCGTTTGGATTTAGTGATCGCTGCTTGCAAATATGATTCAGATGTACGGAATTTGGGTTCTCTTCCTCCCCCCACATTTTCCTATTGTGTTTGTCGTTCCTTTATACTAATTAATAAGGGTTTGAAGTTCGAGAGGACAATGATTTCCTTCATTATCGATAGAATTTCTTGAGTACAGTGCAGATAAAGCATATTTAAAACCTTTAAAATGAGCCTAAGCCAACCAGGACCTGACTGGTCATGGCTTTAAGAATATTCTAGCTCAACCGGACACAACTGCTGAGATTCTGTGAATCACCTGACTCTGAAAGGTGATCGATTAATCTGCATACAGAAATCACCCCAGTTCAGTGATTCATCTGGGCAGCTCCGGCTTTGCTCTTTGCAAGTTGGCTTTTATGAAGCCTCAGGATCTGGGGAGGAGATCAAGGGCTTTTTGAGTTTTAAGCTGTGAGGTCATGTGATTAAGGGCTAATTAATGAAAACACGAGTGCCCAGGGAGCAGCGATGAACCCCAACAGACTGATGGGTGCAGAGGGAACCCCGACCTGGCTGCTCCGGTGCTCAGCTGGTGCGGGACTCATTGTAGGATGGAGGGGAAGAGCATTTGAGGATTGTGTAAAGTGTATTATGGGATGTTTTCCAGGAGACTGTGGGAATGTGCGAGATCTATTGTGGGATGTTTAGGGGAAGGACCAAAGGTGGGAGAAGGGAAGGATCAAAGTGGATTGGAGAGGAACAAGGGTGTGATAACAGAGGGAAGAAGGGGATAAATGGAGCCAGTTGGGTGTGAACAGCAGACTGGTCAGTATGCTTCTCCAGTCAAGCCCCACACAAGATCACCACGGTCTGTCCAGTCTTCTTACTAAACTGCACTTCTAACTATTTTCCAGGGTGAGGGTGCTCTCCAGTGTGTGTGTTGGGGTCCTAAGTGCCAGCAAGTAGAGAAGGAGCCACGGGGTCACGGGGACCCCACAGGTTTGAGGTGCCAGCAATGGGAGGACAGACCACAGAGCACAGGGTCCCGTAAGTGTGGGGCCGTCATCTGGTGAGACCAGAGTGCTTTCCTAATGAGCTTCCACCAGGCGTGCATGTACCTAGGCTTCACTCATTAGCAAGCTTCATGCTGGACTATCTGGCAAGTGGGAGAGGAGGTGTGGGAGCCAGTGACCAGAGCGACCACAGGGCTGGGACCAGTACTGGCCAGGTACCAAAGAGACATGGGGGGTCTGAGAGTTACTGCTGGGGGGAACATAGGTCTGGCCCTGCTGTCAGTGGGGGCAGGTGCGGAAGGGTGTAATGAGAGCTGCAGCTATTGGGCTACCAGATTTGGCAACTCTTAACGTAAGCCATACTTGCATATGATTCCTTTGCCGGCTGAGTTTGAGTCAAATATATTTCAAAATTGCTTTTCACCATTTAGCATGTGACCCTTCTCCTGTGAAAATTAGTGACTGTATAACTTTGCTCCCAGGAAAAAAAAGATGACTGTAAATTTGCATACTCAGTACAGAGGTGCTACTACCTAATCTTGGTCGTTATCTCAAAACTGCTTTACAAAACCTCCATCAAAAAGCTTCCTTCCCTTCAAACTGTTCATTCTTTACCAACAGCTTTGTAATTAAGGACTTCCGTGGGCTGCATTAAAGAACATTGTGTGCAGCTTTGAATGCCACGATTCATTTCTCATTTAATTTATTGCCTAGGCATAGGGTATAAAACATTATAACAGGCATATTTGCTTTTTTCCAAAGCTTTTTGGTTTTGATCAATGAATGTGATAAATGAAAGGGTGAGTTAAATTAGTTAAATGACATAAATGTGCACATAGAAAGGTAACACTGAGGAGAGGGCTCTAAATGTGTAGAACAGGTCAGCCAAAAAATGTTCTTTGCAGAAGAACAAAAAGCCAACAGATATAGAGGAGTCAGTAATAAAATACGGTGGCGCAGAGTAATGCAGCCTAGTGATGGCTCTTGATAAAGCGAATTCCAGTGGAGAGAAGAACGTACAGTTCTCTGGGTACAGGGCCACACAATGGAACTGCCAACCGTCGCTTTGCTGGTCTGTTCCTTATGTCCCAGGACATTTGTTGTATTTCCCCAGGGCGATAACGTAGCCTTCACTGCTTTAGTAAAACTGAAAAATAAATGTTTCAAATGACAAATGTGTCAAGACAAAAGGTAGCTGTTGTAACAGGTGCCGTTTCACGGGTTACTGGAGAACTCTTGCTTTCTGATCTGATCTTAGCTGGGCTGCGTTTACAGTGAACTACAGGTGGCCTTATTGGCTTTAGTAAATAATGAGTATTGTTGACCACATTAGAACTTTTTTATATCTAAAGATCCTACATTACATCATTATATAGTATGTATTACTGTATTTGTTTCAGTTTTGATGACTTGTAATTAATTCAGGAGAATAACAGCATGTGACAAAAAATATGTATCCTAATACCACTTTCGTATCAACTTCCCAACAGAAGGGGCAGCAAGAAGAATTTTCTGCCCATAATATTATTTTTTAACTTTGCCTCCCGAAGTTTTTCCTTAATTGAGTTTTTCTTACATTGATAGGGAGGAGCTGCTGACCATTCACTGTTACTTCCAGAGAGCCTGTTCTTCTCAAGCATCTGGGGGGGTCAGACCTTTACCAGTGTAGGATTTTCTGTAATACTTCGCTTTAAAAACTTCTCAGGTTTTTATGGCAGCTGTGCTTGAGTTGAAGTGGAGTGTGGGATGAAGCAGCTTCATTTTTTCCTCCAATTTCCTAAACTTCTGCTCCCGGTTTAGATGTGGGCTGTAGCATGCGATTCATTGGTTTGCCTTTATCTCCGTGATGCCCCCACTTTCATCCACAGCGTGGACTTACCTGGTTCCCTCTGCAGCCCCATTTTCGTAGTGAAATGGTAAGAACTGCACATCACAAATTTTAGGGGAAATTTGCTGCTGAAATGGCCCCCTAACCACAGTGGGGAAGCGCCGGCAGTCCCAGAGTGGCAATAATGAGGGAAATGCTTAAAATATTCAGAGAACTCTAATATTTTCCATTCTCCGGTTTTTAATCCTTTATATTTGTATGCCCTGAAAGATCAGACTGAAGTTTCTTCCGAACGCTTATTTCATTTTTTGCGATTTTAGGAGGTCTTCTGGTTTCCTATCGCAGGTTTCACTTGGTATTTGCTGCTAAAAGTGAAGAAGCCCAGCCACTTGGTGCTGGGAGAGAGGGAAGTCTGCGTGATGAGGAGGAAAATATAACTAGCTAATTCTGGGAGATGCGGAGTTTCACTTCATGATTTTATTTTCTTTCATCTGGTTTGATTTCACATCCTTATCTTGATAATCACCCTCACGACACAGGAAGCTAAGGGAATTTCAAAACCATATCCTGTCATCTCCAATTTCACCATAAATGACAAAAAAGAAATTTAGAGAAATAAATGCATTAAAGAAGTACAATAAAGAAATACATTAGGCAAGAGAGAAATACAAAATGTACTTTTAAACTCATGCGGGGCGTTCTGTCACAGCTTGGCTACATCTGAACAACTAGGATGGCTTCAGATTTTTTTTCTCCATCTCTGGCTTTTAAGATTGCCATTAGCTGGGTCCACGTTTCCTTTTTCAACTCTTAAGTTTAGCTGGCAGGTGTTTTTCTCATAATTATTTCTAGCTTTCCTGTGTTACGTGTATATAGTACATGTAGGGCTTACCAACTCTTGCACTATAATTCCAAATAATGACTGAAGCGTTGATAAAGGTTAAGAAGATGACATAAAATACTTAAGCTGAAAGATATATATCTCCATATACACAGCAAAGCAGCTCTCACGAGTCCAAACAGGACTTTGGAAAGGTTTTTTAGTTTCATGTTGCAAACAGGGTGGCTTTTCTTCTCTGGAGGAGGCAGCTGAAGAGAAGGATTTTCTTGTTGCCTTTTTCAGAAGAAGGACTAATTAAAGTAGAACTGAGGAGGAATTTGCCTTTTTTTGACGTTAAAGAAAAATGTCCCTGTGTACTGGGATGAAAGCAAGACCTTTCTGAAGGTTTGCAGGGTAATTTGGGGGTGGGAAAAGGTACGAATGAAGACAGAGTATTCAGCCCATCGCCTGCCTGACTCAAACCTGGGACTTGTGTCTTGGCTTCTCTCACGGCAGCTGCTGCGCTTTGATTAATTAAATCACTTTATGGCTAATAAGATCAGATCTGTACGCCACATGAGTGGCTGAGACCATGGCTGCTGGTCTATCACCGGGCAGATACCTGAGGTCCAAGTGGACTTTTCAAAGCTGGTGAAATATTCCACAGAAATATTAATTCTGCCATAACATTCAAAACCATTTTGCTATAAATATCTTTGGCGAGGCCTGTGGGATGCTGTAAAACCCATGAAACATTTCAGGACACAATTTAGACTTTTTTGTATAATTTGGAATTATACGTTGCTTAAAATCAGGCTATTTTTCCTCGATCTGGGATGTTTTTGTTCTGCAACATCATTTCCTTCATTCAGCGTGGCTGTTGCTTTTCCAGTAAGCCTGTTTGCCTATACTGCAGTTAGGATTTTCAGTCTGTAGGAGGTATATTCATTCTGAAACACCAAGATGATTAATGTGCAAAAATCCTAATTGCGATGACGTTCTTCCTGGCTCTGTCACCTCCACGCCTGGGGCTGCTTTTCCTTTTCTTATGTATTACCAAGCACGGGGTGGTGCGGAGGAGCCACTGCCTTGTGCCCACCACCCAAGCCTATCTTAGGAGCTGTGAAGATACTCGTTTCTGTGGGTGTTAAGGTTGCATTCGAGCTCCGGCTTCAAAGCTCCATGGCAGAAAAATTCTCACCTGCGCCAGGAATACAGAGGCTGGGTTGGAAAATGCGTGGAGATTGTTGGAGATGAGCGATATTGTGATTCTTTGTGTGTGATGATACGGTGCGCTCATGTTTCAGGCTATGAAACGTGAAGCTGCAGGTCCCAGCAGAGGGAGGTACCTTGTAATCTGTCTCATGCTGCTCTGAACAGCTTTGATAGAGGCATCGCGTGCTGCAAAGCAAATAGTTAAGCCCCCTGAATGTTGATTTGATGGTCTCGGAGGGAACTTGTGCTGCAAAACTTGATTTGCTATAAATATGGCGTATTATTGCAGGGTTGTATCCTGTTTGGAAATGACCTCATCTAGCTTCTGTTAGTGGTTAGCAGCTTTCTACCGCATGATCTATGAATAATATGATAGTACATTGCTCTCAGGAAAACATCAGAGCTGTGGGGTTGATGCTTCTCAGACCCAGGGCATTATACTTCACTTAGTTCTCAATCTGGATAATAATATGACAGGACTCCATTTTGTAAAAGTAAACAGCGTGTGCTTTTATTCAGAGGATCGTTTCCAGAGGTGCTGTAGCTGTGTTACAAGCCCTGTGCTAACTACCTTTTCCTGAGGTCCAGTTCCCCAGCTCTCCTCATCTCCCCGGCTTCAAGCGGATGGATTCACTCTCATTTTCTTACCTGCCATCCCCTTTGGGTTGGGACCACCACTTGCTTATTTTTTAGAGACAGAAATTTTCAGAACCTTATTTTTTGGAGTTGAAGGCCATGGCCTTTCTTACTAACTTTCTGTAACATCTTACAAGCAACAGCTCCTAAATGGTGCCGGGAACTCAAGCGGTATTGATTTTTTTTTTTCATTTTTATTAAAGAGCATGTATAGTGAAAAGCATGGAAAAATAACAATCTAAATACATTTGAAAGAAACAAATGCCGAGGTGAGAGAGGGATGACTTGGAAGAATAAGAAAATTAGGAAAAATGCAATTTGCATTTCTTAGCATGAAAGCTGTTGTGTTCAGGGTGACAGTGTCCAGTGGAAATAGTAAGTGGTAGAAGCACTATCTTTTGAGACTGTTAAAACTGAAGATAAGACACTTAAAATTCAAAATATTTTTCAGCTTTATCCACCTCCTACTGTCTATTTGTAGCACCACAAGAAGGAAAGCTCTTTGCCAATATCTGTACAGAGATTTTTCTTGTCCCAGGAAAATGCTATATAAGGTGATCAACAAGAAGGAGCTACAAAACAGATGTTTTGGCACTGCCTTCACCTGAGCCGGCTTTCCACCAAATAGATGATGAAGCAAGGAAATACTATTGTGAGATCACATAAAATGTAATGCAGTTTCTACTAATTTATTGTATTCCAGAAATTATAGTAAGTGACAAGCTTTCTCCCCATCAGTGAAAGGCCACCAAATTTGATTCCTGGGTCATCCTCATTTCCTTCCTGTGACCGTCCTCCTGCCTTCCCCACTCTTTAATCAAAGTCTGCCTGTGGTTTTTGCAGATTTGAGGAGGTATTCATGGGCCCTGCTGTCTTGTAGGGGGGAACTAAATAGTATATCAGATTGTTAGCGACTTGTGTTGGGAAGAGAAATTTGGCCAAAGCTGCAGTTACTGAGGATGGTAGGCAAGAGCCAGGCAAGGAGACCTTCCTACCTGCGGGCCTTTACATGAGCATCTCTTATAAATATGGCCATGAAAAATAATATTCACTGAATGCAGAATGCCCAAACTACAGGCAGCTCTCCAGCTCCGGAATGTATCTGTAGATGTGAGTGCTGCAGGAAACAGAGGAAGCCGGGGTGGATTACTTCCGAGCTTTGGTAGTCAGAAAATGGGCGTTATGTCAGAATCAGCATTTCTTTAATTAAAACCCGTGCTCCGTGAGCTCAGACTTCTGGATTCTGTTTTAATACTTGTTCATCTATGTCTTTGGGCCTCAGCCTTTTGTGAAATGTCAGCCAAAAAGCTTAGATTACTCTCAGTGGTTTAGCTTGCTTTGGTAAAGCACTTTGTCCGCAGTCAATATACCCCTTCAATATTATTAGCAATAAAAGTAATAAATTTATTGTAAGAAAAGCCCATATGGGAGAAGGACACTTATCGCATGGCAATAGGGGCACTCAGTTTGTTTTGAAGAGTGACATATTCAGTTTTTACACATCATAAAACGTCCTGACTGCAGTTCCTTGGCTTTCGCAACAGTTAACGCAGTAATGCTGCTGCTGCGTCCAAAAATCGGCGAGTCCCAGTTTGCGGAATCAGCCAAGATGCAGAAAGGAACTGTGAACCACTGGCGTCTCAGGAGGGCGAACCACCCCATCAGTCCTGGGAGGTGGAAAATTCTCGCTGTCTGGTTATCGCATCTGACTGAGGTCCCACCAGGAGCTGGAGAAACACTTCCCTGCTCTTCCCAAACGCAGACTTTTCCATGCGGTTGCACAAGCGGTACAGAAATGAGCTGTGCTGCTACTTAGATGAAGACTCGAGTTGTCACCATTGCATTTTTTAAGGCAGTAAATGACACACCATCTGTCTTCAAACACCTATTGGCATTCCTGTTGTTTGATGACCATTTAAGCCTCTTTCATGCTGCATTAATGAGTTTGATTAGCTTTATGAATGACAACTATTGTTCAGAGGGGCACACAATTTAAACTGTATTTTGAAAAAGTCACTTTTTAACAGCTAGCATGGCAGGTTAGGGAATGTAACGTTAAAGAGGCATCTTCCTTCGGTCATAATTAAGAAAAATCATCATCTAAGTGATTAAACATCAGCTGGTTTTGAGCTTTCTGCCACAAAGCACAGCAAGAGACCCAATGCAGCAGTCTGCAGCTCATACAGGTACAACGTTTGAACTGGAATGTTTGAATACAGAGTTTATTTTAGCTGGATTTGCTGAAAATGCACAATTTTAGCTCGAGGCAGTGAGGTCTCCAGCACTCATCCTCTGTGGTAACGAGGCCTATTTATACAAGTTTCTGCACAGAGTTCTTCAACGTTTTGACTGATGTAAGACCGGTCGATCAATGGCTACGGAAGAGACTGAATTCACCAGGGCAATTAATTTCCACTGCTGTCTTTAGACACACACAAGAAGTGTTAGCAAGTCAAAAAAATTGTTCAGATAGCCGTTCCCGAGGGGCTTCTAAACAATGTGCCAGCAACACATCCATCCTCAAGCAGAGGTGCAGCTGTCCTGCCGCGGATGGGAGAGCACGTAGGAACTTGGGACTAAAGATTTCCTCCTTACCCGTACGACCAAACCTTTCTCTGCCAAGTGACAGAGAGGGAGCCGCAGCTCGTAGCGGGGAGCACCTCGTTAGGAGACTGCGAGTCCCACAGCAGCCAAATCATCGGATACGGCTGAAATGAGGAGAGAGGCCCTCTTAAGTTAACACTTCCACACCAGGTGCAAGCGCACTCAGTGGGTGTCAAGTAGCTTGGTGCTCTGTGTATTATTTTGACGAGCTAAGGTTTGATATATATATATATTTATTTTTTTTAAGAGGGATTTAAACTGTTTATACGCTGCAGGGAAGCTCGTTCCTACAGACAGCTTTCTGCAGTACTGAACAAACTCAGCTGTGCCTCTGTGAGACGTGCAAATCTGGGGAGATGTATGAAGTCACGGTGTTTCCAGATGTCCTTCCATCTTTTTAAAAGGAGCTTTACAGCAGTTATTCTGTTACATTTATAAAAGGAATCTATGGTTAGCAATATTTTATTTGTTATTAAAATTAGGCTCCACACTTGGATATGTAAAGATGGAGTCTTTAGGTGAGTTTTCTTATTTTAAAAATAAACAGAATAAACAGAATTTCATTTTGCTCTCCACAAATAAGCTGATGCTATATTCATTAGCAGGTGGAGAAGCTGCTTGGGTAATTTTCCAAGTGAAGGCCAGCCTGGATTAAGCACCAGTCTGGGTAGCATCAGTCTGGGTACCTGTAAAGCCTCACCAGCCTTTTGCTGCAGGACATTCAGTAAAGTTTATGGCTTTGTGTGGAGTTGGATGAGGATGACCTACAACCACCGCTGCACCAAGCTCCCCTAACAAAGCTCCGCTTCCTACAGACAGCAGGGACAAGATGCCTCGCTCATGATAGGTGCCAGCCAGAGTTGTTTAAGGGGAAGCCCCTGCGAGGGCTTTCAGGAGAGTGAAGCACACGTTGTCCTTTCTGTTGATGAACAATTGTTCCTGATACCACTGGGGTTTACCACCTGCTCTCTTTGCAGCTGCAGCATCTGCTTCCATCTCCCACGCATCATGCTCTCTCTTGCACGCAAGCGGGGCTACCCCAACAGCTTATTAATTGTTTTCCTTGCTTTGCTATGGCATAACGGAGCTGGCTGCCAAGCCTGCCGCAGCCCGCTAGCCTTTTCATAAACTGCTAGATCTGATTTACAGAAGCCCTGGCTCTTCCCTGCTGAAATCTTGGAGGATGTGCACCACAGCTCCTTTCAGCTTGGGTACAATTCCCTTTTCTTGAGCCGTATCCCATGAATGTGCCTCTGTCTTGTGAGCCTCACCACCAGCTTCTGCACAGCGCAATGCTGGATGGATCTGCTTGTTCAGTGCCTTATCGCTGATGCAATCTTTTCCTCCTATGGAAAGTAAGAATAAAATTGCCTCAATTAAGCAATTGCAGTAGCCTTGAAGGATAAAGCTTCCTTTCTGCTTTGAGCTGTTTTTGTAGTAAGGCTGCCATACTTGTGTTTTTCTCCTGTGTTTACTGGCATGGGAAAGAATGCATGATTGGGATTTTATGGTACAGCTTGATATTTTTCCCATGAACTATTCAAATGAATCGCTCTTGGATTTTTAGCACCTTCTTTCCACTTCTCTATGGGGTTGGGGACAGTCAGAACAGAGAGAAAATACTCCCTTGAGCATGGAGTTTAAAACTTGATGATCTTAGAAGGGAGACTCTTGACAGCACTGGCACATCATCATCTTGGCAGGTCCAAGGTCCAGCCCTTTGGATGGTCTGTTGTCCCTTTTGGTTAGGAGGGAGCACAGCTGTGAAGAAGGAAAACATGTGAGTCACGATCGGAGGGCTGTGGGAGCTGCAGTTCTCCCTTCCTCCAGCCAAGCCTGGACCGATTGTCATCAAAATATTCAGAGTTCAATTTTGGGAGGACAAAAGCTTTCAGATGCAACACTCCAGCAGTTCCTCAGGTGGAATACTCCATTCTTTCAGTAAAGCTGCCATCAGAGGATGTTCTCTTGGCAGTGAACAGCCTGACTTACAACTCTTCTACCGATATTTTAGCATCCCATTGCGATTTGCTATTAAAAATGCTGTAAATCCTGGAGGTGGCAGTGAAGGAATGGTTGGGATTTTACCTGGCTGGTTTTCTCATGTTTGATCATTGTGTGATCTTAAAGAAATTGCGTGATCTTTCTGGACTTCCAAATATCTGCAAAACAGGGTCGGTATCTACCGGGCGGCACTGTGAGTGTGTTTCCTGCACCTCAGTATGTATAACGTACCTTCCTGAAGTAATTATTACGCCCAGGGGAAATTCTGAAAGGGCAAATTCTGATGTTTGGGCTTTTAGCAGATCTGAAACCTCATTGCCTGCCGTGTAGATAAAATCTATGCAGCGCTGTTTTCAAGCAGTAGCCAGGGTGAAGCCTTGATGAAATTAATTGTAGGTTTCTGTAGCTTCCCTTTTTGTGTAAAGCACATGGAGGAGACATTTCAGGCATTACTGCACTGTTAATCCTTCGCGTTTCCCATAATTTGTATAATCCCTGTATTGCCCTTGGCATGTATGCGAGCCTCCTATAAAGCTTCTCTCTTTAGAAGTTTCATGAACTAGTTGAAAGAATTGTCTTGCTTGACAGACAAGGCTTGAGAATTGACTCTCTGATGTTTCACGTAACCATTGTTTATTCATACCAGTGTCTTTCAAAGCAGCATACTTACCTGTGAGAGAATCACCAGTCTTCTTCCCTCCCGTCTTCCTAACGTGTGTGCAACAGGACTTCAGCTGATCAAGGCTGCAAGTAGATAATCTTGAAGAGGAGACAATAAACCATTGTGGCTTTGTTTTTCCCTTAAGATAATAATTCTGACAATAATCCTGAAGCTCTGTATCATAGCAAAGACACAGAACTTAAATTCCTGAAGTTTTTTCAGCACTGGTTTTTCAGCCCCGAGTTCTTACTCAGGTTTGTCAAGCAGCCTAATTGCTCTGGGGAGCTTTTCCACTTTTTGAGGCAGAGGGACTGTTTCTCCCCGAATCACGACAGACTAGTTCTGCGGTGTGACTGCTGTTGCAGTCTTAATTAGCTGTGATTTTGGGCACTCTCATGTGAAGAAGACAGTTGGCTGCAACTATCTTGAAAGCCTTTGGCAGTTTGGATAGAAAAAGTTGCCTGAGATGTAATTTCTGTTTCATGACTGGTTATCCAGAGTTTGTAAGAGCAAACTAACTCAACCACTTCTCGGGCGTTTCTGTGCTGTGGTCTCATTTGTACAAGAGTGTCGCCAGGCTACTGCATTGCTCCTGGGAAGAGCTACCACCTAGCAGCAGTAGCTGTGGACGATAACCAGATACTCCGGAGCTGTGGTTAAACATGCCTGAAATATTTAGGGAAAGCAGCACGATTTTGTCAGAAGTTTTTGTGCTTAAGTGGCGTGAGCATGGTGCTTACTTTGTCCAGGTCTGTTTTACTGTATGTCTGTGAAAAATCGTGTTGATCATCAATTCCTTAATAAAAAAAAAGGGAAAGAATATTGGGGAGCATTAACTCAAGGTTCAGCAATTTATCAAGGGCGTACAACATGGTGCAATCAGCTGACTATCACGATCCTTAATTCTTAATCTTATCTTGAATTAAAGAAGTATAACCTCCCTATTCTTGGCCCTGGTACGTGTTGTCAAAGTCTTCCCATGTGCCACCTTACACTGCTTATAGGTATAAAGGCAATTAGCTTTCATCTGTTAATGACTGCCTCGTCAAAGTATACCACAGACAAGGCTTGCTGCCATAAAACTCTTACTTATCACGTGCTCCTTATTAGCACGTGCTGGTGTTGGTTTAACTTACCAGCTTAGATGGGATGGCTTGTGAGAGATCTTATGTGCAATGCGATAGTTAACATTACGCTTCTACATCTTAACGAAAGCCCAAGGTCTTCAGACACTCGGGTTTAGTAAATGATTTTAAAATGTTACTACTGGATGCACATGGAACAGGAAAATGCATCAAAAAAGGATAGTTATTTTTGAAAGGTTATTTATGGGTAAATCTTTTGTGTTACTTTTTTTTTTCCTTAGATTTTCTCAAGCAGACCACCTATGAAGTCGAGGCGTTCTTAGAAGCCATTCAGTTCTTCCGGCAGGAGAAAGGCCACTATGGGACATGGGAAATGATAACCGGCAACGAAAAAGAGGTAAAAAAATATCTTCTTGAATTTTTTTTTTTGGCTTTGGGTAAGGCAGCTCTGAGAATAATGAAGGTTATAAAACCTCGTGGGAAAAAACAGCATTTTCAAAAAGAAAATCTAGTAGGGAGAAATACCCAAGATTTCGAGATACTTCTTACTGATATGTAAGTGATGTTTCTTTTTAATAAACCCCATTTTGAGTTTTTTACTAAAAAGTGAAAGAAAATGTGCTGTGAACTGAAGTAGTTGTGTTGTGCTGGAATGTAGGGATAGACACATTTCCATGAAGGGCTGATACATCTACTTTAATTTTATGCCATGGGGGTCAATTGGTGAATAAATGCTGTCTAAAACAAGGCACTTGCTAACGTCTGGCTACCACATTTGCTGCTGTTCGTTTTGGTAAATAAGTGAGACCAAAACCAATACACACCAAGCTCAGAACCCATGGTTTGTATGCAGCAGATACCCACTGTCAGCTGTGCTCTGTTTTTCTCTCTTTCATGACAGCTGTTTTGCAGGTAAGAGATATTGTTTTCTTCTGTTGCTATTACCTTTGTTAATAAACATAACAGTTTCCCATTGCTTGTCTTCTAATGCCAGTGTAGGAGATAAGGCTTTATGAAGAACACAATAGCAGCTAAACATAAATTTTCAAGAATCTCTTCATTTTACTTTTCCCCGTTCTTTGGGAATTAAGCTTTTAGTCCTGAGCGGATAAACTAGTAGACCTACTTATTGTGCCAGACTTCTGAAACAGAGTCTTGCACAGTAACAGTCACACTTAAACACCAAAAATTTGTGAACTTCAGTTCTTCAGGAATGAGATGCTAAGCTTGGGATCTGGGTCCGTATTTGGGCACCTGAGTGAGCAGCTTTGGAGCGCTGATGGTAGCTGAAGTAACTCCCTTTGGCATCACTCCAGATGTCTTTTAGTGCAATTGAGACGTTATTTGGGCCCTGATTTATTTTTCCAAAGCACTGAGCACTCAGCGGCAAATATTTACTTTAGTACCAGCTGCTGGGTGTTTTCCTTGTTGAAATCTGGCTTCCCTTTGGGAAAATGGAAAAAGGCCTGATGGAGAGTTCACAATCCAGGGTTTTGTTTTAAGGAACCAGATTATTCTTTTAGAAGTCTACCTTTGAAATGCTGAAAAACGTGGAAACAGGAGAAGAATCTATAACCAGTGTCTTTCCCAGTGCCATCATGTTAAGGATTGAATTTTCCTGCTAACATCTGAGAATAAATTCCTTAGTATAAGGAGTTCCATCCTTCCAGTGGAGGGAGTGAGGGTTTTTCTCTTCTCCCCTCCTCCCTCAAGTTATGGAGCTGTTATAGTGCTAGTTTCATTTTACGTTTTATTTTTCCTGTTGCTTGCCAACTACTTACTCATAACTCATGTACCTCAAGAGAACTGTAATCAGAAGACATCCAGACTAGTTACACTATTATCTTCTTAGTAATAATTCATTCTGTAAGTATAGCGTGTTCTCATGCCTGCTTTGACCAAATATAATTATTTTAGGCAAATATCCAAGCTAAGTGAATAGTTTGGAACAAGCACGCTACAATTTGTTGCTGTAAAAATCGCTGCAGAATGCCAATAAATATATTCCCTGACATTCATTTATAATGCCAGAATTTCTGCAACATGAGCTCAGGCAGTTCTGCCTAGGTACTGCAAGATGGATATAACATTAGCAAGTACCCAGTCATTCGGCTGAAGAATTACTAATTTTATTTTGTGTCGTGAAAGTTCCTGTTCCTGTTTTTGGTTTTGTTCTTTTTCATTTTTAATGTTTCATTACTAACAAAGGATAAATTCAATTGTAGATGGTATTTCTGTAGGTAAGTGCTGAAATACAGAGTTAAAACCAGGAAATTTTTGACAATGCTTGTTATAAGCAACAGTACAGCCTCATAGCGAGAGCACTGCAGCACACCAGTGTTAAACCAGCATAACTCCATTGATCAGTACTACGTGAATGTAGAATAACATATTGGTAAATCAAGGACAGCTGAATAAGGGATTAAAAACCCCCAAAGTCCCACAGTGCACCTTTCAGTACAGAAATATAAAGCCAATCCAGCATTCCTAAAAAAGTTTCCAGAGAGTTCAGATTCTTCAGAGTATGTTTGATTCATTGTCACATTTATGATTTGGTCTGTGGTGCTCCAGTTTGGGTTATTTCTGAGATGTTTTTAAGGAACTCGTTAGTTGAGGACCTGAATTAGTCCATTGGTTTTGACAGGTATTTGAGTCAGCGTAGCTGAATTTGAGTGCTGCTGGGGCGTAATCTATAAGAACTTAAGTTATATGAAACAACAATAATAGGGTATTGCATATTATATTGCAGGTATATTAATAAGTAGGGTATTGTGTGTTATATTTCTGTAAGGTCTGTCTTTTGCCCAGGAGGTACTCAGTTTTACACTACATGGCATGCGGTCAGAGCCCTCGCTTACTTATTTTTGCTGTCTAAATTCCTGCCGTTTCCCTATCGTGGTGTTGGTGCATGCCTAAAACCCGCTCGGGCTGCTGCGATACGTGCGGTTGGATGTCAGGAAGCACTGGCACGAATGAAAAAGCACTGGCATGATGAAAATGTAAAGTTGAGGGGTGTTTCTGCACTCTGTATTGGCTCCGCCAGCAGCTGGGTACATCAGGGCAGCCATCCTTGGATGGGGACTGTGCTGGGCAAGGAAAAGAGCTGGGTTCAAATACGCATCACTTAGCAAAATCTCTGTTCAAGCCCCACTGGGGAGGAAGGAGGACTACATACTTTGTGAGACTTCACTGAAACTGTTGAGCAAACTAGTAATCCTTTACCCAGAGTAAATGAGAAACGTACAGAACCTTAAGATGCGTTTTCTCTGCTTTTTTATAGGGTTACTGTGTCTCTCTGATTTGCAGCATATCCACTGCACTTCAAAGCTCTCAAGTGGTTGTGGACAACCTCATATGTGCTGTGCAGTTGGGACAGATAAAAAGCCTTGGTGAAAGGGTTGTGTGCTGTCCTGTAGCGCACGTGCACAGCAGCATTGCCTCTGTCACTGTAAATTGGCAGCTGTGCGTCTGTAGCTGGGGGCCAGTACAAACATACCTGGGCAAGATCTGTGAACAAAAAACAGACACGTCCAGAGAAAAAAGATGTCCCTCCCTCCTCTGAATCATGAGGATGACTGAACCAAATGACCGAACCAAATATGGGACTGAGGTCATTAGTTCAAAATCGAGATGCTTTAAGTAGAGAAATTCAAGAAACCAGCGTATATCTCCAGCACTGGTAGATCCCTCCATAAGAAACGTGTTCAGAGACCTGAAATCACAAAGAAATAGAAATAGGGCAGGTCCCATGATGAACCGCTTTGCTCTGCTTGCATAGTTTGCCTTGTTGGCCAACAGCAAGAGGGAAGTGCAGGAGAAAGAGAGGTCTTGTAGCTTTCTCAGGCCACGGATCCAGTGTCCATAAATAAGGAAAATGGAGAGCAAAGCCTAGACTCTCAAAATCAGATGTGTGTCTGTAACTCTGTGTATTTATTGCCAGTTTGGTGCATGTGAGTGGGATGGGCAAGGAAGAAGTTGTAGTTCATATCTAGGCAGAGGAGGTGCAAAGCCTGAGTGGGTAATTCTGAAGAAAACTTCTGAAATGGGTACATGAAACCAGAAATCTGTCTCACACCGTCTCATTCTTTCTGTGTCAAAAAAGCCAGACTTTGATGCTTCTTCTGTACAAAGCTGGGTAGGCTACCAGGAGAAGCACAGAAGCAGAGAACAGTTTAGTTAAAAGGGGATCTCGGGAGGTTACCTGGTCCAGTCCCCCATGCAAAGCAAAGCCCACTTTAGGGGCTTTGTGCAGTTGAGTTCTGAAGATATCCAAGGTTGGAGATTGCATGACTTGTTCCCGTGACTGCCCCCAAGGTGAAAAATATTTCTTAATACCTGATTACTATTTCCCTTGTTGCTACTTGCAGCCATCACCTTCTCCCTTTCCCGCTGCATTTCCAAGAAATGCCTCGTTGTCTGCCCAGCGTCCTCCACTATGTAGTTGTAGACAGCAACAAGGTCTCCCCTAAGCCTTATCTTCTCAAAGCTGAGCAAACCCAGTTCCCTCCGTGTCTCCTCACATGTCATGTGCTCCATCCCCTGATAATCGTGGTGGCCTCTGCTGGACTCGCTCCAGCGTGTCAAGATCTGTCTTGTACTGGGGAGCCCCAAACTGGACACCACTCCAGTCCGACAACTGCTGAATAGAGGGGAACGCACTCCTCCCTCGGCCTGCTATTGCCCTTTGCCGCGAGGGCACCCTGCAGACTGATGTTGAATTTCTCATCCACCAGGATGCCTTTTCTGCAAAACTGCTTTCCAGCCAGTTGTTGCCAGCCTGTACTGGTGTACGGGATTGTTCCATCCCAGATGTTGGACTGTGCATTTGCTTTTGCTGAACTTCGTGAGGTTTTGGTCCACCCATTTCTTCAGCCCATCTAGGTCCCTCTGAATAGCAGCCTTGCTTGCCAGCGTATTGACCACTCCCCCAAATTGGTATCATCTGTATTCCCAGTCCAGTGTCTTTTCTTCCTAATTGGAGCCATCTGCAAGACCGAATTGCCAGTTAGATGCTGGGATCGCAGAGGGTGATGCATCTCTTCGTCAACTACTGAACCCTGTTTCAGAGAGAAAACGTTCTTGAGGGAGAAAAGTACTCGGTGTCAATTTAGAAAAATACAGCAATGATAGACCAACAATATACTTACAGAAATAACCAAAAATAGGGCAATGGTGCCTTTTCCTCAGTTTTCCTGCATTCCATCATGACCACGTGGTGTGTAGAAGTCCTTTCAACGCTTTTCTTCCCCCTGCCTTTCTGCTGTGGTGCACCTTTGTCACAGAATATCTTCTTAGGTTATATATTTCATACGGTTTTTGTTCAAGAATCTGGAGGTGTTGGGAGGAGACTTTAACGTATATGAATTGTCCAGTGTGAAAGTTTTACTGTTTTTAGACCAGTATAGTTGTCTTCTCGTGACAAGAGAAATGGCTTGAAAAGTTTCTCACAAACTCCAGCAGCTATTTATTTTATCCCTTTTGCCTCGGGATTAGGCTGGAGCTAATGAACCTTTTGGATCCTGCTACACACTGTTGAAAAAGTAATCAGATAGAGTACGATTCTTTGATTCACAGATTACCCATATTTCTGGATTCTGTTTCTGTCCTATATCCTGCTTTTCCTGGGATCCCCTTCTTTTCTTGTTCTAATTGTGACGTTGGTGCTCACCCGAAAAAGTGCCAGAGATCCGCTTTAGCTCCATTGATTTGCACATGGCAAATTCATAATGGAACGCAGTAAATTTTAACGGGCATCTTAGTTCATTGGTAGTCAATTGTTGCATGGTCTCTCAAAGTCTTTCAGTGAAAAATGCTTCAGATGAAATGCGTGGAGCTTCCCTCAGGCATACCTAATAGTTTAAATCCAGTCCTCCTGGCAACCTGGGATAGCCAGGCCATTGTATATTTGAGGCTGCCTGTGTTTGCACATCATTCTGTGATGCAAATTTTCAGATGAAGAATATGTGTGAATATGTCATTTTAATCTTCTGACCACATAGATCCTGAGCAACCTTGTGATGGAGGAACTCCTGCCTAACCTTCAGACGATGATCCTGCCTAAAATGAAAGGAAAGAGGAATGACAGGAAGCGGGCCTGGTTTGGTGTAAGTACTGATATTTGCAGCGTAGTTGTTTCTTACAGCAATTGTCTGTCTGTGCTGATACTGATCTATGCTTCTTAATTTAATTTGGGTTTAGATCGTAGAAGAAACTTACGGCTTAGTCCAGCAGCAGGTGTCAGAAGGATTAAGTACCTTGAAAGAAGAATGCAGAGATTTTGCAAAAACTCTTGAAGGAACCATTCGCTCGGACATGGATCAGATTCTGAACTCCAAAAGCTTCTTAGCTGGAAAAATCAAAGGTTAGTGGAGGAACGGCTGTGTTGTAGAGCAATTTTTTTCATGTTTCCCATTGTGTTGCTCAAATTACCAGATGTCATTGTTTTGAAATCCTCATGTGTTTTGAAAAATCCAACTGGAGACACTAATTTTGGAAAACAAATGCTTTGAGCCTCTGCTGCCTTTGATGGGAACTGATACCTGTGGCCGCTGTGTCTGTGAAAATACCAGGTCTTCTCAAGTTGGATGTAGAGCAGACAGGTTTTGAGGATCCTGATTAGAGTTGCTCATTCTCCTTTCATTTTCACTCAGACAGCCTTATGTGATGAAGATACGTGTTACATGAGCATAATTATAAGTGTAGTGGTTTTGACATGATGTCTAGGAGTGCTCCACAAAACCAGGTTCTGGTTATGTGACAAATTCATAGGCTACCAAAGAATACTTAAACCAAAGGGCTTCTTCGGTGGTTTTAAACTAATGTGAAATAATTATAAATGTGCTATGAATATAAAAATGAGTGTGAAAAGCAGGCAAACATGAGTTGATGTTGCTTAAGCTAGCAAATAAAGAAATAGCTGATAATTTAGGAGCTGTTTTGATAAAACTCAGGATGTTCTGTTGATATTCTCACATAACAGAGTAGGATGCTTTCAGTGAGCTGTAAAGCACCGAGTCTGGATAACTTATAGAATCACTGTGGCCAAGCTCTGTGCAAACCTCCCGGTGTCTATCAGCGCAGACAGCGTCCCTTTCCTCTGCTCCCATGGTGCCCCCAAGCTGCTAGCGTTTGGTTAGGTGGGGCATGGGAAAACATGTTTCGTTGTCACTCATAAAACTGTAAACTTTCATCACCCTCATCATCTTTGCAGAGGTGTGACTCCAGGGGAAAATACAGAGGCATTTAATTCATCGTAAATTAGATCAGATTACTTTTTTCACTGTATCTCTGAGTAGCCTAAATGCAACCATTGTCTTGTCTGGCACTCCAGCCACTGTTTCTGAGCCTGCCCAGAAGTGCTGCACAGAACATATCCAGCCATTCCTTGCATCCATATTGGAGGAGCTTATGGGTCCAGTGAGTTCTGGATTCACTGAAGTCCGCGCACTTTTTGATAAAGAAGTTAATGAAATCATCCAGGACTTCCAGAAGACAAATGACATCACGAAGCTAAAGGAGGTAAGACAAAAATACATCTGCAGCCTTTTACATTAGCGCGAGGACAAGCGGTGTTTGCTTTCCCAGGTGGTAGTGTGTTAGCACTTGGTTCTGTCATTTAGAGTCTTGCAGTATTTGTGCAACTAGAGTGTAGGTACCAGAATTTGGTTTAGGGCCACTGTTACATTCTCTATTAAAAATTCACCTCTGGTTGCTTTCTCTCGAAACCTGTTCTTCCTCCACTGGAACGCAGAATGTGGATCAGCTTATGAACCTACCATTCAACTCTGTGAAAATGGAGCCCTGCTATCTGAAAGTCAACCTCCTTCAGGAGCTCCTTCAAGACCTCAAGAGTCGCTTCAAGATTTATCACGTTGATTTTGTGATTCAGAGGACACAGAACTTCATGCAAGAGGTACTGTAAGATCTGTTTTTTCCTCCTGGGAGAGGAGGTTAGGTTTGTCCTTCTAATCTGCTTCAAAGTAATCTTGATAAAAATCTGCACAAAAATCCCAGAATATCTCTCAATCAAATTACAGATAACAAAACCGAAGAAAATCACAGCTAGAAGCTGTTTGACATTTATGTTTGTGAGGAGCTTGCATGTGTGTGAGTCTTTCAGCAAGGCACAAAAATTTTGGATGGATCATCTCTTCCCCTGAACTTTCATCTTCTGAATTCCCAGTGTCACAGCACCCAGGAAAGTCGTGCTTGTAACCAAATAAGATATACCTGATTTCCATTCTCAAGGGTTGATTTTTCAGGAAGAGTCTTAAATATATTTTACCAAAATGGAATGTTTCCTCCTTGGCAGTTTATTTTCTCATGAACATAAAGTAAGGCAATTAATGTTAGAAACCGGCAATTACTTGCACACAGATGATGTCTCAGGATGTAGCTGCAATGTAGGTGCTTTAACCAGCTTCACTTCTCATGAGATGAAAAATGAACTCCACCTCTTTTTCCCCTCTAGTGTGTACTGGTGTAGGCTATAATTTTATTTTGCTTTTATTTCTTCTGGATGCCTGGCCAGAAATCTATTAGGAGCTGGCCAGTAGACTTATTTCGAGTGCCAGATCACAAGGCAGATTTGGCCTTGTGGCTTTATGTTGAATCCTGTGATTTTAATCTGTAGTTGAGAAACTAAACAAACTAGTCCGTAATCTTGTGAAATGGAGCTGGTCCAGTTCTGTGCAGTGGGAGTTCTGAATATGGAAAGCGAGTCTGTAGCATAGTGCTGGGATAGGGTTTTCCTAAAAGCAGCTCTTCTAAGTACAGCCATGATCAGCAGCCAAAGAATTATCAGAAATAAAATTCTGATTTCATGTCTGGGTCTTTCAGAGGGGACCATTCCAAAATGCTGCCAAATAAAATGTCTTTCAATAAGTGAAGACCATGAGTCAAGACAAAGACGTAGACAGAAAACATATCCCATACAAATCAAGTGGGTTTTTTTTTTTCTGAACAGAACACGAATCAAAATTTACAATAAATAAATTAAATTAAAGCACAAGTTGTTCTAAAAATGCTGTTATTGCCTCTCTCTCTTTAAAAGGCTAATACCTAGAAATGCTGTTATTGCTTCTCTCTCTTTAAAAGGCTGGTATTTTTCTCATAAAAATACCAAGTAGTTTCACTTTGTGTCCATGGACATTTATTTTATTATCGAGTAAGGTCCGACATGTCTATGCTCACCTAGTCTCAATGTAAAAGAAGCGTTTGGCGTAAGTCTGACTCGGGCGTAGGCTGGAGCAGGATTCCTTGGCTTGGGAGCTTGGCATCCTCTAGTGGCCAATTTTAGGAAATTTGGGAGCACAATGCTCAACTGGCATAAACAGCTTTAGTGACTTCACCAGAACTACGCCAATTTATAAGTTGCTTCAAATAGAATCGAAATAAAAAGTGAGTTGTTCATCTTCTAATTAGCCTCAGGCTTATCTCTACACTGATCCTGCCTTTTCCTTGTATCCAAGGTCTTGCAGTGCATGAGCCGTTACTGTACCGCCGTCTGATGCACACATAAATAGAGTAAACCTCCATCTCCATTTCCATTTCTACAGTCTGTATAGTCCAATCCTACGTTACCTTCAAAGTCAGTTATAAAAATTGGTCTTCAACATTTCATAGAATCGTGGAATCATAGAATGGTTTGGGTTGGAGGGACCTTAAAGACCATCTAGTTCCAACCCCCTGCCCTGGGCAGGGACATCTCCCACCAGCCCAGGTTGCTCCAGGCCCCGTCCAACCTGGCCTTGAACCCCTCCAGGGATGGGGCAGCCACAGCTTCTCCGGGCAACCTGGGCCAGGGGCTCACCACCCGCACAGCCAAGAATTTCTTCCCAATATCTAGTCTAAATCTACCCTCTTTCAGTTTAGAACCGTTAGCTCTCGTCCTATGGCTATGCTCCCTGATCAAGAGTCCGTCCCCAGCTGTCCTGTAGGCCCCCTTTAGGGGGGGCAATCTAAGCTAAACAAGGCTTTTCTTCCCCTTCCACAATCATTTAAAGTACTTGAAATATTTATTGATTTTAGGCCCATTATTCTTTCTCCATTTCAGCTTCTCAGAAATACAATTTAGATTAATGGTTACATTATCATGCTTCTTTACACTTGTAGGAGTTTTATGTTACTGGTCTTTAACATCTTTTTTAATTATTATTTTTAGCTGATGGAAAATGCAGTTTATACTTTTGAGCAGCTGTTCTCTCCAAGTCGCCAGGCAGACTCAGCGAAAGTTGCAACAAGCATTGAGAAAGTCAAGCTGAGAGTACTGAAGGTAAATGTTGCGGCATTTGCACAGGAAGACCTTGGGTTCTGCTTTTTCGGAAACTGAGAATATATTTTATGTGAATTTATCTCAGTATTTGGAAGAAGGTATCTCCTGCCATCCAGCTGGAAATTCTGATTTGGTGGCACTTAACAAAGCTGCTCATTTTGGGGGTAAAACCTAGTTCTGGGCAGACACCTGTAAAAGTATTTACATGTGCAGTCCTTTTATCTGCAGTTAAATCACCAGGAGATGATGCTGTGGATCTGGGTAAATAATTTTTTATTAGCTTTATAATTAGCGTGCCCCAGAATTCGTTACTCTCTGAAGAGGCAGTGCTGAAATACACGGAGAGCAATCAGGGGCTGTTTCTTGCCTAGGTAGAAAAAAAATGAACGGAAAGAGATCCCAGAAAACCAGATTTTAGGGAATTTTTGTAAAAGCTGAAATAACCTGCATGGGAATTCAAACCCCTGAGTGCACCCATGATGTGGTATCTTTTGGGATTCACCGGTCACCAGTTACGGGTTAATAAGAACCAGTTCCTCCTATGGGTGATTAATAACCCCAAGCACGTTTGGGCTTGTTTCTCCTTTTGTCTGTTTTGACAGCAATATGATTACGACAGCAGCACTATCCGGAAGAAGATATTTCAAGAAGCACTGGTACAAATTACTTTGCCCACAATGCAGAAGACACTGGCTTCAACATGCAAACCAGTAGGTTTCTGTGATTAAAAAAAATAAAAATAGTAAAAGGCAGGGACGGATTAACACCTTGGCAGTAAATCCTCAACTCTGTAAAGCTGTTTTCTCCTGGGGAGTCGTGCAGAATGGCGGCCTGCTCGGCCAGATGATGCTTAGATTTGCCAGTTCGTGGACTGGGTAGTTGTGGAGCATAGGGAAGATGTCAGGCAACAGGGGAACTGTATACACAGCTTGCTTTCTCAAGCTGATAGTTGCAGACCTTTGCCCATCCCCGTTTCATTTCTTCCTTAGAGATCTGAAATCTCCTCAAACTGGACTCCTCTTGACAGCTACACTTGTAGGTTATGAACTTGTGCTTGTGCTCACAGCCCTGCTGCAGGCTGAAATTCAGTCCATGGGAGAAGGCAGTTACCTCTTCAGCCGCACCCCGAGGCATGGCTGTGACCGTACACAACCTCTGCCGACAGCCTCCTTCAAAGCCAAATGCCTGCTTGGGCAGCAGGAGCAGCGAGCAGACAGGCCATGCACTTGCTTTCAGTCATTTTACATGGAAGTAATTGCGTCAACAATCAGGAAACAAACATACAGAGACAATCTCTGTTGCCCTTAATCATAGGGGTTAGGTTGGTACTCAGCAGATGCGGCTGCCAGAGTTTCATGGAGATGTTATCAGTGTGGCTGCATCAGAGGCCAGCTGGAATGCTGTTCACCTTTGCTCAAAATAAGTAAGTCTGTACCCTTCTTGAAGGCCATGCATATTCTCTTGCATTTTCACTGTACCTGCTGAAAGATGACTGCCCAAAGCCATTCCGGCCTCCCTGCCCTTTTGTTTCCCTTGATGTTCATCAGTCTCAGAGACTGTAAGCTCTCACCCAGGGTGTGCTGCTCTTTCTGATGCTCTCCAGCTTGTTTCAGTTTCAAAAACAAGTTTAAAACCAAGTGCTTTGCCAAGTTATGCTTGCGAGTCTTTGAGTATGGATTATTAAAACTTACAGCTTTCAAAAATATATTTTAAATCATTCTCTTCTATATGTCACTCTACTTTCTTTACTAGCCCCAAAATAATAGTCTCCTGTAGAGGGTCTGCAGTGCCTTCAAGACGTGGTGCCTACACAGAGGGGCAAGCACTTCATCACCTTGAATACATAGAGAGAGGGTGGAGTCCCACGTCATGTCTCTGTCATGCAGGACGGAGGAGGCAGTGGTGGTGCAAACCTCCCATGAGCCCTTTCTGTTTAATTTCCCACAAGCCTTTTGTGTTTATGCCTCAGCAGAAATGAGCAGCCAGCTCTAGAAGCAAATGTGTGGCACAATTGACATGCCCAGTCCGGTCTTGACCTTCTACTTGAAAACCTCCAGATGTTTGTATGTAGGTGCCTCTTCTAGAAGTGGGCAGAGGTCACTTAATTTATTTTTTATAGACCACCAAGCAGCTGCTTACTGATAATGACTCAATTATTGTCTAGACAGCCAATTGCGTATAAATCACTAAGCTAAAAACACTACACACCTATTAGAAAAACAAAACCAAACCCTGTCTCTCCGTGCTCACTGTGGACTTGCCTCCTTGGACAAATAGGGAGCGAGGCATTTCCTCACCAGCTATTTATTTCAGAGTTGTTTATTATAGTGCAGATGGCAGTGACCTATAGTGCTTTTAAATGTAATTGTAGGGCAAGAATACTGTTTGATAAGTGCATAATAAATTGTGAACATACATAGTTCATTTAGTCATAGTTCAAACGGTTCACCTCAAGAGCCAGCAAGGAGCATTGCAAGACCTGCTAGATGGCATCTCCAAGGTGCTCCATTGAAGTAGGACTCTCAAAATCTCTCATTTTTATGTCTGTTCCTTTCTTCTGTGTCTGCACAGGAGCTGCAGAAATACGAGCAGTTCATTTTTGCTGATTACACTAGCGTGATCCAAGTAGAGAATGTGTATGAAGAGATTCTGTATCAGACACTGCTTGAAGAAACCCTGAAAGGTGAGAACATTCTTGAGGTGACAGTAATAACATTTCAGCCGTTGGCCGGTGAGCTCTCCCTTCAGAGCTTCCCAGAGTCCCAGCCTGGTTGTTTCAGACCCAGGTCCCACTTTCCTGAAGGCTGGTGGTTACAATGCTACAGTGTTTGGATTCAGCTCCTTAAAGATGTATGGCAAGCCCCAAAATCTGAATTATGGGGCAACTTTACTAAACCTGGGAAACTCAAAGTGATAGCTTGGCACAAGCCTATTTCTAACAAAATGTAATTATGCCAACTTCATTTATTCTGGATTCCCTGGGCCCAGGAGTGAAATTATGCTCTTATTTGCAAAGACTTGCTGATATTTAATGGCAGCAAAAATGTATTTCCCCAAATGAAATGTATTGCTGGATGCAGTTTCCAGTATCTTACTGATGCCAGTGCAGTAGTGCCTGCGAATCTCTCTGCTTTTGTGTTGGAAAACTGAACAATTCTTGGTGGCATATATAGATATCTAAAATACTTGTATCTCTCTGTCTCTACCCTGGATAAAAGACAAGCTTCTGGATTGCACACTAAGTCTTAATAGCTCCTCTTTGGCACTCCTGTTCCAAAATATCAATATAATACTTAATGTAATAAGCACACTTCTATTCATATTTTCAGTGTAAATACTCGTGCAGTGAAACATTACCTTTGCGCATTGCGGGTCCTCTGGTAGTTTTCTATCACAGCAATGCTTAGGTCAATATTAAAGTTCCATCATTCAAAACAGATAAAATCCCCACCCCAAAAAAAGAAATGTAAACCGAAAGCAAGTTGAAAATGAAAATTACTGTTGTTTTTAATATCAAAATGTACAACATTAGAAATTCAAGGAAATACTGTACCTTTTTCAAGGTACCTCTGCCAGTCTTTCCAAAACAGTTTGATTTTTTTGTTTTATTTAGTGATAAAGGAAGCTGCCATTATGAAGAAGCACAACCTCTTTGAAGATAACTTGAATTTGCCCTGTGAAAGCGTGTCCAGCTTAACGGACCTGAAGACCCCTTCGGGATCAGCACAAACCACTCCCGCCAAGAAGCCTTCCTCCGCCCGAGCTGAGATGTCAGACACTGAAACTCAAAGTGACGAAACACTCATTGTGACAGGAAAAATTTCTTGGGAGAAGGACGCTGATGATAGAAAGTCATCAGACAAAGAGGCAGTCGCTTCTGTTAACACAGCTGGTGATCAGGCAAGCAAAGGTGAAGCCGCGGTCATGACAGACATTGGCGAAAAACAGGAGTCCCTTTCAGCTACTCTTACAAAACGAGAAGTTGCAGAGGAAAAAAACGCTTGGGAGAATGAAGACATGGTGAAAGCAGAGCGTGCAGTGAACACTGAGAAAGAGCTGAAGACACAACAAGAAGCTGTGGAGGGAAAACTAGCTTCTGGGACTGAAACTGCAGTGAAAGGTGTTGGAGGCAGCGCTAAAAAAGAACTTCAGGTACAGGAAGGAGCAGTGGAGGAAAAGGTAACTTCTGAGAGTCAAATGGCAACGGATGCTGCGTTCGTCCGTGGCACTGAAAAAGAAAGCAATGCACAGGAAGAAGTCTCTGAGATAAAGCTGACTTCCCCACACGATAATGTAGCAGAAGCAGAGATTTTAAGGAATGCTGAAAAGAAAATCAAGGTAGAAAAAGAAATTATGGAAGAATTATCTCAGAGTGAAAATGCGGTAGGAACAGGGTTTGAAGAGGATAGTAAAAAAGAAAGCAATGACCAAGGAGCGAGTACTGAGACAAGGGTTATTTCCCTGGATGAAAACACGGGGAAAGGAGGGTTTGGGGATAATCTTGAAAAAGAAAGCAAGTCAGAAGAAAAGAGTTGTAAATCCCCTGATGATGTAAATGAGATAAGGAGTTTGCTGATGGTAACGGTTGAGATACCAGCAGATACTCCACCTGAGAACATAAAGGAGATTTGTGAAGGTGAGATATTAAAGCTGCAGGAGCACGATGAAGGGAACAACGAGATGAGCAAAATGGCTGCGGCAGAAATTCAAGTGAGCCAGACGATGATGAATAAAGATGCAGCAGACTGCGCCGAGTTCAAGGAGGACCAGCCGTCTTCATCTAGTTTGGGGACAGATGGTACGAATTTAGTGAATGTGTCCGAGAGGGCCTGCAGTACGGCACAAGCAGAATGGCTGGTGGAAAGCTCAGATGCGCCTCAGGGGGCAAAGGCAGAGGTGGAGATCAAGCAAAGCATTTGGTACACAGGTGTGGGAAGCTGCAAAAGTGATGGATTGCAGCCAGAGGAACACACTGAAAATCTGTCTGAAGGCAAAATATTAGATGGGGAGGAAGGAGGAGCAGGGAATAGCCATGCCATCCCAGTGGAGGTAGGGACTGAAAGCTTTTCTTCTAATGCTGCTGAACGTGCAGACACAACACAAGCGCCCATTTTGGATTCAGAAAACCCAAGAACAGGACTGCTAGACAAGCAGGTTTCTTTGGTGCCGGAGCAGGGCGAGGTTAGCGCCGTACAGGTCACAGGAGATACAGAGGCTGTTGAGGGTGAAGGAAAGCCAGAAGATGAATCATCTTCACACACGGAAATAAAAAGCACAGAAGTGAAAGATATTTTCACAGAAGAAAACAGAGAAGATAGTTATGCACAGCAAAACGCTGAAGAGTAAGAAGCGCTTTTCAGCCCAGCCCTGCAGGATTTATTTACTCCAGTAATCCCTGATTAATTCTGAATACTTACTTGGGTCGGGGCTAGAGGAAATGGGCTTTGTTGTGGTATTACCAGCTCTTGCAGTGTTAGCACAGATCCCTTCCTTAGTGATGGGTGATGGGTTCCTTTTTGGCTAAAGCCCTCACTGTTTAAAACCAGGTTACTGTTGGGGAACTTCATCTTTCACTTAAAATTTGCTACCTTTTATGGTTATAGAAAAAGTCTGAAAACATGACCACTGAATGCTTCAAAAGCAGCTCACCCCCAACTATAAAGTTATTTTAACAACTTAACTGTTCTTAGTGTTTTAGCAGAGGAGTAGCTAATTATTTTTAAATGCATGGATTTGACAAGTACTGCTATGATTCCTAGGTGGTTGGTACATACATTGCTATTCGAGGATGCTTTTAGTATTTGCATGCATATATGGGAAAGAAATAAAACTTTTAGTAGTTAAACAGAACCAAATAGTTAATTTAGTAGGTTGCTCGAAAGCCACTCTATGCAAACTCTGCAAACTGATCACTTAATTATTTTAAAGTTTTGATGGAAACTAAAGACAAGCAAGTGTTCTGATTTTTTTTTTCTCTTATTGCTATATTTAAAATGGGGAAAATATGGGAGCAGGTTTCTCAGTCCCACTCTGCACTTCTGGGTTATTTAGCCTTCCAGAGCACTTTATGGCTATTTTATTTTGTTTTATTTTATGGAAGGGAAAGATGAGAATGTTTACAAGAACTGTAACCAATACGCAGCATCTTTCTGTTTTACTTCCCACCATAAAATATATTCACTTACGGCTAATACAGAATATTGAGAATCCGGCCATTCCCATTCTTACTGACCGAAGTTAGAGTTACCCAGTTCTAAAGGCCTTTCTAGGTGCATAATCTATACCATAAATTGCAATAATTGTGAAATAGCATAATCATTGCATGTAATTTCTAAAACAGGTGTTAACCAAAGCAAAAAGGAGCCAAGGGTTATTCATGTGCTCTTAGATTTTGGAGGGCAGAATCACATTTCAAAAGCAGTTATTAAAACGAGACCTGTTGTTTTCATAGCCAGCGTGTTATCATCCGTATCAAATCACGATCTATGCACAAAGTTGCTTATATGCACTATTTGAATGCACCATTTAAAGACTGAGCACAGAAAAGCTTGGAAATGAAAAATAGTGTTTTAATAAATTGGGCTTTAGAGATCAAGACCTCTGCTTTAGAGGTCAGTTAAGGCACCTTAAAAATTTGGCCTGGTGTTTCAGACTGTTCGTGAATAAATAGAATACAGTACAGGATGGCAAAGATCAATGTACATACAGTAAGGACTGCAGGATGTACGCCCATAAAGACGTGGGAAGAAATAACAAAGTCCCGAGAGCATAATACTTGTTGGCATTTAACTTGCACAAACTGTGCAAAGTCTATTATTTAATGCTTTCAAAATCTGCTATAATACTAACAGAGGATTGACACTAGAGGAACAGGCAAATATTACTGCACAAGTAAGGAACGTTGTTGAGTGACTGGACCAACTGCAATGTCACTATTGTAAAAAAAATGCAACTCCTATTTATTCCAGAAGCCATACTGTGGTGGTGGAACATTAAGGTCACAGATGTTTTCCTTGCAAAAGTACTTTGACTCGTTTCCTCCTTATATTTCCTGCAAAAATACTAATTTGTAAACACGCAAACCACTGTCAGCCAAACTTTTTTTACAAACCATGAGTTATTTCTAATTGGTACTGAACGTTGACTTCAAATTTATAACATGTGCTCTACAGTTAAGCAGCAGCAGTCTCTTTTAGCCGTGCTAAAATTAAGGGACACGATGTTTTTTTAATACAGTGTTTTGTACGAAAGAGGACTAGCGAGACAGTCTGTGAAAAAGGCCGCAGTCTCCTACAAAAGCTGTTTGTGACTCATATGAATTAGATACAGCTGTACAGAAAGTATTTAGCATAAACATTCGCATCGGAGTAATTTTTGAGTTATTTCTGTGGCAGGCTTAGATCTGGGTAGTATTTTCCTGTAGGGTTACAGAACCGAGTTGTTGTATACTCAGCAGATTTGTTTTTCACAATTAGGTTGGGAAAGAACGGGGAAGATTTACCCCGTGCATCACCGTGTTCGGCAACTTAAATTGAAGTTTCTCATGGCTAGGGGACTGATTTTTTGCCTTTGTGGATGTTTTCTGTACATTCAGGTGTTGTCTGAATAGAGAGTAGCATTTTCTTGTCTTCAACCAGACTTGGGCAGCGGCGACAGCAACTTAGAGGTCAGCAATCTGCAAGGTTACGTTGGACCACAGATCAAAAGTAATTAATAATAATCCACTCATTCAGTAATTTTTGTCGCTTTCTTGGAATTTCCCTACACTGATCTGGAACGAGTGATTTCTCTTGTAAGCTGGGAGCGGTGATAAATCACTTTTCAGGGCCCGGCGGGCTGGGGGGCAGGAGGGCGGCGGTGCCTCGCGGGCAGCGGGCCGGGGGCGCGAGCCCTGGTGCGTTTCATGGGCTTGCCAGGTTCAAAGGACAGGACACGAAACACTTTGTACCGTGCTTATAACTTTGTAAAAACGCTTGTCACGGAAATAAAAGCAGCTCTTCCCTTCCATCGCTGGGAAGCTGGGTTTTTGTGTCTCCGTGTGTGTGCGCGTGCATGTGGTGATTTAATGCATTAAAACAGCGCGCTCCAGGCGGCTGCCGGAGGGCGTGCGGGGACGCTTGCCTGGCGCTGCCGCCGGCCGGGGGCTGCCTCCGGGGCTC
>VYZM01020993.1:501061-540405 GCA_013398915.1 Dromas ardeola
TTTTATCTAGTAGCATTTCTCACCTTGACTGCTTTTCAAACATGTAAAATAATTGTTTTCTTTAGTATTTGCTGGCCAAGACTTCTCATGCAAGGAGGAGGTGTACCTCGTAACTTACAGTCCTTTTCTGAATCATGGACAGGAATTTGTGCCGTGTCAGTTGGTTTTAGTATTGGTGATTACAAGCAGAACATAATTCTATTTGCTGGTTTTTGCTGAGCAAGGAATGTGTCCCATCTCTAGCTTTAATGTGTTGGTGACATCTACAGCTATTTAAGAGGAAACACAGGAGGTTGAGAGAGATCCCCCAAATACTTAATATTTCATGTTAGGTGAGGGAATGGTTTTTCCTTTCTGCAGTGAACAGAAATAGCCAAATTAGGAAAAATTATTGTGCTCTGTTTTGTTTACTTGAGTACGTTAGTAGAGGACCTGTTCTGATATTCGGGTATTAAAGTGCAATACATCTTACCGGTCTAACATAGTGTGTTAAAGGCCATTGCGAGGCAGACCACTAATGCTTTTTCTTTTTTTTCTTTTTTAGAAACCAAGTGCTAGAAATGTTTGATCATGCATATAGCAATTATATGGTAAGTAAAATAGCTCTTTGTTTAATTTTTTCAGAATTGTTATTGCTGACCTGGTAGAGAAAGCAACCTACAGTACATGACATTCTAGAGAAACAGCAAGGAGGTAGGGGCAAAAGCAAAGCTAAAATAAATAAGAGTACTTGTATAGACTTTAAAAAGAAATGAGCAAATCTTACTTTCAGGAAGAGCACTGTCAAGAGGGTTATGAGTTTCAGAACGGTAGCTAGGAATTGCTAGCAGTAACTCCGTCAATCTGTGCCTGAGTTTTCCTCAAACCAGTTTATCTCACATCAAGCTATGAGCAGTTTTCATCTTTGGTAAACTATTTGTTTTGAAAATCCAGACTCCTAAAAATACTAGGAGAAGGAAGCTCAAGAAGAGCTGTCTGTGGTCATCAGATTCTGGAGAATACAACTTGATCTTATTTATTTTGTGGGTAAAAATTACGTAAAATGTCTCTTCCGCGGTGGGATATGTTAGATGCAGTTTGGTAGCTCTTTTACAAACAAGTAGTGTTCGTAGAACAAAGTCAAACAAAAAGGGGATCTGGTGTCATATCTACGCATCATAGCCTCTTCTAAGTATGTGACTGTCATATGACAGTGAGCCACGCTCGCTATGCTTTCTTTTAATGTGACTTGTGATTTTCTGTGCAGGTGTCTTCATGGCTGGATACGCGAGCCATTCTGCACTCTCATCAACCTTGAAATATGCTAGCCGAGTTTAGATATGTTTAAGAATAAAAAATTACTTAGAGTGGACTGACTTTCCTCAAGTAATAATTACTTTCAAATATACTATAAGTAATACACTTCTGAGGAGAAACTGTAAATGTTACTAAGATAAATAGAAAAGGTGCATTCTTACTGAGTTCATGTTAACAATATTTCTGTACGTTCTTTGTGGCTGTTGCAGAAACCTCTCTTTTTTTAAGTTGCACCAGTTCCTGCAGGACAAACCACTGTCTCTTAACAGTACCTTGCCACGTGTCCCAGTTTCTGTATTATGGTTTAACGCTTTAATATGTCATACAAGATTAAAAGCTTGTGAGTTACAAGTTCATACAGTACATGAGAGTTATAGAATTAATGGATAAAAAGGCCAGCAAGAGTATTTTCAAAATGGGTGGAGTCTTTCTTGTTAACATTAGCTCTTGCTTTTGACACCTCAGCAGTTTAACAAACGTCGGGCTCTTTGGTGATAATTCGAAACTAGTTACTTGGGACCATGAAAAACACTTGGCTTGGGTTTCCCATGGCATTCTGAAGTAAAAACTGTTATGTATTTGGCATAACAGGATAAAAAGTTACACGCTAGTAGAAAGGATCTGTGTGCTCCTATTGTTCATTGTGATAAATTTGAAACTGGTAGGTGTCTTGCTATGTCTGAAGCAAAAAAAATTCTGGATGAAGGAGGAGAATGACTTCAGCTATCCTGGAAACTTTGAAGCCGAAAGGATATTTACTTGCCACGTATGCTGGAACACTAAACAAACAGAGAAATATGACTTGTTTGTTTAAAGTTGTAGAAAAGATTAGGATGTCAGACTTGACTCTGACAGCAAGAGAATCAAGTATTTTTGCAGCTGCTTTTGAAACAGCCAGCTGAAAAGTTCTGATTTTCTGTTTCTATTAATATGCATTTTAGACTTGCGTAGCTAGAAGACTGAAAATTCATGTTTGCTTGCAAGGGGGGAAACTCCCTTGTCTTTTTTTTTTTTCCCCCCAGGTACTAACAGGAGCTTTGAGTAAAAAGCTGATGGTTTTTTTCAGTCCTTCAACAATATTTGTAATAATCCGGATTTTTTTCTTCTCGAGTGTCAGAGAGAATATGTGAAAATGTCAGTCACTTGAGGCCAGTGGGTATTTCTTGGTTTACAGCACTAGTAGCAATGCGTCTTTTTTTATTATTCAAGTACTGTCCTGCCCTGAATTTACAGTCCTGACATTAGGCAATATGATCGTCTGTTTGGTCAGAATGTGTAGAAATTCCAGAGTATCTGTTGAGTTTCACTTGTCTAATGTTTTCCAGAAGTATGTTTATTGTAACGTTTGTGCCATGTTTTATATTTAATGGCTCTTGCTACCTTCCTTTTTAGGTTACTTGAAAGGGGAGAAGTTACAAGTTGGGAAATCACTTGAGCCAGTAGTCTTTACTGCTCTGGACAGAGAATAACTGAACTTTTATTTTTCAAAATGCTTCTAGTTCCTTATGATTTTGCAAGACTGGAAGTCCATTTTCTCCAGAATCTTTATCACCTTTTTTCTCCATGATTTAAGCCAGAGATCTTAGTTTTGACATTGCTTTTGTCGTGTACTTCGTTAATCTGTTTTTCTGAATACTTTGCACATATATTCAGAAACATCTGAGCCGTATTAAAATGATCTAGATTCTGGCTTTTGTAGTTGAACTTGAGGAGAACAGAGAGTCGTGCAAAGACCAAAATACTTGGGAGGGTGGTAGAGAGGGAAACAAACCATCAGTTTCAAAAGAAGTTGCTGTAAGAGCTGTTTATTTATAGAAGAATGTTCCTTCTTTTCCTGTCTATTTCACATTTGAATATAGATTATTTTTTGTACCATATATTTGGAAAGACTTTGAATGTGTTTACTTGCAGTTTCAGGCAGTAATTGAACTTTTTCATCCTGCCACGTTAGTTCTCCACTAAAAGCACAATGGCAGGGCACAGTACAGCAGCCAGTTTCCTGATGAAATCAAAAGAGAGAAACTCCATCCCAAATCACTTGTACTGGGCGGTATTGGAGAGGCAATTTTATGCATGTTTGATGAAATTAGATGTATTTAAAATTGATCTTCCTTAATGTCAGTGGCCACTCTGAAAATTTTTCAGTAAACCTATCCTATTGCACATTGATGAACTTCAAATTTGCGTCTGTTTCATTTGATATCCCATTTTGGTGGTAGTTGAAACCTACGAAACTTGCATTGACTTGAGAGGGCATAGGAACAGGCATTTTATTCGGCGTGCTTGACTTAGGCAATGGTGGCACTCCTGTTATTTCTGCCTGACTGATGAGAAATAGAACTACAATACAGCTTGCTTCGCAGAGTGCTTTTTCTAGAAATATGGAAAGTAACCATTGCTTTTCCGAAAAAAATTTTGCAGTGGCTCTCTCTTTACAAATATAACATTTTTTTTTTTTTTTTTAAAAGGCTCAGTCTTGGTAAGCTTTTTTGTGAATGTTATCTTTTGTTATGCCTCATGTAGTGATTTACTGGTTTATTATTTTACCTTCTAAGTGAGTTCTCTTATGTCAGTGATTGTGCCCCTGAGTCGCTTATGTTCAGTTGGAATTGTTTCCAAGGTGACTTCGAAGTCTAATTCCCACTAATTTCTCCATGAAATATCAGCCACTTGATAATGCCTGCATTAGTTTTAGGTTTTAAAGTCATCTTTGAGATGATAACTTCTGCCTAGGAAGCATTTTAGGAAGTGTCACGTGCATCTTGTTGCAGAAAGCACACAATTAACCATTCAAGTTAATTGGTGGGGTTTTTTTTCCAGGTGTGCTGTTAGTTGCTCCAGCTTCTCTGGGAGGTTAGAGAGCGAGCGGGAAGGAGAAAGAGGTCCTGTTGCTCTGTTCACAGCTTGATCGTTTCCAGCCACCCAGCTGTAAAGCAGCTTTGCAGAAAAGGACCTGGGGGTCCTGGTGGACACCAAGCTGACCGCAAGCCAGCAATGTGCCCCTGCAGCAGAGGTGGCTAATAGTATCCTGGGCTGCATTAGGCAAAACATTGCCAGCGGGTGCAGGGAGGTGATCCTTCCCCTCTACTTGGTACTGGTGAGGCCACACCTGGAGTACCGTGTCCAGTGCTGGCCTCCCCAGTACAAGAGTGACACAGACATACCGGACAGAGTCCAACGAAGGGCCACAAAGATGACAAAGAGACTGGAGCATCTTTCCTATGGGGAAAGGCTGAGAGAGCTGGGACTGTTCAGCCTGGAGAAGAGAAGGCTCAGGGAGATCTTACAATGGGGATAAATACCTGAAGGAAGGCTGTAAAGAAGATGGAGCCAGGCTCTTCTCAGTGGTGCCCAGTGGCAGGACCAGAGGCAACAGGCACAAACTGAAACACGGGAGGTTTCCCCTGAACATCAGGAAACATTTTTTTTTTACTGTGAGGGTGACTGAGCACTGGCACAAGTTGCCCAGAGAGGTTGTGGAGTCTCCTTCCTTGGAGTTACTCAAAAATTGTATGGACGTGGACCTGGGCCAACTGGGTCTATGTGGCCTTGCTTGAGTAGAGGGGTTGGACAAGTTGACCCCTAGAGATCCCTCACCTCAAAGATTTTGTAATTCTGTGATTGTCGTGTGTTTTTTCTGAAGTACAGGGTAATTGAACTTCCTTTTAATGGGCTCTGAGGATTTGCTGAAGTGGCTGTAATGGTTATAACTTACTCCCTTGTTTTGTTTCCCTACAGGAGCATGCGTATCCAGCTGATGAACTCATGCCTTTAACTTGTCGTGGACGAGTACGGGGTCAGGAACCAAGTCGAGGGGATGTGGATGATGCCTTGGGAAAGTTAGTGTTTGAAATGGTTACTATCTCATGTGAACATCTAGGAATCTAAGTACAATTTGCAGCCCATAAAACTGTTTCTTCAGTTGACATATCCAGAAACTTACATTTGTTGAAAAAGATACTATGAGTGCAGACAAATCCATAATTTGTCTCATAAGTTTTCTTATGGGAGTGGAGGAGAAGCTATTGGAAAGAAAGCTCTAATTGTGAACTTCTTGCAAGTTAGGCCTTGTTGTTTCTTCCCATGATGTTAACTGATGCGCAATTGTACCTTAATTGGAAAAAGAGAATTGACCAGTGAGTGAGATCCAAAGACAGGGTTTTTTTAAAATCATTTACAACAAGTATTTTTCATAGGAAAGCCTTCCAAATATGAGTTGTTGTTTATGGTATTAGTAAATTTGACTACTAAATAGGACTTATAAGGGTTAATTATCAGCTGCACAGACAGTAAACTCTTATCCATTTTGCTGGCCTTAAGTGATATTTAAAATGCTTTTTTAATTTTTTATTTAGTAGAAAGCTCTCTGAAAATGTAATTAGTCAAATGATTATCATGTGTGTGATAGCCGGAGGGCTTTACCAAAGTATAAAGTGTTGTATCAGACATGGAAATTCTTGGTATTTTTTCCTTTTAAGGTAGCTTATAATACAAAATACTGATCCTTTGGCCAGCAAAATGTAGATTTAAGGACTGTTTTTCTCTATCTTAAATCGAACATTCTAAGACAAAATTGAATTAGTCTAAATGTTTGTAATTGATTTTTTTTTTTTACAAGGAAAGTTGCCTGTATGTGTGCTGTTTATGTTTATAGAGCAAATACTTAATAACAAATAGCTGATGCTTTTTTTTAATTGGCATCACTGCTTAGTATCCCTTAGCAGAATAGCGTTAATCAAAGCTGAAGTCCTTGTCTTAAAGGGTATCAACCACTGGGCACGCACTTAAATTCTTGATGCTTGTTCTTCAGTGGGCAGTTGTAACTGTTTCCAAAGTTTTCAATTTTACCACCATCATATTCTGTAAATTTTATTCTGTGCTTGCTGTCTGTTTCTTAACGTAAGAGCAATTTTGCTGGGTTAGGCGAAAGGTCCGCTCAGCTTGGTATGCACTAGAACAGGCCTACAGAAGACTACGTGAACAAGGCCAGCCTTATTATGATGTTCCTGTTTCAAACAGTATGGATCTGACTTGGTGTTCTCTTTTTACGGAATAAGTGGTTATTTATTTTAAGCCTGCCACTTGCTAGTGCTGGGTGCCATCAGGTGAAACTCATTGTGAAAAACAGTGAATAGAAGATTCTTATTCACTTTCTTCATGCCATATGCAATCTTAAAATCTTCGTATGATGACACTTAGGCTTTTGCAGGCTGAAGAGCGCTAGCCTGTTCGCTTATTCCTGGTGCAGAAGCTGTTACGTACCTTCAGCCCAACCTTGCTGCCCTTCATTGTACCTTTTTCTGTTCCGTTGTAACCCACATAGAAGTTTTGTAACAAAATAACAGCATTTTCTTTAGTCTTTCACCACTGATTGTAACACTGGGTTTGATTGCAACAAATTGCAGCCTTTTCTTAAGCAGGTAATTGGAACAGTTCCTGATAGGAGAAACTTACGTTGGAGTGGTTTTGATCTTCTTAAATCTTTCTATTATTACACTTAAGTCAACATTCTTAATATTTTTAAAAAGAGAGAAAGAAAAAAAGAGGTTGGAAAAAGACACTGAACCGTTCTGCTGGGTTTTTTAGTAGATTTGATTGGAGAATAGGAATAAAAATTTAATTTGCTTACAAGTGGTTTGAAAGCTCTGCAGTAGACAAAGGTATCTTTATAATAATAGCTTGTTTCAGTCAGCTCCTAATCTGGTCACTAACAAAGGGAAGAAACTTAGTAGGGTGTTTTGATATTAAACATATTGTGTCCAGCTAATTTTTTAGCAGCCAAGTGGTCTGTGAGACCTTAGTTTCTAATGGTACTGGTTACTATTGAAAGTATTTGATTTCTGCACATACAGGTTTATAGTAAATCTGTTTTAAATTTTGTTTCATAGGTTTTCACTGACCTTGATTGATACCTTGGACACTCTTGTGGTAAGTTTAGTCTATTGATAAACTCTGATAAAACAGAAGTCTTCTGATGTTCAGACTTGTTTTTAGATTTCGATTTTGCTAATTTATATGTAAAAAATACTAGTCTTTCTTCACCTTTGATCTCTCACCACCTGTTCAAAGTGGCTGTTGCTTGTAAGAACTTCAAAGTCCTGTGTTGATGGTGTTTGGGTTTTGTTGCAAAAAGAACACTGGAAAGTTCCTTCACATTTCATTGATGATTTCTGATCTCGCTTTTCTTGGGCTCTAACTTAGCAAAAGATATGTGAGCTTGCTTCCCGTTACGTCTGAAACAACATGCTGACTTATGGGCGAACATCTCTTAATGCGTACTGAATTATTTTTGTTTTCAAATTCTGTGTATGTGTTTCATGGATGAATTTGTATGCCCTTAAATATATTTTTTAAAAAAGCAATCCGAAATGTTGCCAAACCTATTTTCCATCTCTTATTAAAAGACTCTGATCATTAGTAAACTAATTTTTGTTAGACTTAAATCCCTTTGATGTATTTTTGTCATAAAATAGAGTTTGGAAATTAGGAATTTTTGGCCATACACATCTCCAGGAAACAAATGTAAAAAGTTCTGGAAATCCTTACTGCACGGATTTGGTGTGTGGATCATATAATGCTCTTTTCTCTGACAGCCCTCCCTTTTCATGGTGTGCTGTGAGATGACCCTTGGCTCTTTTGAATCGGGACCACAAATGTTGAAAATGCGGAGTCTGGAACTCCCAGTCTCTATCAGACACGCAAATGGATTATTGTGGTTCATTTATTGTTTTCTAGTCTTAGAGCAGGATTAACACTGGCAAATGTGAAGGCACTTACGATAACAAATTGGATAAGTCACAAAGATTCTTAAAGATTGATTGAACTAAAAGAGAGTCAGTGTGAAAGAAAATCTGTAGGATATGCCCGAGCTGTTCTTCAGACACAAGGAGAAAACTGTTAGGAGAGGGAAGACTGCTAGGAATTCACCAAATTTAGGATGTGGCTCCTTAGTCCGTGGATAGGAGGTTTCTGTGAAATTGGAGGCATGAGAGCGGGCCCGTCTTTGCGTGCAGCCCACTGAGTCCCGTTGCACTGCAGTCATGGCATGGGAGTAGGGGAAGGACCCAACATAAATCCCTGGGTAATGGTTCAGGGGTATTCTCAGTGACTTTATTCACTGTGTACAGCTTTTATTCTTTTTCATCTGTCTCATGAGAAAAACAATAATCCTCACGTCTCTCTGCACTGTATCAGAGTATGCCCCTGTGGGACCAGAGTGGCAGTTTCAGGCATGTTAAATGCTTTCTTTTTTAATTCATTGCACTTGTTCTTCCACACCTGAGGGTGACTGTTAGCTATGTTGGAACCTAAACACCTGGTTACATTTGTATTCCAGGTGTTAAATAAAACCAAAGAGTTTGAAGAGGCTGTAAAAAAAGTAATAAAGGATGTTAATTTAGATAACGACATAGTTGTATCTGTCTTTGAAACCAACATAAGAGTCCTTGGGTGAGTAACTTTAATGTTTTCAAAGCTCTTAAAAATGTGGGGTTTAGCTCAATGTCCGTAAGGCATGCCTTTCTGTGCTTTTTCACCTCATTTAAAGCAGTTGTGCCTTTGTCAGTTAGCACAGCTTGATGCCTGCCCTAAGAAAGGTTTTAAAATGTTAGGCAGGAATCGACGCAGTGGTACTGAATGAAGTTGGCCCCCATCTAACTGCTGCAGGCGTAGCTTTTTTGATTTAAAAAAAACCCCTGTGCATGCTGAGGTAGCAGTGTTTTTTTCTTAATGGAGACAGTCTTACAGATTACACTGTTCAATACTTGATTCAACAGATAGACTATTTCAGTACTTAGGGTAATAGATTATTTTGGGTTGGAAGGGACCTCTGGAGGTCCGTAGTCCAACTTGCTGCTCAAAGCAGGTTCGGAGCAGGTTAGTTTTTAAGCTAATATGCATATTATAACTATACTGATGAATCAGTGATACAACTATAGTTTAGGACTCAATCCTGAGCAATAAGAATTGCTTCCAAAATACTGACAGCTCACCTTGATTGTAATTGGAGTTGCATCTGCTCAGCATTTCTGAAAATTAGGGCCACGTGAACATAGCACAGTTACTTACATAGTCATCTAAATCACAGAAACTGCCGCGTTGCTGTTGAGATTCATATAACCATTGAGATGTGGATAATTTTTCTTGTGTTTAGAGGTCTCCTAGGTGGGCATTCAGTGGCGATTATGCTGAAAGAAAAAGGTGAACATATGCAGTGGTACAATGGTGAACTTCTGCAGATGGCAAAGGAACTAGGCTACAAGCTTTTACCTGCTTTTAACACCACTAGTGGTCTCCCTTATCCAAGAGTAAGTCCTCTGGTTTCTGCAATTCAGAATGACTTCTGTAAGCAAAATTTTTGTTCTTAGCTCTGTTTCTAAAATCACTTGTGTATTTATTAAGTGTACAGAAAATCAAAAGCTGATAAACCACTCACTTATAATATCTGCTACCTAGTATTTTAAAATACAGTTTTAGGCTCTCTGAATCCTTACATTTCCAGCTCTGAAAATTCTAGTATTGTTGTGGGTAAATAGAAGCTGCAGAAATCTTGTCTAATCACTGTCTACTGATTTCTTGCTCCCTGCTACTATGCCTTTGGCAAAAGCATAGATTATATAGTTGCCCTACAGACCTGTCATAGGAGTGTAAAGTCTTTCAGCTAGTAAAAATAAAGATAATAATCTCTACTTTTATCTAGGTTAACTTAAAATTTGGTGTAAGACATCCAGAAGCACGAACAGGAACAGAAACTGATACCTGTACAGCTTGTGCGGGTACCTTGATCCTCGAGTTTGCAGCTTTAAGCCGATTCACAGGAACATCTATATTTGAGGTTTGCTTTCCATGATATCTTATTTTTTGGGATTCGGTATTCATTAGTGTCCTGCTACATTTCTGTAATTTCTGAAAAATAATTTTGAGTTTATCAAATGGGTGCATATCTTAGCTGTTCTGCACAAAAAGTTTGCGTGTGTTCAGATTTGTTGTGTTTGTGGGCTTTTTTTCTAAAAGTGTTGGCTGTTTAAAAAACACAGGAAGTAATTTTGTTTGAAAGTAGTTACAGTAAGACACAAGTAAACAAGATAAATATATTGAAGTCTAGCTAAAGCATAATGCTTGCATAGTTTTGGGGTACGGGGATCAGGACTAGAAAGAAGAAAAGTTAGATATTTGTTCCTTAAAATGCAATTTAAAAAAAAAAGCAAAATGAAAAAAAGAAATCCTATTTGTATAGTTCCACTGAAGTTGTGCAAGACCTGTCTAAGGATATACTGTCAGCAGGAAACTAAGTGAAAATGTTTGTGAGTATTTCTTTGATGTGATACCAAAAAAAAAAAGCACGCTTTTTTCAGATTAGGTTTTTTTGAAATCTTTCAGCATGGGCCAAGTATTTCATTGAGTTCCATGGAACCGGCTGGAAGCATAGCTGGGCCTGTCTTGAGTGTTTTGGTAAAACTTGTCCCCCTAAATTCCCATGCGTGTGTTTGGCAATGTAGAGCCGTTTTTGCTGGGTAGGTTGTTACCTTCAAGTTACTTTTTCTGTATATAAAGAATACGTAAAACTTGTATGCTAGTTAACAGAGGCTGCTGCTCCACATTGACATGGCTGAAAAGATGCAGCGATTTTGATTCTAAGGCTGTTATGTTTCTTGGGTTTTTTTTTTTTATTAGGTTACACTATCCTTTCCGTATGCACAATTTTTAGAGTAGGAAACTTGTGCAGAGGATGCTTGACTTGCTGAAGACCATACAGCTTATTGGCAAATAGTTGCGTAGACAAGCACTGTTCTTTCTAATCAGCAACAGAATGACTATTTATATAAAATGTGGACTGAACATCCTACTATTTAAGCGTATGTAATGTAATACTGAGTTCTATAATTGTTAGATATGAAACATCTTATTACTTCATAGCATCAAAAGAATAACATTCTCAAGTGTCTGTGTTTCTCTGTAATTTCCTTTAATGAGTTTTTTTTGTTGTTGCAGGAATATGCACGGAAAGCGCTTGATTTTATTTGGGAAAAGAGACAGCGCAGCAGCAATTTAGTGGGCGTTACTATCAATATTCACACTGGAGACTGGGTCCGCAAAGGTGTGTGGTATTCTGACTTGGAATCAGTGAGCGCAAGTGGTTTTGGGCGAGAAAAAAACCTGGACATCCCCCCAACACATTTCTGTAGACTATTTAAAAATGTTAATGGGACGGGCAAGAGGAGTTCATTATTTTAGTGCTGGAGAAACCTGCTGCAACAAAGTCCGGCATTGCTCTGAAAGGGTGTTTTGGTAGAGAAACTAGTTTTATTCATTGCAAAGAAAGTGTTCTCTGATTCACTTTAATACCAAGAGGGGAATGCCCGGGATAAACTTCCCGAGATTCTACTATAAATACATAGGAAAAATATAAATAGGACTGCGGTTCTATATGGCAGCCAGTAGAAATATTTTCATGTGGGAAGAGTGAAACAACTGGCTTCAATGCGTGTCTGTTCGTATTACTGTGTGCATTGATACCGCAAAACCTTTAGCGTAGACATACAGTATTGTGGCTGTGCCTTAATCCCAGTGATAGGAGGCTTTTCCTTTTGCTGAAAGAGCCTTTAAAATCAAAATGAAACCATGTGAAAATATCCATATAGCTACTTAAAGTAAAACCACCTTTTCATTTTCTGCTGTTTCTAGACAGTGGAGTTGGAGCCGGAATAGATTCGTATTATGAATATTTATTAAAAGCCTATGTCTTGCTGGGAGACGACAGTTTCCTGGAAAGATTTAACACGGTAAGTTAACACCTTGCTCAGGTTTGTGACTTCTGTAAGACAAATTTACAACTAATTGTATTGTCAGTCAGCTGTTAGCCTGAGAAGCCTATGAAAAGATCTTCAGTACAAATTCTGTGACTTTTGATGTGTCTAGTGCCAGCTGTTTTTAACATGATTTTTTGCTAAGCTTGGGTGAACTGTCACCTGAGCAGCTATTTTAACCCCATTCAATGAAAATCTGAATCTTCAGGCCCCTTTTCCATGTTTCCGGTACTGGAGAAGCTGTATTTCAGGATCACCTTGGAGAGTGTAATACTGCAAATGTTTCTGTAAAACAATATAAGAACCTCTTGTTACAAGCTATGGTACAATTTCGTTCTGTCCTGGAGCAGCAAAAAAGATCTGAAAATCAAAGTCTGGATCCTGCCTTGCATGCACTGCAGATCCTAAAGCCCCGTATACGTTTAAATACGCTTATAAGCGGAAAAACAGACTTAGATTACTAAATTCATAAGATTACTAAGCATTGTCAACATCATTATTCTTTCATAAGAGCATTCTTTTGAAAATAGCAATATCCAATAAAAACATTTTATATCATAAAATTATTTTATATCATATAGAATTACTTTATTTCCTAAGCAATATTAAAATGGTAATAAATCAGCAGCTAAAGGCCTGTTGCTTACACTTTAAGTGTAACGATTATTTCGTATTCCTAACCTGCAGCCACCATTATTATATTTTGCCTCAATTATTCTGTTAACTGTTTCCTATTGATTTGGCTCATGTGCTCGTGTTTGTACCTTCTGTGCTTCAGAAAACAAGGCAGGCTGCTGTCTTAGGGAGTATAGAATTGGAAGTCAGCAAGCTGACAAGCGAGCTAGTGGGTTTTAAAGTTCTTTTGAGCCATCAAGTCCAGCTGCTGCCTTGGGGGCTTTTTATACCTCCTTTCCTTTCTTTATACCTCTTTTCCTCCTGCTCTTCCTGAGATGTGTTTGCTTTAGAGTTCTCTCATTCAGAGAAAGAATTTCAGCTTTGTTTAGCACGTGCTTAAAGATTCAGCCATAACAAATGTGCCTTAACTGTGATAGTTCCTTGTTTATGGCGTGGCTGCTGAATATACTTTTGTGCATGTGTATTACTTGAAAGTGTATTGCATGTGTGATACCGTGGAGCTTTTCAGTATTTACTACGCTCCTTTTTAGTTTGTAAAACTAGAAACTACTGTGCATTGCCAAATGCAGGTCTGTATCTGTTTTAGAAAATGTGCTGATAATATAAACTCATGATTTTTCTGATGTTTGTCAGCACTACGATGCCATAATGAGATACATTAGCCAACCGCCTCTTCTTCTTGATGTTCATATTCATAAACCAATGCTAAATGCTAGGACCTGGATGGATTCTTTGCTAGCTTTCTTCCCTGGATTGCAGGTAAGGTTTAAAACCCACGTGCAGATGATTTTAATAACAAGTAAATGATTAAATAGACTGGATATATAATTGACAAGTCAAGCTTAGTCATTGATTTTCAGAAATACTGAATGTGGATTTCTGTACTCCTCCTGTCACTTCAGTGCAAGCTAAGGTGCATTTCTGGCCATCTTGAGTAATAAGAAAAGTGTGTCCGTACGATTTGTTCCCTTCGCTCCTAGTCACGGAAACACTCAAACGAGGCTGCCTTTCTAGCAGTCTAGTGACAAATTTTCTAGTTTGTTTGCCATTTACATTTTTAAGACAAACTAAATCACGATTCCACCACAGTTCTCTGTAAATGATAGGGATCTTTTTTCTGCATAGGCAGTAGCTTTAATGAGCTCGCTGATTTTAAAAAGCCCTTAAGGAATATCTATGACTCACACTGAAAGGGGGCAATATTTACAGTATGTATCTGCTGGAAATGTAGAAATTGGTCTGTAGCTTTACGTGAACACAGTGAGCGTGCCGAACTTCTGAGTATTACTCCTATGCGTGGTGAACTAGTGTTAACTTTATTACTGAATTTTAGGTGTTGAAGGGCGATATCAGGCCTGCTATTGAAACTCATGAGATGCTGTATCAGGTTATAAAGAAGCATAACTTCCTTCCGGAGGTAAGGTGGTAATTTTTTGATTGTGTAAACTGATTCTGACCTCAATTCGAGCAGTCTCAGCTATCCGTTTGAAAAAATAGTAGGTATATGCGTCATTAAAGCCAAAGGCTCACTTCCACAGCATTCTTATGTGATGTACAGTTCTGCATGTATGACAACTGTGTTTTGGATACGAAATATTTTTCCTTCAGTTATGCTGTGATTAACACAATAATAGGAAGCTGCTGCTGTTACAATTGCTTAGACTTTATATTTCAGCCTTTCAAAAGTGACCTTGACTCGTTTCAGTATGCAAAACTTGTATAAGCACACGTAGTGGTAGCTGCTTAGTAATGTAATAGCATTAATGCTAAAGATCACGGTCATCTTTATTAACCCTTTATTAACGTTTTTATTAACCCAAGGAGGGAAACAAAAGACTGAATTGTTCTGAGAGGAAGTTCTGAAATTTTGCATAATGCCCTTGAAAGTAGGTACACAAACTTCTCTGTAGTTATTGCAAGCGCAGTCTTCGAGCAAATTAATGCTGCACAGAAAAGCTTTTTTACCTGCTGAAGTGTGTGTCTTTGTTCTGTGATGACCCAGAATATATGAGATAGCTTCTGACTTCATTTGTAATTTTGACTTTCCTCTGGTGTAAGCTTATTTCTGCTAGAGAACGCTTTAATTAACATCACAGTCACCTCAAGCGGAAATTGAGACCAAAGAACGCTCTCTAAGCACTGGAATGGTTTTGTTGAGTGCTTTTAAAATGGTATGATTTGGCTCCTTAAGAGGTTTTTTTTTGGGTTGCTTTTTCAGTGCTTTGTACTTACGAAGGAAACTTGGAAAGATCAGTTAATTGTATTTAAGCCGATATGCCGTCCCCTTTAGGAAAGATTTAGTTTAAACCCTGGTATGAACTAGACATAAGGCTGCCACAGACATGGCTTTTGCCAGTGCGATTAAGAGTGAATACATAGGCTAGGAAATTTTTAGGTAAGTGACTTCTAGTCTGTGGTATTTCTTACGTTAGAAACAGCTGCTTGCAGTCTGTCAGCCTGAAATGACAGTTCAGTGCGCTGGAGGTGTCAGGTGGTAGATAAGTTTGCAAAAATGGTATTTGTCAAAGCTGAGGTGGTCTCTGTGTGGCAGCCCTTCACCAGCCGGCTTTGGTTAGATTGCAGCAGAGGCGCGTGCTGGTGCTGATGGCAGCAACCGAAGGCTGCGTTGCTGCCGCTGGGGCCGGGAACACAGTTCCCATCCAGCACCTTTGCCAGAACTCCGCTTGGTGGGCACTCGTCGAGAGGCTGGGTGGTGTCCGGGCTCCTGCACAAACACAAGCGTGAACCTCACTCGCACTAAGTGGGCTGGAGCACTGCTTGAGGTTTTGGCCTCAAATGTACCAACTGGACGGCGGTTCTTGTAGCCTCCCCAGGCTGATGTTGGGCCTTCAGTCTTCCACTGCTGTGTACTTTGGCTGTTGTAATAAAGTTAATGTAGGATTCAAAATAAACCTGTGTTTGGCTTTTATTCTTGCATTTATTTTTGTCTCTTTTTCTTCCTCAGGCATTCACAACAGACTTTAGAGTTCACTGGGCTCAGCATCCTTTGAGGCCTGAATTTGCAGAAAGCACTTACTTCTTGTATAAGGTAAGATCGCTTTCATTCCTCTGACTTTTGGCCACTTCACCTAGCACCTAGAATTTTGTTGGTGTTTTATTTCAATATAGAATGAGTAGCCTATCTACAGCTTGTTTTAGCTACTGGAGCCAGTTCTGTTTACGAACAAGATGAAAGTATTGGTTATCAAAAATTGTTCTAGGAATTTTGTTTCATACACCTAGAATCAGGAAGAAAACTGTTAGGTGACAAAGGCCCATATTTTTAAAGATATTCAGATGTTGCTGATCTCTCTTTAAGAAATCTTATAAGGAGACTAAGAGCAAAAGCCACTTGTACCGTGCAGAGAGGAGCTGTGCCTGAATGTCTTGCATTTCTGTAGGCATTTCCATCTGTGTATCCTTAAAAGATAATGCAGTAGCATCCCAGAAGTCTCTCTTGTGACTGTTTCGCACTGTCAGTAAGTCAGGCTTTACTGGTGTCTCTGAAGGTACGGAATCGGGAAGTTAGCATTAGGAAAATGACAGCTGCTAATTGCACAGTAAGTCTGTGTGCACCTGTATGTTTGGGTTTGGGTTTCCTACGTCTGTTTTTCTTTTACAGGCTACTGGGGACCCTTACTATCTAGAAGTAGGAAAAACACTCATTGAAAACTTGAACAAGTACGCAAGAGTACCTTGTGGGTTTGCCGCAATGAAGGATGTTCGTACAGGAAGTCACGAAGACAGGTAAAGGATTTTGCAATGATTTTTTTTCATAAAAAGATTGGAGGAAAAAAAACCTAGTTACCCTGTTTATATGATTGAATTAATTGACTTTTGAGTAGCTGTCTGCCTTCAGTTTGATAACCAAGTCTTAAATTATCCGTTCGTCATGGTCTATAAACTATTTCAAGAGTTTTATAGTTTGTTACATAAGAACATTTTTAGTTAATAACATTTCATTTGTCTCAGAGCAACAGACAAATTACTTTCAAACAAAATATACTTCAAATCTAGGAGTTTGTAAAGAGGATTATTTGTTTTTTCTATATTGCTGTTTTGTACCGAACATGCTGAATCATTTCCCTCCAAACATAGTTTCTTCCAAGTGGAAGGAATAGTAATGGAATCAAGTTCAACAATAATAGCCATGAAGTCTTCAGAGATGGAGCAGTATGAGTATTTGTTTTACTGATGTTTCAGAAAAAAGAGGGGGTCTTCCTAAAGGACATAGATTTTTTTTTTTTCTTTTTTTTTTTCTTTTTCTTTTTTTTCCCTATAGAATGGACTCTTTCTTTCTGGCCGAGATGTTTAAATATCTTTACCTGCTGTTTGCTGATAAGGAAGACATGATTTTCGACATTGAAGATTATATCTTCACTACAGAAGCTCATCTGTTACCACTCTGGCTTTCCACTACAAACCAAACCATCTCTAAAAAAAATACAGTAAGTAACAGCTCAAATTTAAATCGGTTTTAGTGGCGCTTTGAAGCAGTTCCTTTTTTTTTTTTTTTATGAGAGGAAATGGAAGAAAAATCAGGGAAAATCACAGTTTGAAGAAGCACACCGGTGTTAAAACACTTTGTTTAATATGAACTATTTAATCATATTAACAGTCACATGAGTACGAATAACGTTTCCGTGGCTGGGTTCTGCACCACTGAATCTTGAGAAAAGAGCTGTAGAATACTAGCAATATTTAAAAAGAAAATTATTCCCCATCTCTCTATAAATTTGAAAATAACACACTGATATTTTTATGTTTATCTTTATTTTCTATTATTTTTTCTAATAGATTTGCAACAACATGCCAAAGTTGTTGTTGTTTATTTTACTACACAAACCCTTGGCAAATTTTGAAAGGCTTTTTGAGACTGCTACAAAGTTAGTTTGACAAGATACAGCTATAGCTTTTGGGATATTTAATTGTTTGAGTCCGTGCAATAGGCACCTGTTGTGTAAATGTGAGAACATTTATGGGTTTATAAATTACTTAACCTTCCAAAATAACCTATAATAATAGAACTGTGCTGTGAAGCATCATAAATACTCCTCTCTCTTGTTTTTGTGCTCAATAAGGTGACATCATTAATCTTTAAGGCAATAATTCTACTGGCAAGCAAAAGAAACGCGTGACAAAGTGAGCAGAAAGGCGTCTAGGGCATGAGGGATGTAGATTCCCGTATGTTAGCGTGCCTCTATTGGTACCCTTTACTGTGTGTTCTACAATAATGCCGGCACCAGAGGAAAATGCTGATGTTGTGTGTCAAGCCGTGGGTCCTGGAGAAATCTTATAATTGAGCATAAAGGCCTGTGCTTTCTGGACTCTAGCACTAGACAGTGAACAATTTTTAGTTACTTGCTCTTAATGTCCGACGTTGGTAATATATTTAATGGGGGTTGTTTTTTCGTGTTCCTTGATGGTGGAGATCCTGCACCCTCTCTGAATGTTCTTTCCATGAGCATTTATCATCTTTCGTCTTTGAGTTTTGGAAACGGAGACTATGCTTTTTAAGCTGTGCAAGTTCTCTTCCCTCTGAAGGATCTGAAGGAGCATTTTATATAACTTTTGTTCCCAACGTGAGAAGTTGATACTTTTGAGGCAGAGAGGATTCCCGCAGCTGATGCTGTGTGAAGTGCTGGCCTGACATACGTACTTCTCTTGAGAACAGCAAATGTTAATAAAAGGCCGATAAAGTAGAGTAAATTGCTCAGATGCAGTTTTCATAAACTCTTTCTTAAACTCTTAAATGTGCACAGTACAAGTAAGAAAGATCCACTGAAAATGGTGTCAGCAAAATGCGTTAAACAGGCGAAGGCTGTGAAGATGAGTGTGTTACTCTTATGGAATTTATCTGATGGGGGAAAAAAATTGATAAGAATAAATGGAACATGTGACCTATTTTTAATATAAACACAGGGCTAGTAAGCTGAAATGTCTGTGAAATAGTTGGTAGTAGCAACCCAACATCCTGTTTGTATTTATTCTTGTAAACAGGAAAGGTCGTGTCTTACCACGCTGATGCTCGCGACAGTGCTTGCAAGACCGTTCTTGAGTCCCGTGACTAGTATTTGTCACACTAAGAGCATAGGTACTTTAAAGTGTTTATTCCAGTAAACTAATAGCCTTTTAGGTCTTGGGTTTTAGGGAGCCTTTAAATACTTGATTTGTAATTAGCTAATATGTTGCAAACATGCTTTTTTGCAAGTAGGTAAATACATTAATTTTTTATAGGTGAGAAAATTAACTTGCCAGTTATCCAGCCGGTTATTTGCAAAACTAAGAACAGACTAAATATGGCTCCAGATCACTGTACATGTTCCACCTGGTTTCACGTGTTACAAAACAGCAATTTGTGTAAATGTTAACTCTGTCATCTTTTCTGAAAACAGAGGTTGTTTGAATTATATATAGGTTCATCCTTGCTCATTCAGACTTGCAAGTCTGTATGGCTCCTGAGGAGGAGAATCTTTTGTTCCTATCAAGAGACGTCACGTTCTTAGTAATACGAGGCAAGACTTATCTAAGGCCTGCAGCTGGTCCGCTCAGCACAGAGGCAGCATCCAATGAAATTGTATCTGCCTCCTTTACTTCTCCAGCACATAAAAGCGCAGGGGCACTAGCTATGGCATGAGTGGGCTTGAGACGTGCTGTTTGCCAGTAGAGGACTAGCTGGTTTTGCAAAAAGATTCTAGAAACTGTGGATGCAAGTTTGGTAAGTTCCAAATTAGAGCTGGTATTGTATTTATCTGTTCCTAGAAAGGGGTTGTAGTGCACTGGTTGGCCTTCATTATTACAAGGTGCGGCACAGAAGAGTGATGTGTTCTTCATTCCCAGAACGTGTGTGGTTGTAGGACATTTATTGCATTCAACTGCCCTGTGTCCTGAGTACACAGATTACTTAAGGGTAGGTCTATCTGTTGATTCTCTTCGTATAAGAATGTAACCTGCATTTTTAATAGGTGATCTGTGTCTTTCATTTTAGACTACAGAATACACGGAGCTGGATGACAGCAACTTCGACTGGACCTGTCCGAACACCCAGATTCTCTTCCCAAATGACCCTATGTTTGCTCAGAGTATTCGTGAGCCTTTGAAAAACGTGGTGGATAAGAGCTGTCCTAGGGGTATTTCCAGAGCGTAAGATGAATTTTCTTTGTCTTTTGTCAGTGTAGGAGTGAGTGGAACAGTCTGTTACGCATGGAAGGGGAAATACGAGGTGTTACTGGAGCTTGCCCTGCTTGAGCTGGGAGTCCCTTTGAAATGGATCGCCTAGCTACAGGAAATAGCAGTTATGTTTTCTCTGGCATCATCAGCAAGACTTAGTTCACTTCCAGCAGGAATTAGTGCGTCTTTCAAAGCAAAAGGAGCTTAATGAGCCACAGGCTCAGAGTGGGAATTGTAGCCCAGGTACTACAGGAAATATGTCTCTTTGATTTGCAAAATTAATTTCTGTAGCCTCCTGAACGGTTCTGCAACTCTTCTTTGTAGTGAGCGAATTATGCTACCACACATAACTTCACCTGTTTTGAAGAATTTAGCATGGCCTGTTAAAGCTGAGGAACTTTATGCTTCTAAATGCCTCTCTGGTATTTATACTTAGTGAGTAAAACTGAGTGGCAACTGCATGAGGAAAACTGGTTTTAGTCAGTCTTACAATAATGCAGACTATTTAGAAATGAGAGATAGCTTATGGTAGTTTTGTTATCAACATGGTGTGTGCTTTTTTGCACTGCAAAATTATTGATAGTAGCGACAACTTTTAAAAAAGATAGTTTGACTGAGAAGTTGATTCTAGTGAAGTTTGTAATCACATTATTCCAAAGAATTCTAATCTCGTGGTGGTAGGAATAACGCAAGAGTCATGTTTCAAGAATAATCTGTTTATTAAAGCTTTGGTCTCTAATATCTTTTGGCAGAGAAGAGAGTTTGGGAAGTGGACCAAAACCACCATTGAGAGCCAGAGATTTCATGGCCAGTAATCCTGAACACTTGGAGATACTGAAGAAGATGGGAGTCAGTTTGATTCATCTGAAAGATGGAAGAGTACAATTAGTACAGCACGCTGTGCAAGTAAGACCTGACGGTACTTTTTCTGAAAACTTCTAGTAAAATCCTGCTAGCAATGATACTTGACACTTAGAGGTTCAGGAGGGACAGCCGGACTGTGGAAGGGGGCACATGAGCCGAATGTGCAACTATATTTAGCAAGCTGATGCTTGTTAATGTTTTGCCCCAGCAACGCTTTTAACCAATCTTCCATTAAATTAGATGGAGACTGGTCTTGTCGAAGTGATGCAGTTAATAGCGTCTTATCTGAAAATATTAGTTTTCAGTGTGAGATACTCCTGTTGTTTAGGAGTTCTCTATGGTTATATATTTTTAGTCTACAGTGTGGTGGAGACACTAAAAAGTTAAATTCCTCATTTGAAATGATGCCAGTGAGCAGCCACTCTGTATTTTAAAATCTTTGTAGCAGTGATCCAAGAAAACCTAACTTCAGTTCTTGGTTTTTTGGTGGTTGTTTTTTTTTTTTTTTTTTCCCCAAAGTTTCTCAAACACTTAAGAAGAAACTGTTTATTGTTTCTTTATTACTCAGGCAGCAAGTTCCCTTGATGCTGAAGATGGCTTACGGTTCATGCAGGAAATGATTGAACTCTCCAGTCAGCAACAGAAAGAGCAGCAGCTACCTCCTCGTGCTGTTCAAATTGTTTCCCACCCATTCTTTGGCAGGGTGGTCTTGACTGCTGGACCAGCACAGTTTGGGATGGATTTATCCAAACACAAAGCAGGGGTATGTAAGATGTGTGTGTCATGTGTTCCTAGCTTTCTGTTACTTTCCTTATTGTCACAATTTTCCAGCACTGGTACTATTTTAGGATGGCCAGCTAGAGAGCGATCAGTTAATTACAGTGGTTAACGTGACAGAGCACAGCAGTGACAGAATGACAGCAATGCGTGTCTTTTAGATGAGTGGCTTATTGGTCCGTGGCCCATGCTCTGCTCCTGAGTCATCAGTCATGATTTAGGATTTAAATTGCATACATAGTATGATTTTTTTGAAACCAATTTATATAATCTGCAGTGCATCTCTTAAGAGATGTTAATCTAAGGGAACTTTTTCCTACCATGTCAGCCCTGAAGTTGCAGAAGCCCTTTTAGGGTTCAAGTAGGCTGTTCTTACATAAGCTTTTATAAAAAGCTGTATCTTGACGGAAGAAGAAATTATCCCAGAGGCAATGGTCCCTATTGGAAGCAATAGGAAAACCCGATGACCTGGATTGGGCAAGATGCAGCCCGAAAGAGGAGTTCCAGACTAGCAGCTGACAGAAGAAATTTTTCCAGAGACAACAGTTCACAGGTACTGACAAAATACACTGAACATGAGGGTTTGGTTCTCACTTGGTCATTCTTGGCTTCGTAGAACTCCAGCCTCAGGGTAAAGACTGCCTGCGCTGACAGAAGACAACCCTAAATGCACTAGACTAACTGAAGAAATGAAAATGCTTAGGAGTCCTTTGCAAGTTGGAGCCTAGTGCTGTAACTCTCTCTTTCTGTTTGTTTTTGTTTTTCCAAACAGACAAGAGGATTTGTTGCAACCATTAAGCCATATAACGGATGCTCAGAGATCACTAATCCTGAGGCGGTGAAAGAGAAAATTGCTCTGATGCAGAGAGGCCAGTGTATGTTTGCTGAGAAGGCACGGAACATTCAAAAAGCTGGAGCAATAGGTGGCATTGTTATTGGTAAATAAATCTTAAGTTCTTGAAATCTTAAGTTTGTGTAGATGTAACCTAAATTTTACAGATTTGAAGATACTGGAAAGCTGACAAGCAGCTGTTAAACTCTCTGATGTGACAGTACTCCAACACGGAAATTGCGCTTTCAGAAGATGAAGAAATGTTTTGCTTTTGTTTGGTTCTGCGCAGAAAGTATAGCTGAAGAAATAGGGATGGGTGATTGTCACTGCTTTTGCAGATGAAAAGTTGTTATCTTAGTGATCACCGAGTGTTGAAATAGTGCTGTCTGCTAGCTGCTGAAGAAGACTTGAGATACAAATGAAAAATGATAGGAAAACAAGTACACAAGTTGGATTCTTGCTTTTTACAACCAATGTACTATTTTCTGCCCAAGATCCTCTTAACTGACTGGGCAGTAGGAGGCTGCTCAAAAACTCTGCTGCAGTTCAGAGTTGCAGGCTGTTTATCTAACAGGAGGTTTGCTCGCTTTTCCTTTTGTGTGCACCTGGCTAGATGACAACGAGGGGAGCAGTAGCGACACAGCTCCTCTCTTCCAAATGGCTGGTGATGGAAAGAATACAGATGATATCACGATTCCCATGCTCTTCCTCTTCAACAAGGAAGGAAACATCATACTGGATGCAATCCGGGAGTACGAGGCTGTGGAGGTGCTCCTTTCTGATAAAGCGAAAGACAGAGGTAAGATTAGAGGTTATTTATACAAATTCAGCTTCCATCCGTGCCACGGTGCAATGAGAAATGTGCAGTAGTGATTTCTCGTGCCACCCAAAGGTGCGAATGCATTATTTGGTAGCTGTAGTTCTCGGTTTGACACCGGTAATGGCTTTCTTAGGAAATAACTAATATCTGAAATGTGTCATTATCTACCACCCCCCCAAGTTAACATTAACATCCAGAAATGCTGTTCGTAAGTTAAATGTCACTTTGACTAATGAGAAAATACAGCCTTTTTGGATTCCTTTTGAGCCCTTTTTGTCATAATCTGCTTTGAAGTGGTGTCAGGAATAGCATTAAGTGTTTTCAGTGCCCTACATTGTAAATGCCTCTCCCTTACCAAGCTCCCCGGTGACATGCTTGGTACCCAAAAGGAGAGAGACAACTGTTACAACTATTTTGCTTATCTAAGGAGAAGTTGTTACCATGAGAAATAAGGCTGCTGACCTCAGATGTTTTGCAGTTTTTCTTGTGTAATACAAAGAAATTGCAAGCTAATACATTTCCAATTAAAATGTTTGCATATAGTAGAAGATTCTAGCCTTCCGCGTAGCGCTGCTTTGTCCAAGCAGAGCGTGTAAGAACAAGTATCTCTAGTAAACCATGACAGCGTTTGCTCTGTGCACATTTGCAAAGGCGATATGCCGAAAGCTACAGTGTTGTTTCTTCATAGCTGCTTACAGATTCCTCCTGTTTATAACTACGGTTAAGCTGCTCTAACAAAATACTAAATGCAAAAGATAGCTCTGCATTTGAGAATTTGTAACGCCTATCTGCTTCTTCCCCCCCCTCCTGCTTCCGTTTGGAATCCCAGCAACAATCTTTAAAGGTAAAATGATTCCAAACTACATTATTGATAGCAGTAAGTATCCTGTGTTAAACATGGCATATTCCGTTAAATCCCCCAGAAGTCTTGAAATATTAGTGTCCTGTACACTAGGTATAAACATCTAACTCCAAAGAAACCTGCACGGTTAAATCGGACAGCTGTTGTAGAGTTACAAGCTAAATTACTACTTGAGAGACATATGTTAGTTGCTTTGAGTGGGGATGTGACGAGGGAGGTTTTGGCTTTGGCTCTGTTTAATTCCCAGTTCAGTAAAATTAAGAAACTCTGTCTCCCACTTGCTTAGAATTGGGATCCTGGTGGATCTGGGAGTGCTTTAAAATCCAGTATTAAAGTTCAGTGCAGACAGCGGGTATTTGCTTAAGACTGAAGGATGGCGACTAGCGCTGACCCAGAAGTCCCTATTCCAGTTTGAGGAACCAAAACTGATCTCACCATATTGTCTGCCCTTGTTTAAATGTCTTCCCTCACCTCCCTCCGTGAAATATGTTCCTTGATAACATTAAGTTTTCATATCAATGGAAAGTCTAGGAATAAGGTCAAGGGAAGTGACCTTGCTTATGAAATACATAACAAAATGCTGCCTTCCTAGTTCGTTTGTTTGTTTTTCAAAGCCTTTTTTTTTATCTCTCCTCTCTCAAAGACTTGGAAATGGAGAGCATGGACCAGAAATTATCTGAAAATGATTCACATAAACAGAGTTCAGAAGATGCTACTTCGGCATCTCAGGATGTTGGTGCGGTCAGTGAGGAGCCTGAAGAAGGAGAAAGCTCTGATGTTACTGACCCCGAGTCCTTATCTCCTGCTGACGCAGACAGTGACAGCATTTCCATTTCAAATCAGGATTCCTCCGTCCCTGGAACCGATGAGGCCAGTGCCCCGGAGCCAGCATGTACGCAAGGGGATCACCAGCCTCAGGAACGAAAGACCGAGACAGAGTCAAATTCCAAAGTTAACTGGGATAATAAAGTCCAACCTATGGAATCCATATTAGCAGACTGGAATGAAGATATAGAAGCATTTGAAATGATGGAAAAGGATGAGCTATGACTTGTAATAATAACTTATTTGTTAATAAACAAGTGGAGAACTCTTTGGGTAAAAGTGAGGCCCTGATATCTGAGAACTAGAAAACATATTCAGTATTGTGATGAGCAACCAGGTTTCACCTGGAAATTACCACAGAAATGCAGCACGCGCTCTTTGTATTGTTTTAATTTTTCCTGTTTAAAAATGGGAACGTGCAATCGAAGCATTTGTCTGGCTCCGCCACGTGGTGCCGTAACCCAGGAGGCCCCTTCAGGGAACCAGCCCGACTTCTGCCTTCCAGGCTCCAAGAGGTCACGCTCCCTTGGCCTCTGGAAGGCACAAGTTGAACGCGGTGGGGTTAACGTGCCAGGTGACGGTTATCGGTGAGGGCACTGGAAGGCAGTAGGTAAGCCACTCTTCTGGCTTGAGCGAAGGTGCCGTTTCACTGATCTCTACTGAGTTGAAAGGCTTCAGTGATAGCAGCGGGTGAAAATACATTTCCAGTTGTCTTCTCCTTAAGACACAGCTAGAAGCGGTTTGATTTTTGTCCTGACACATCATGCTGAGATGTAGTAGTGTTGCTCATCACTCCTTCCATCTGTTACCATGAAGAATGACCATGAGGACATGCGAGTTTTCCCTTCTGCTCCACTTTCAACTAGAGAAACTGTATAAACCAAAGGCGATGTGTGCTTTGTAAACAGGTTCCATCAGGGAAGCTGGGGCAGCCTTGCTTGTTTGGGTCTACCCGATACAGCTTCACGGTGCGTTGTGAAAGTTACGCTTGAGGTTAAGGTAAAGTGGACAAGGCAGATGTTTCTTCTGGCCTTCCAGGTTGAAAAACCAACCCTGAGATAAGGAATTTAAACTGGCAATATTCTCTGCAAGGACACTAAACAGAACTAGATCAGCATATAACAAATCTTCCTTTTTCTACAAATTTGATTTCTAACAGCTTGACTGTGCTGTCATTCTTTTTATACACAACTTCTATCCGTGTGATACTTACGGCAGTGAGGCCAGTACCAGTAGTGAAGCGCAACAGTTTGGCTTGTTGGGTCCACAGTTGGAAGTCCAGGGGCGCGAGCTGCGAGGCTGGCTGGTGTTACTCGGGGCTCCGGGAGTTTGTGACAGGTAAGTGTGAGTTCTCATCTGTTATCCCTATTACGAAAAACATTATGTAAATAAAAATGGGGATGTTTAAACAACCGAGAGACGTTTTGACTGTGTCCAAAGAAACTGCCAAAAACTAATTAACTTGATTTATATAAACTGCTTTTAGTGAATTGTGGTTCAAAGAATTGTTTTATATTGAAGAGTAAATGAACACTGCCTATATGCTGCACCAGGCTAAAAATGAAGGTTTATATTCATCTTTACAATGGAATAAAAAAAAGCCCCTATCTGAATTGCACCTTTCATTTAGCTGGTGAAGTTATGCGTGCTGAATATGCAACTGTTAATGACTCCAGCCATACTGTGTGTATTTCTGTGTACTCCTGTACAGTCTGCTTCCCCGGCAGACGCTGTAGACATGTACTCAATGCCACTTGCTTTCAAGAGTATCCAAATGCACAGGCACCTTTCGAGAGCACGACAGTCAATCAGACTATGATCCAGAAACTGAATGATAACTTTAAATCACTGGAGTAGGAGGTAATTTCGAGGAGGAAATGAAGCGGTAGTGGAATAGTGAATAAGTGTCCTTTTAAATAAATCAGCTTTTAAGTGTAGTTATAATTCCTTTGCACAAATAACCGTATGGAGGTTTGGACTGAATGAGGGGGCTTGAAGCAGCTGGGGCTTTTCACTTGAGATTTTTTTTTTAATCTGTTTTTTGTTACGCAAGTTTCTTCATATAAGGAATTTGATCATGGGAGCCTTTTAAGTATCCTTTGTTACTTGGAGCCCCGGTGCGTCCCCGGGGGATGCTGCGCTCCCCTGGCAGCGCCCGGACTCGAAGCAGCATGGCCAAGTGTGGTCAGCTGCAGCATCAGAGCCATCGGGTCAGCTCCCAGGTCTCACTGGGAATTCGTTTCATCTGTCGGTGCTTGGTGCCACAAAAGGAGCATTTTTGTTCCCATGCTCTTCAATACGGGCTACAGCTTCATCCCTGTTAGCTCTTTTGGTGGAAATAGGATTATTTTTATAGCTATAGAGGCCCTCTGGTCATTATGGTAAGACTGTCAGTATCGCAACTAAAGGTTTCCTTTTTTTTTACTTGCAGAAAATGTAGGTGTAGATGCAAAATTTTATTAAAAGGTTAACTTTCCTTGCCACCACCAGCTCATTTTTATTTAATTGCTTGTCCACATCTCTTGATAAAGCAGCAGACATTAGCTGTCCTTTTAAGGGATTTGCGAACGTTCCCAGACCTCTGTATGGAGTTGAAGCATGGCTTAGGTGGTGGCCTACCTCAGAGATGTAACTCTTGCCTCCTTCCTTTTGGGTTGGGCTTTGGGGTTGGGTTTTTTTTGTTTCAGTTTGTTCTACTTTACCTTTGAAAGCATCATGAGAGCCATAGCTTTGTTTACAGAACTGAATGGGGTAAGGTTGGCCTTTTGGGAAAGAGAACTAAACTGAGGGGGGACAATTTTATTCAGGTTATTTTCAATTTGTATTTCCTCATGAGGAAATAGGTGTTAGTTTAACCTTTTCATACCATTCTGAAAAGAATTCCATTTTCTGTTACTGTCATCTTAAAAAGCAAGAAGAATGTATTAATTAAAACAAAAAAAAAAGAAAAACTTTTGGAGAGGGGAGTAAGCCTTCTTTGCAAATTTTTTGAAGTCTGCTCCCTCCCTGTGGAGTATCGCCTGTACGTCATTCATCAGTTGTCTCCTCTTTCTTTGTGTGGGGTATTTTACAGTTACTTGTATGGTATTGAACACTGAAGAATTCAGGAATCACAGCTGGAGCTAGCACTTACCCATGCCATGTAATTCAGATCAGCCAATTAAGTTCTTATTTGATCTTAGAGGAATATTCTCAATTGTTTACATTTATTGTATCTCAATGAAGTTTCAAAATGAGCCCAGCTTTGGTTCTCCTCCTGCTGCCAGCGTACCCGAAGGCACAGCGGTAGGCGTAAGTGTTGTTGAGAGGTTCAAAACAGGACATCTTATGCAAAAGGCATCAGTCAGAACATAGAAAAACAAAACAAAACATTCTGTGAATGAAATATTGTATGTTCAGATTTTATAAGATTTTCTTTTTAGCCAGCCCAATTTACAGCCGTATATTTTCTTATGAAAGATGTCTAATAACAGGTGCTGTAACACTATTGTTGGGTTTTACTGTCTGGTGATAAGTGTATACAATATTTCTAAGGGCAACTATGTACTGTGATGTAAAAGTCTGGGCTAAAATGTATATAATTGTGTACATAATTGTGTACTTGATTATAATTGCTGATTGTAAAGATTTAATAAAATGTAAATATTCTGGTCAAGCTGTGCTAAATTGACACCAGTTTCTGAATTGCCCCACCAGCTGTGTTGGCCTTGATTTTTAGCAAGGCCTTTGGTAGTCACACCGATACTGTGCTATGTCTTTATTAGCAACCGCAACGAGGGGACGGAGCCGACTCAGCGAGTTCCCAGCTACCAGCCTCGGGGAGCTGTGGGCAGGCAGCGCCCTCGCCACGGGAAACCAGAGCCCCAGACTGGGCCCGGGAGTGTTTGAGCCGCTGCCTGTCCTGCTGCGGGGGCTGGTGGACGGGGGCTTGGGAGATGGCACCGGAGCCACCAGCGGAAGCAAAGTTGTCTCTCTCATCTCTACTGGGGTAACTGGAGAGACCTTGGAGCAAACCCTCAGCAAACTGCATTACTTTTTATTTAAAAGAAGAAAAAGAAATCTCATAGAGAAACCAACGTTCTCTCTTAGCAACGCCCTCCTGCAGTCCTTGGAGGATCTGGTGTTATTGTTCCATGTTTAACTCCACCACTTTGCCAGCTGCGATGCCCAGATGCCCTTTGAAATAACAAGGAGTGGCTCTCCCATTGCAGGTGGCCTCTGGAAAGGCAAAAGTGTTATGCGTAATTACAGCCAGGGTGGGCCCCCATCCCTGCCTCTATATTCATTTTCTAACAAGAAATCAGGACTATTTAGTTCATATTTCCCGTCTGAACACATTCCCGATACCTCCCCTCCCCAGGAACACTCAGCGCAGAGATGCGGGAAGGGTGAGGATGGTGTGACAGCACCAGTACATCACACCTCCTACTAAAACTATCCTTAATTACTTGCCAATAGTTGTATCGCTGGGCCATTGCTCAGTTTTCCCATTTCCACTTCCTATCAGGTCACCCGAAGCTGGAGGACTTCAGTGGCTCTGACAAAAATTCACCCTCAGCTGCCACTTGTCCCAAGGCCCATCATTCACGTCAGCTCAAAGCTGCTGGTGGCAGGAGTCCAATTTTCTTCCTATGTGCTACATAAAAAGATAATGTTAATAAACGTTTCCAGCTGGGATGGTCTCTATAAACCACTGTTTGCCTGGGAAAGTTCACCCAAGCTATTAAACCCCGGCGTGGGCGAATTCATCTTTATTAAGCCTTTGGCAGAGGGCACAGCGTGATGACACGCTATCAGGACTGGTCCCACCATGGAGGCGTTTACCCAAAATGGCCCAAAAAACAAAAGTGTGCAGGTACGGGGCGGTACCGCACCTTCTTTTGGGGAGCACCGGGACCACCCCGACTCCCCAGGGGCTGCGACACCGGGACAGCCCTGATGGCAGCAGCGCAGGGCAGAGAATGAGAAGAAACACAGAAAACCAGCTTCACCCTGCCTTAAAACGCACAATGCCGACCATTTCTCTGCCTTCACGCCCTCGGCCTCCGAGACGCTCCAGGCTGCCAGCACCGGGACAGCCAGGAGTCGCCCGGTTTTGGGCAGGGGCCGAGGAGGATGCTCGGAGGTTTGCAGAGGGAAATACGGAGCCGGCAGAGTGGCAACGTGGGCGAGAAGACATGGTCAGCAATTCAGAGCTGGACGTGCTGAATTTGGCACATTTTAGGACTTGTCTGTGGACCGCTTCTCCTCGCAGGTGGTGGGGTGGTAATAGAGTAAATGCTGATGGTCAGAGATGAGAGTGATCCTCCCCTCCACAGCAAAAGCCACTTCCCCATCCCTCCTCTGGCCTGATGCTCCTCACACTCCGCTTTAAGAAAATTAGAAAAGAATGCTTAGAAAGGCGCAAGGGAAAAAAAAGGAAAAAAAAAACCACCGTGCAGGAAAGGGCATTTCCGACACAGGCCGCTCTCACGGCTGTTTTATGTAACTGAGCACGTGGCTTTCCACGTTTATTTTAGGGCTTGACACGGGTTATCTGATTGCCAGGCAGGGAGCATCTCTGTTAAATGATGTCAATCTTCGCTGCACTGGCATTACAGCATCATAAAAAATTACATAGCTGCTATTTTGGGTAGCAGCTCTCTCCGACTCAGAGAATAAATGCATCTCCATATGACTCACTCTGGGGAATTATTAATAGACACAAAAGCAGAATGCCAAAAACCCGAGAATATCACTCAGTTCCCACACGTAGCTTTCTAGTTTCTCGCAGCAATCGCACTTGAGAACGTTTTGTCTCAAAATTTAATTTTTTTAAAAATATGTATTATATACAGGGGGAACAAATTTTATATTCAACTCACACCTTGAAGCTGTGGAAGTGGGGGGGAGGAAAGTCTGCAGCTGTGGAGGATGCTCATTGCTCCAGGGTACCATGCTCCGGCCCTGCATCCCACGCTGACACCCATTCCGGGCAACGCCTCCTGCCAACAGAGAGTTAAGGGGAAGCTGCCACTATTAATTAACAGAGATTGAAATACAAGTTCCGGTCTCCTGATTTAAACAGAAACCATCCGGGATGGCAGAGCAGGGGGGAGGAAGCAACTCGGTCTAATCGGGAAGAAATCACTCGCTTCTGTGTGTGACAGCTGGCGGATAAATCGGCGATCGGCAGCAACCATCGGAGAAAGGTACTGACTCGAGCCTGCAGCTCACCCCCTGCCCCGGGAGCTGGCGTCTTCATTCAATCAGCTTTTCAGTAATTAGAGTGGAAGTCATTGGTGGGGTCCGTCCCCACTGTCCTGGCCCTGCTGCACGTGAAACTGCTGCACTCCAACAGTGTCAGCTTTGATAACCTGGGCAACCCTTTAAAAAAAAGGACAATTTTTCCCTAAAATGGTCTGTCGGTGTTCACAACATTGTGGAGACGCTGCTGTGGGTGCAGGGACTAGATGTCCACGAGGATGGTGTTATAGTTTGCTTTTATGAAGCAGATTCATGGTCCCACACAAGTTTATGATGATGATGATAATAATGAAGAGGGAGGAGATGATGGTGAAGAAGATGATGATGGTCAAAGACATGAACTCTTTTGAATTCCACCAACTTTCACATTTTGCAGTTCCCCGGAGCTGGGATCTGTTTCCCTTTGCCGAAAATGAAATCGACAACACCACAAGAATTGAAATAAATACCAATTTTCACTCAGTGCTTACCCAACTTTTTTGGATGTTCGGCGTCAAGGTTTCCTCCCCAACAGCAAAGCAAACAACCTGTCCCTCCAAACCCACCCCTGCATTCCTTGTCTCCCCTTCCCCAAACATCTCCAGATGAAACTAAATAGGGAAACATCTCAGCCTGGAAAAGGAGGATTTCCCAGTGGTAGCAGGACCCAGAGCAGGGCCCAAAAAGCAGCAAGTCTCCATCCTGTTTGCCTTTAATGTTTGTAGGGTTAGAAATTTAAGCTTACGGAGGTGATTATGCCGGTATGTGGAGCCTGGTGCTCTTCGTTGGTGGCAGGGAATGGGGGAGACGAGCTGTGCTGCTGCTGCTTCCCGCAGGCTAAAGTGACATGGCGGTGAGGGAGGTTCTCCCTTTGCTGGGGGGAGTGAAGGCAGCTGATGGGCCACCAGAGCTCGAGTTTGACAGCTCTCAGTTTAGAAAACAAAGGGGAAATGGCCAAAGTGGCAAGACGTGTTGTAAAATGTGAATATAAAACCTGCATCTTGGACACGAAGCCTGCGTGGCATCATGGACTGTCACCTGGGAAGCAGCACCACTAACCAAAGCTGTTGGTGGGACAGAAATGCCAGCAGTGATGGCAAATCACCCCCTTTTGTTTAAAGCTTGTGTTAAATGCGTTCCTCGGCGGATGTAGACATTACCCAGCTGGAAGCCTCTCCTCTCCTGAAGGTCTGATGTGTCAGCCGAGCCGAGCTGGAGTTGAGTCATCGCCAACTCCAAAATCGAAGTGACAGGTAATTATTGTTTTATCAACTTGATAAAACTGAAATAGCCGAGAACCGAGTATTTATCTTCACTCTTTAATTTTCATATGATGATGGCAATGTCTTCAGAGCTTAAACATGTCTCTTTGGTGCTTCATCTACCCATTCACTCATCTCATAATTCAGATTTTAAAGTACTTGTGCTTCATGGGCAGGGCTCTCAGCCATGAAAAGGCACACTGCAAAAAGATCATGCAATACTGTCGATAGCTGCCTCCTTTCTCCGACAGCAGTGTCTTGTGGCTCGTGTCTGTGTCTCGTGGCTTGTGTCTGTGTCTTGTGGCAGCACCATGCACAACTCCTCCGGGTATTGAGAAGGTCAGAGCCTGCCCGAGTGCACGTGGGACGATGGGATAAGGGCAGTCATGGGCTGAAGATTTCGCCTGTGCAGCCAGGATTTGGAAAGCATTGCTACTCCTGCTGTGCACAGCGGGACGGAGAGGTGCAGTCAGTCAACCTGGGGCCTGCATGGCTTGTCCATGGCCACAAAGGACTCGTGGCAGGGAAGGATGCAAAGCTGGGTCTTCTGGGTCCCAGGAGAGACTTAATCCAAAACAAACGCCACCTGTGACTGAAAGCAAAGGAAGAAATTAATGTTAAGTTTTGGATGGTATAGTTTTGGGGCTGAAGTCCAGCATCAGAGAAAGCTTCATGGGAGTCAGGAAACAGCAGTATTAGCCAGGTAATTAATCAGCTGCTTTGATGATCCTCTTCAAGGGCATCCTGGACAGGGTCTGCAGGCTGGTTTCTCTGCTATATCTACTTGCACATCCATCCGCTCCGTCTGTCCATGGGCCTCCAGGCTGTTCGTCCCCCGCAATACCACAAGGTCTATGTGCTGCCCAATGGCACCAGGCAGAGCACACACCTGCAAGCATGAGACCTCCATGGGGAGCCACAGCGGGTCCTGTGTCAGGCAGCCCAGGTGTATTTTTAAAAGGTAAGTCCAAACAGAGATTAGGAGGAACAACCAGAGGAAAGGGCATTTGCTGAACATTGCCAGCGAGTCCAAGACAACTTCCTAAAAGCCACTAGCAAAAGCCCAGAGAGCTTCTAATACCCTGTCCAGTTCTTCATGATAAAGTGAGAATCTCCACAAAATTTGAAAGAAGCCCAGAGTCTGCCAAGGTACGCTCTCTAGCGGTTCCTACAGAGCCTAATTTATATGAATATCACGGAAAATCCTGCAGTAGCTCAGCAAGTCCATCCGACCACACAAAGCTCCTGCGAAGCCTTGCTCCCAGGTGGGATGGGCTGGAGCTTTGCTCAAGTCCTTCAGTGGTTTCTCAAAGTCCCAGGGCTGGAGAGAAACCACCCCAGTCCCTTGTATCACATGCAGAGACTTGGCCCAGAAATGTCCCATCAGGGGTCCCGAGGGAAAAAAGTACAGGTGTCAGCATTTGAAATAATCCGCAGCCTTCCCAGAAGAAAAAAAGCACCGATAGGATTTTGGGGTTTCTTTAATCTCTTTTAGGTGCAGCCTCCTGTGACTCAAGCCATGCAGTGTGTCAAACGCTGCTCTCGGTTCAAGGGTGATGATTTCGAGGCAAAGCAGCACCTTGGCATCAAGGGCTGGTGCTGGATCCAGGAGCAGGATTTCCCTCATCCCTGAAAAAGCTCAGGAATACTAAATGCCAGCCTTCGAAATCGAGTAAGACGCAAGTGTCATGCAGAAGAGCCAGCTCCCCCTTGGAGCAGCATTAGAAAAACCATGAGTTAACTGAGCCTAACACACACAACCACATTTCAGGTAGGAGGGCAAAGCTCCTCCTGACTACCACGACTGGACCCGCCTCCTTGGGAGCTGGATGCTGTACAGAGGGTGGAAGGGGTTGGGAGGGGGCATAGGTTAAGACACTCACAATAATTATATATATTTATAAAAAAAAGGCATCATCTTTTTAGGTCAAAGCATATATGCTGCAATAGATTCAATACAGAGACGGGAAGTGGCTGAAGGAAGATGCTGCCAAAACCTCATGAAACTAGAATGAAGGCAAAAATCCTAGAATCACAGAACGGTTAGAGTTGGAAGGGACCTTAAAGATCATCTTGTTCCAAGCCCCTGCCCTGGGCAGGGACACAAAGTGTGTCCCTATCCCTGGTTACTAGTGATGGAGACAAAAATAACTGTCAGATAGCCAGCCCATAAAGAGATTTTCTTTTCCAGATGTCACTCTCCAGGTCAAACACATCCTACGAGCACCGCATCAAACTGCACCCAAATTGCCCCCCAGAGCACCAACGTTCAGCCTTCACAGCCCCCAGCTCGTTAGGTGAATGACAATGATGATGCAGTGTGATTCTGCAGCTCTGGTGCGACAGCCTCCTAAAGAGAAGTTTGCCCTCAAATAGTTTTCTTGGTTTTTCTTTTAAAAGAAATGCTGAAAAAAACCATTTACAGCTAAGCACAGCGTATCAGATAGACGCTGTTTTCCTTCTCTTCCCATCCTCCTCTTTTCCACCCCACTGAATATATTAAGTGCAGAGGAAAGATGGGAATTGCTTTTCCTTGCTCACAAGGCTTCCACCAAAGCCCATGACTCTGGTGCCATCGTCATCGGCAAGGAAAAAAGAAAAAAAATATATTAAAACTAATAGGTGGCTGAAAGAAACGCCATGCAAAAGGAGGCTGTTGTTTTGATAGACCGTGATGTGTCCGTAACACAGGATTTGTATGGGGAAATTTATACGAGATGTTTGGCCTCTAGATAATGCACCATGTTTCAAAAGGACGGACCCAATTCCATCACTCTTGTACTACTTGCAAAAGCTTTATAAAGCACTTTTGAGAGAAGGATTTGCGGGATCAAGCCCCAGGACTCGTTATTAATTAAAGTGTTTAAATAATTGAAATGTGCAGGCTCTTGACTCTCCTTGGCACGGCTACCTGCTCGAGAGCTGAAATAAATTATGGAAAAAATCATATGCATGAGGACAGCATTATCACCTTGAAGAACTGAACAGATCAAATGGCTCCGTAGCACTGAGCGATGCCAACGGCCCTAAGAAGGATGATGTGCTGAGAGGAAGGCGGTGAGACCTCACCTCCAGGGAGGCTGGGATGCTCGGCAAGAGTTGTGTGGTCAAAGCAGCTGCCCAAATGCAGCAAGAATTTGCTGGCAATTTTTGACCATTAACAGGATAGAGAGGGATGTGGTGAAACCTGCCAGACAGGACCCTGCCGCTGAGCTTCTATATGGAAAGCTACGTAGTGCTTGAGTCGTCCCAGTTCTGCGATACAGCAATCACTCAGCTCCAGGTGAGGTTGGTAGAAGACCGCGGGACTGAGGGAGTGAACTTGGTGTGAACACTGTAGGAAATCTCTTTAGTCAAGAAATTCCCTAATATTTTAGAGATTTTTCAGAAGTCATAGGTGATTTTTGAGGGACTTGAAACCCTTTAGAGCGACCTGATTTTCAGAAGTTCCAGTGAAAAATGGACAACGCTAAAGGGCTTTGGACTCAGTGCCCCACGCAAGTGTTGGACACATCAGCAAAAGATGCTATTAATGCAGTCTCATGGTCACACACATCAGCAACGAAATCAATACAATACTGAAATCTATGTCCTGACAAAGTTCCTCCATGGGATGCAATGCAAACCTGGCCCTCAAATGGTGTCAAAGCAAGAAGAAATGTTGGCACAGGTAACAATCTCTTTGAAAGAATAAATACAAAAGGTGTTTTTTTTTCCTTATGTTTTTTTTTTTGTTATTTTTTTTTTTTTTACTCATGACAGCATTTGTTAAAAATATTACATCTGCTTTTGAGAAGGCAATATCCTCTCCATAGAATATGGAAAAATAAACTCTACAGGACACGCAACAGATACCCCCAGTTGGCACAGCGCTGCTTCAAGAGATTAAATCTGGAGAGTCATCAACACGGAGGCCTGGCTTTGCTTTCCTGGTCCCCAGGCTCTTAAAACATTGCATTGTAGGAAGGGTAAAAGACAAGAATACATAAAAACAGTAAAATGTTTATTTTCTTAGAAAAAAAGAGATTCAAAATGATTGTGATCACACTCCCATTCGTGCTTAGCAAAGCCAATACTGCAAGCTTAGTCCTTGATTAAGATACCTATTAAATGAAACTCTTTTTCCTCTTAAAATACAAATTCCTGCTCCTGCATCACTTCCAGTATTTCAGTGATAACATGCTTTTAATGGATAATAGTTTCTCAGCTTCTTCTCAGCAGAGAAACAAGGCCTGCCATGGCAAAAACACCCCATCTCCGAAGCTTGAAATCACCAGCACTAATAAGCACTCCGGCCCGGCCGCAGACTGACAGACAGCTTAAGGATGTTTCTTAGATGCTTGAATGTTCACTTATGGAAGCTTTGTATAACACTACCTCATCTGATAGAAAACAGGCCAGAAGCCTCAATAAAATCAACAACGTCTTTTGGATTAACTTTAAGGATTTGCTGCGTATCTGGACACAGAAAAAAGTGAGAAGTTGCAACAAGTTTTAACTAGCAGCAACAAAAAGAGTTCCTTACGAGTTCTTAGCAATATTCCTCATCTGTTCATTAAGAAACACTGTAACTGAATGGAGCATATAATGTGGAAATTATCTTCTTCTGTTATGTAGTGCTGTTCGCTCTAGAAGACTTCCAAAAGGTCTCGACTGGGTTGTAATCTATTTACACAGTAGTACTCCTGGTGCGAGTGGCAGAATTGGCACTATGTGACATCCTCCTCTTCTGAACAATAATCACGACCCTGCAAAGGAAAAAGCCGGACAGTTTGTAAATGACTATTTTAAGAGAGGAATACCATAAATTGAGTACGTACTATTAATATATTTCAGTTCTCTAAACTCAGGAGATTTAAGTTCAGAGCTAGGTGGAAACCTGAAAAATAGGGAACGGAGTTTGCACAACTGCTCCAACCATTTCTGGGAGATTTGCATGAAATCAGGACAGGAGACCCTTCCCTTTCTGCCACTGTTAATCTCATCATTTCCATCCCCTATATCGAGTTCCGTGGGGAATCCAATAAACTGATTTACAAAACTGTTTTATGTACAGATACACCCTGATGGGCACAACCCTATAGATCTGTTGCGAAAACATAATCTCTGAGGCAAAAGCAGCGAAGCACGTAATCCTATGAGCAACGCAAGTCAGCTGCTGGGAAGAAGAATACTTCATCTGATAACCTCAGCAAAGTAAGCAAAGTAAGAGCAAAAGATACCATTCATATTGAAATCGCACTTGCACAATGGGGGAAAACAGGCCGAGCCTCACCAAACACAGACCGGTCGTGTAACGCCTTCCATCTCATCCCAAACGCAAGACTTGCAGAGCATCTATCTATGTATTAACCTCGGGAAGGTCTGGAGAAGGTATGTCCTGTCCCTCGCTGGCTGTTTCTTGCAAAGAGGACCTGACGGGACCTGCTGTCCTCATTTCTTTACACAGAAACAGCCGTAGCTGAGCTCTTCGACACACAGGCCACCCAAGGTACAGTGCAAAAAACAAGTGCCTCAAATGTAGTGTCGAATATCTGAACCTCTGGACTATTTCCCGTGTGCTGGGTGTATCACCCGGGCGCTTGCATGGAAAATCCCAGCGGCCGAGCAAAGGGCTGGCGAAGAAGGAGGAAAGGAAAAAACACGATAGTCTCAGACCTGTAATAAAGTGTAAAAGCTTGACAACACCCTGTAAGCAGAGGAAACTAGTACTGCAGTGGTTTAATGGGTGAAATTATTAACCGAAGAGGTACCCAGTTGCCCCACAAATCAAAACGTGCTGCTGTCCTGCCTGGGAAGAGGAGGGGGAAAGAAAAAAGTGAGGAAAGAAAAGTGAGATGATTCTTGATGCAGTGATCAGTTTATTTGGGATGCGCAGCTGGGGTACGTGTTGGGAACAAAGACACCAAAATGTCTCTGACACACAAAATGTCCCACTGACGATGCCGGGACTGCGGAGCTTGCTTTGCTGGAGGGTCCACACCCAGAAATGTGCAGTGCTTTAAGAGCTCTCCGTGGCCCAATACTATTAGTAAAAGGGCTTTCGTAGCATGTTAAAAAAAACCCCAAGAGACTAATCAGCCCTAATTTCAATTCAGTAATCACTGACCCAGAAAGAAAGAAAAAAATCCTTTTTTTTTTTGAAGTAAAAGATTTAACTCAGAAAGAAGGAATGCCGAAGTACTTTGCAGCAAAGCCCAAATCCATTGGTTTGGACTTTTGGACAATACCCGGCCTCCTGCTCAAGAGGGAGCCCCATGGCCCATCACACTCCACCACGCTCTGCACCAGGGGGCATCAGTGCTATTAAAGGCTCAAACAGACCCAAAACACTGAAGAAAGACATCTTGCATTTTTTCTCTCCCATTCCTCCTGCCATTCTTCTGCTTCTGGGTTTGCTCTGTGGCAGCCAAGCACCTTGCTCCTCAAAAGGATGCCAAGAAACCGCTTAAAAAGCAATGTGCTGAAGAAGGCCTTCCCACAGCGTGCAAATACCACCTCTCACCCACCGCCTGAAGGCTGCTGAGAGCCAGATGCTTTATTTCAATCTTTATGGAGACACAGCGCTGTCTCGAAGGTGGCCTTCAAGGCCATAGCCCTCAGTTGCCGGCAGGCAGGGAGCGGCTGCCATCCCAAGCTTCCCACCAGCCTGGTCCTTTCCCCACTGCACGTGGGCAGCGGCGGCGCAGCCAAGAGGAGGAGGAAGGTGAGAACTGCCTGAAACGCCAGAAATACCTCCCATGCCTTCCGGCAGCGTGACAGGCAGCTCTTCCACCCACTGAGCCCGGCACGGACCCGCAACCCCGACCCAACCAGCTCATTCGACACCCAAATTGCGGTAACACCCAATGGCGAGACGAGGAGCCCCGCCGCAGCCCAAGCAGCTGTATTTTTTCCAGGGAAATCATGAGGGGGAGAAACCATGCTACAAGGAAGCCAAAAAAGTTACAACTCTTCTTTTTTTTTTTTT
>VYZM01020993.1:540422-606082 GCA_013398915.1 Dromas ardeola
TTTTTTTGACAAAAGCTTTTGTCTAAGGCTTATTCCCCAATTGAAATTTTATCAGTAATAACAAGGTCACTGTTCCTCAGGAAGATCAGAGAAAGAATAAAGCTGCCTTCCCCGCTGCTCGTAAATCCAACACGCAGGGGCTTCTCCTCTGTGCTCCTCGGGCAGAAAGGCAGGAGAGGTCTCCACCTCCCCACTGGCAGAGGAGGACGGCTGCTTTGGTCCTGCTAAGCACCACTGCCCCAGTCCAGCAAAATACTTTAAAATGTCAATTTTTGCCCCCCTGGTTGTTTCAGAAGATGTTTGACAGATGCTGGTGGAGATGATAGCTGCAATCAGTGAGAAACCTGCTGTGCTTGAGATGGGGAATCATCCTGGTGGGGCTGGGCAAAACCTCACTTGAAACGGTGACCTAACAGCTTGCAACACTGGTAAGGTCTTCTGAAGAAACCACACCAAAATACCGACACCGTGACACGGCAGTCAGCAGATGAGCACTACGACGCGAGCAGAGGAGCTGTGGTAGTATCCCAGTGCAGACCACAGTGATGGTGAGGGTTTTTTTGGAAGCAGATGTGTGTGTGGAAGGAAAAGAAGAAAGCTGAGAAGGCAAACACCCTCCAAAATAGAGCAGCATCATGGCTGGAAAAAGGGTGCAGGATTGCTGGCCAAACCCTGTCCTCTGCTGCCCAGGTCCAGAGAAGCTGTAAGAACAGAGCAATAACCGGAACATATGGGCCATCCTTTAATAGCCCATAATAGCTTGGGCTATTAAGTAAGATTTAATGCTTGAGAGTGTAAATGAACTACACTGAGGAAGATGAGAAGGGGAACATGTGCTTCCAAGTCTAGGTAATTCCCGAGAAATCCCATCTTCCTCCCCTGCAGTTTCAAAATCCTACTTTCAACTTTTGTAGATGCCCACAGAAACACCTTAACACAACTGTGTGAATTTAAGGTAATTAAAAAAAAAAAAGCCTCATGCTCCTTTCCTGCTGCTTGTACCCAAACCAGAAGGGCTCATTCCCCTGCTCTCTCCGCTCGCTGCATCTAGAAAGGGCATCCTGATGCCCCTACCAGGGCGTGCATCACAGCTGGTGATATCCTTTTAGAGAAAAAAAAAAGAAAAAAAAAGAAAAAAACCACAGGAAAAGCCCTTTCCCCCATTGTTGCGGGTGACAGGCCAATAAACAAGCCCCCACGCTGCCCGCATGCAGAAGCCTTCCTGGTTCAATAGGCTTTTGTGGGGCCAGCGGCCTTGCCAAGGGAGAGGACGCAGCTCAGGAGATGCTTCTTCCGCCCCAGCGCTGCAGCTTGGCAGCGGCGTCCTCGCAGCGCAGCCCTGGCCAGCAGAGGAGGAAGAGGAGGCCGGGCAGGCCGGGAGAGGGAAACCAGCCGCACCAAGCAGCCCTTTCTTCTGCCGCTGCTGAAAGGGCTTGCAGGACACAGGGGCCCCTTTCAGAGGAGACGGTGGGCACTGGGAAACGTTAGCCTGCCTCTGCAGTGGGAACGCTTTTCATCAATCTGGTTTTGTTTACAGCACTCACAGAAAGGATGGGAAGAAAATGCTGGGAGGTGGCGCTAAATAATCGTATACTGTGCTAATTTTTGTCCGTTTCTTATTTTGTTAGAGAAAAATCAATAGAGTCATTAAGAGCAATCAACTTTGCTAATGAGTTTTAGCCTAATAATTCTCCCCTTGCATACGTTTTGGTTAGCAACCCCCCATCTCTAATAGCACTCTTTAAATACGACACAAGAGGCTGCATTGTGCCTTCCCCCCATGTCTCATGCCCAGTATACTAACGAGGGGATGGAGCGAGTTGCCGCTGGGCATCACTCCCAGGGCATCCAACAGCAGAACAGTAGGCTCCAGCCTGGCTCCCGGCACCCAGGTGTGCGGATCAGGCTCGGGGTATCCACTGGCTGCATGACAGTTTGCAGCAAGACATTTTCATGTGCTACGACATTTTCTAATCTCATTTTTTTTTCCATGACCATATTTGCATTGTGGTTATTTTTTATAAGCCACTGTAGCCATGTAAGAAACAACTTATGATGATGGGACCAGTGATGATTTCCTCTGGAACAGCTTACCTGGATTGGTTGGAGGGTTTTTTGTCTTGTTTTTTTTGTTTTTTTTTTTTTTTTAAACCATAAAGCCAGAGATGCTTCTCTTCTGGGGGTACAATCCCCAGATATAATCCTCGAAACTGCTTGTCAACCACTCAATTATACCTCAGCCTTGGTATTTTTTCCTACAGTAAGACAGCTGCCTACACACTGTGCCACAGCCTGCAGTAATAACATATACTTAAAGGAGATAATTTCTGATGATCGTTTTACTGCTCTGTGTGTAGGATTCAGACAAAGCAGTCATTTTTCAGACCATTTTCTGTGATGGCCATCATCAAGATGTTTTCACTAGCAGGTGCTAAATGGGGTAAATTTTCCACGTTCAACATTTTATACATCACAGCTTTTAATTTTGCTTTTATTTCATATTTTCAAGCAAGCCCTGGCGTGACAAGGCCCCCTCAAGTCTATGGACTTAAGCCTGCAAAGACTGTGCCCAGGATTAACCCTCTGCTCTGAGTCGTCCCATTCAATGAATGGGGTTTCTTTTTAGGGGGTGAGGTAGTTTGCATGTGGTCCTGTGCAATCAGGGTCCAAATGAGATGTAGGAAGAAAAAAAATAAACCCAAAGGCTGGACAATTTCACTCTTTTGTGAGTCCATATACAGTATCTGACTAAATTAGTCCTTGCACTATTGGATTAGCGAGAACCCAGGTAACTAGTTTATTTGCCTGAATACCAATACAAACGGCCTAGTTTTGTGACGGTTTCTCACTGCAGCCAGCAGAAGACAGCAGGTGTCACACAGACACATTTCTATCTTAATCAGAGACAGTATTTCAAAACCAGATTTATCACATCATGATGAGTGCAGCGACTTTCCCCATCCCGGCTTGGCTGATGGAGCCCGTTTCTCCTCTTCTGGGCACCAGGCAGCAGATCCCGGATTTATCCACTGGCTGCCGCGTTCATTTTTGTACGGATGAGTCAGTCACTCTCTGCTTCCTCCTCGGGTTTCCAAAGTCATATTTCTGCCTTGATTTCTCAGCTCAAGCAAATCACTCGCACCTCTGACCCACATCTTTCTAATTTATTCTGTGGGGGCTCTCTCCTCGAGCTTAATTGCTGCTATTACCTGTTGCTCATCCTCGGCTGGAATATATTTATATGGCTTCAGGCAAGTTCAATTTTCAAAAAATGACAATAACGCTGTCACCAGACGGGCTGCCTGTCTCTCCTCTGTTTTCTTCCCAAATTCTTCGTATGTGTGTGCCTGTTTGCCTCCAAAAGGAAAGCCCATGACTCTACTCACAGTAACTTGTGTGAAGCCCCAAGAGGACTGACTGCAGGTGCTGGAGGTGTCGGAAGCGTTCCTGAGCCAGCTTTTGCCACAGCTCTTGGGCCTCGTGCTGCTCATAGGTGACTTGGTCTTTCTTTTCCCTTTTCTCTCCCGGTGCGGTGCACATCCAGCCTTGGTGTGCGCCGAAGCTGTGCTCACCCTCTGCCACTACACCAGCATCCCATCAGCTGAGGACCATCCCACAGCTGCACCTAGATCTGTTCAACCTTTTAATCGCCTGGTTCCTATCTGTCTGGATGCACGTTGTTACGCCATGGAAACGCCATCACAAGAAGCACTCTGTGGTCTGTCATATATATATGACATCTAGGTATGACATATAACTACAGTCTCCTGTGCTGTCGACTGCGTAACTCTACCCAGCTACTCCCAGCCTCCTACATAACTTTATACCTCTGGCTTCTCATCAGGTTTTGGGGGTTTTTTAAGCTCAAATTCTGGTGCCTCTGAAATGATTGGGTTGTCTCCAGCAGAACGAACATCTAACCCTACGTGCGGGGCTGACTTTTACACTCTTAGTGCTACCTCGGCATTCAGTGCCAAGCCGTCATTTCAGTATTTCTTCCTTCCAACAAACCCTATGAATTGCATTACCATAATCACAGGCAGTTCCATACATGCAAGTTCAGCTCTAGCTCTGTGAGCAGGGACAGCCACTCATGCAGAGATAGGAACAGATGTCTCCCCTGAATGCCTCACAGTGTTTTGACAATGAATTTTGGTAGACAGAAGCTCCATGCGTTGGGGTTGACATTCTGGTTTTTACCTTTGGGTGGTATTTGCAGAACGCAGTTCAGCTGCACTGTGCCCGCACAGGCAGCCAGCAGTGCGTGCTGGGTACCGACAGCAGGGAGACTTCTAGAGAAATTCTCCAGACCATTTCATTACGGCTTTTTTTTTGATCTTCAGGATTCATAAATACTTCATATTTTCAGTTGCTAAAACATCAGCCAGTGTTCTTTCCATTTCACACTTTGATTGCAGAAATGTTATTTTAGCTGACCTTCCTGTCCATTTAATCGTTTTCCCGAGTCCAAAATGCACATTTAATTTTCCTCTTTAATTCATAGCACACACGTTAGAGTTGTTGTTACTCGTTTGTATTAGATAACCCAACACCCCTTGGGATTTCAACACAAGTTGGGGGATGTTTTGCTTCTGACTGTAGACACAGCCCAGGGAGTCAGTGATGGACAAATCCAACGCTACTCACCGTCACCAAGTGACCATTCCAACATGTTTTGGGACCTCATCAACAATAGGCAATGGCCCCCACTTCTGCAGACTATTTCAGCTGTGACTGGCGAGCTACTCAGTGATTTAATTATTTTAATTGTTCGACGTCTGTCCTTCATTTTCCTGGAGAAGGGACTCAAAATGCTATTTAGGGATCAAACAAAACCCCTCGTATCTTCCAATCTTCTCGGCACTTGCGGCAGATAAACTTGTGGCAGAAAAACAACATATTGTGGGCAAAGATTAATTAAAAACCCCAAAACTTCTCTTAGGAAGACTGTTTCCTCAGGCATAGGAGGTCCCCAGAGAAAGCAAATCCCATGCTCAGCTGTGCATTAACCCCTGCTAATCTCATCAACTGTCAGCAGCTTGAAATGCATGGGAGCTGTCTTTCTCTCTTTGACAGATAAAACTGTGTATTTCCTCTAAACAGGCAATCTCCTGATCTAGAAGATAAATTAGTACAAACGCCGGGGAGAACACCTGCAAGCATCTGAGAGCATGGTCCAAACAGTGAGGAGACACGGTCAACTGCATCTCAGTGTGGCAGATGGTGAATAAGCGCTATTACTGTCCTGAAAACAAATCTCGAAAACAAAAACTAACCTCAATTCATAATTAGATACAGCCATCAGATGGTCTGGTCTGTAGATAAAATAGATCTTTGGAAAATCCATTTCACTGGAGATTTTGTGTTTGACATTACAGAAGGTGATGATGTCCAGAAAAGCATCTAATTATTTGTAGAGTGAATGCATTTATTCAAAGGAGATGTAGATAAATTATGGATATGTAGCAATTCTACTTTTAAATGCATAGAGCTTAAGTAAAATCTTACTGCTGAGAAGAGTATTTCTATACTGCGGTTTCACAAGAATCTACAAACTCCTGCTCACTTCTACTCCTTCTACTCTTCCCCTTTATCTAACTTTTTGCTTTCATCAGATGTTTTTTTTGTTTGTTTGGTTTTTTTTTGTTTTGTATTTTTTTAGAGTAGTGTAGCAAATTTGTTGCTTAGGACAAATAAGAGATTAACCCACTGCCGCACTCCAACTCCTAAGACCAAGAGTGCTGGCAAAAATGGCAAATATTCAGAGTCATCCAAGTAAAAATTTCCCTCCTACTCCGCAACCCAAAACTACAACTTGGGAGTACAAATTACTTTATTCCAATTGGGGAATCAAATAGTTAATACCAAGTATTAAATAAGATCCTCCACTTCAAAATATGAAGTGTAAAGAGTACATTGGTGAGTGTAAGCAAAAGCTGAGATCTTGCTTTGGGTTTCTGTTCTAGACTTGATCCAAAGCCATTTAATTCCTCAAGTCTCAGAATCCCATCTATGTTGTGGTACAATTATTCACTACTAACTCACAGAATCAGAGAATGGTTTGGGTTGGAAGGGACCTTAAAGATCACCTAGTTCCAACCCCCTGCCATGGGCAGGGACACCTCCTGCTAGACCAGGTTGCTGAAAGCTGGGATTCTCATTTAAAAGACTTGTGAAACACCTGAAAGCTGCTATCAAGACAATGAGATATGCAAAGAACTATTCACCCTCTTCCTCAAAACGTCTCCAGCATCATTATTTTACTCAGTGTAGATCCTGAGGCAGGGTTATGCCTACATACAGCTACACTATTCATAACCTTTGGAGCCAGGAGCTATTTTGAAGAGATTCAGCAGGAAATAAGCAGGGTATCCCAGATACTACCAGCATTAAGATTCCAGTTGTCTCCCACTGAGATTAAATGAAAGATCAAATCACTAAGGGCATAAATCCCCACTTTGCTCTTCTCCTTTATCCAGCAGTCCATGTATATCTTGAACACCCGTGTTGAGTTAATTTGCCATTCATCCTAGACTGGTGATATTTCCACAAAACAAAGGTTTCTTTCCAATACCTCCTGCAACCTCTTTACCTTTCTGGTCGTCTTTATGCTTGAACTATCTAACCCACAAGTGGTAAGGGTTACCTTGGACCAGAGTCCCTCCAAGTACTGGAGAATGTGGAGCGCTGCAACAGACAGTGTCCGGTTGTCCTCCCCAGGGAGCTGGGAAACCTGTGTGTCCAACCCCTGAGTGAAAATGTGTGTTTGCTGTATTGTTTCTTACCTTTTCAATTTTTTCATCAAGCATTCTGAAGAATTCTTGTTGGCTTTCAGAGATGTGCATGCTGAAATGCAAAGGAAGAGTATCAGTACCGACAGGATTTCTTCCATTTTAAATACCAATACTGCAGTTCAGAGTCGCTGAGGGACCCAGCTGTAAGTTTTCACCACTGTGAAAAATAAATCACTTCATACAATGACTACAATGATAATTTTTTTTTAATCATTTTTTTTTTCTTTTTCTGGTTTGCCTACCGGAAAACTATTGCATTTGGTTCTATGTATGCATGCTATGCTTGGGATGGTACCTAGGACCCATGTGCATCCAGAGGAGACTATTCCCTTTTCCAGGCAGGTTGCAGAAACCGAATAGCCTGCTACCTTTCCTTGGGACAGTGAGAGACCCGACAACACCCAGGCACATCTACAAGCTCAGGCTGGTCCTTCCCCTCCCAGACTGTTCCCTGAACAGACCCAGCAGACTATTCACTTCAATTAATTCTTCAGCCCCAAGAGGCGGGGGGGTTAATGTATGATTTTGCATGACTGAAGAGGGCTGGAAAGGACTCTTACTTGTCGCCTGTAAGATGATGATGGTGGCACAACAGGCCCTTCCTCAGCGGGGATCTGCAGGCTAAAAATCCAGGAAGGTGGGACACAAAAGAAAGGATGAGGAGACAAAGAGGAGGATGCGTGGCAGACGGTATTTGGGGTGTGTCTGCTTTAGTTATGTCAGGGGGTGTTAAGAGCCTCCTTCCTGAAATAGCGATATCCCTCCAGGAAGGTGGAACTGGAGCATCCTCTGGACCGGCAGCAGGGAGGAGTGCCTGGGCCCACTGGGGCTGGAGAAATGTGCCAGAAACTCAATGCAGGACAAGAAAAGATGCGAAAAAGGAAGGATGGGAGACTGGTGCCAGCGTTAACACTGATGCCAAACGGTTAGAAGGACACACGGCTCTTGGAGATTTTCTCTGACACTAAAAGCTGGTTCCGCTTGCTGAATTCCTACTCCAGGCTCCTCTTCCTTGCTGTGATCCCTTCAGCTGTAATGAGTTAATACTTTGCCCAAGTGCCCAACAACACACTGCACTTTCCTACAAAGCTTAGCATTCATACTTCACTTGCTATCGGGATGAACGTATACAATGATTTGCTTATGCTGGACATAAATGAAGGCTCAGTTCAGAAGAGAAGGTCTCAGAAATGCCATTAAAACCTAAAGCTGGTAATTCAGGAGAGGGAACAATTCACCTTTCAGTGGCTGTGGGAGTTTTTGTCCCCAGCTGTCTGCCTGTCCCTCAGGTTCCCACTTCCACCTGAGATGGGGAAAAAAAATGCTTCTTTGGGTCAGCCGACCCTGTCACCTGCATATTCAGGTGTCTCGGAGTGGGGCGTTAGGGCAGTACAACCCTTTCTGGGTAGAGAAACACTAGAAACTTATTCTTGCCTTTGCAACATCGTAGATCCAGTTTCTAAATCCTCCTACAAAAGAGAAGTGCCCTCAATCTTGCTTTTACAGCTGACATTTTAAAACTCCCTTCATTGTACATGAACTTATAATTTGGTACATAGTCCATGTTTTGTTTTGAAGTAACACTTCTAAAGGAACGGTCCTAAAGGTGTGTCTAATGATTTATCTATTGATTTCTGCTCTTTTAGCTGAGTAGCCCTTTTCCACATAATGCCAACACCCCCTTCCTCGCAGTCAGAATTATCAAGGTTTTCGGATGATAAACTTAAAAAAAATTGCACATAACAGATATTTTCTGACTTGGTGATTAGTAACTCAAACACATGTAGCCACTTCATAAACAGAAATCCAATGGTATGTTGGGTAAAGAGCAAGGGCTTGGGCAAACAGCAGAGGTTTTACTCAACAACCCAATGTTACGTTCCGTAGCTCTGAAAATTTTCCTTATTTTTGCAGGACTGTGACAGAAACCTCTGCCAATGCAATGCCTTTAGGCTTTTTGGTGAATGAAGGTCAGTTCTGATTTCTGTGGGGACTTTTAAAATCTGAGTTTGATGAAACAATGGACACCCCGACCCCACAAACCAGAATAGATGGATACACCACAAGAGATGATCCGTCAACAGAAATGGCCCTTTTTTAGCCCAGGCTGATTAGCCTCCTGTTAGAGCATCTTAAATACGTATCTGACCCTGCTGGGAAGGACCAAGCCATAATAATGAAGTACAGCTTTGCTGAAGGGTGATTTTACCTCCACCTCCCTACTGTGAACTTCTTTGCAATTACATCTGAAGCACTCGATTTTTCCTTTTGAAATGAGGCTGAATTATACCGTCAGCTCATTAGGAAATTACTTAAGTTTCTAGACTTGAAACCGTGTACAATGCACTTGGTATGCAGCAAGTTTAAGTTAATAAGTGCCCCGAAGGCACGGCATAAAGAACAGCAGTTCCAATATTGTTCAAAATCCAACAGCAAAGCTTTGTCACTTCTTTATATAGCTCCATGTAATCTGTTATTTTCAATCCAATTAGTGATTAAAATGTAACACTGATTTAGATAAGAAACGAGCTACTAATATCAATAACCAGCTCTGTCGCAGGAGTGAAGTATTTCATAGCCTATGTAACGCTGACTGATGTCAGCCAGGGCACAGCACAGAACCGCGAGCCAAGGATGGAGAAACTCTCAGCTACACAAACCCCTCATTTTAAGAAACAAACTGACTGTTTTAAATGGACGAAGTTTACCATTCCTAATCCCAGGCAGTATAGCTGCTAACCTAAATCAAGAGTTAGCAAAAACTTCCCTGGGAACTTAACCGATAGCACTTAAGAACACTAGTGCACGTACAATGTTGTTTATGTGCAAGTTGTATGGAAAGCTGAGAAATAACACAGTGTGGTACTCCCACAAGGCACGGCAAGATACACCTCACACATTTAAGTCCTGCATTTTAGGCATGCAAAGGACAGCATGCTGCAGGGATGCTGGCACAAGTGCTGCCCAGCTGTGTCACTGGTACCAGGACACAGGTGACCTTACCTATTTTATTTAAATTGGGTATTGTTTTAGGGCTGCTGGAACCACCAATTGGTTTTCTCTACGCCATAATTGGGAATCTCACAGATACTGCTTAATCCTGTGTTTATTTTTATTACTATTAAAAAAACCAATAAATTGAACTTACTTTGCTCTGGGTTGATGTACTAATCCTGGGATCTCTTTATTAGATTTAAGTCTTACATTTGAACTGGCACTTTTTTCCTGAAACACACAAAAAACACACAACAGAGAGACCATCAGCATTTATGAAACACACAAAGCGTGGCAAGCACTTGTCATCATGGTGTCACACTCTGCTGGCTTCAGGCTCTTCTACCTGCACAACCGAATGAGAAAAGTTCATCAAAAATGAAATTAAAGTCAACACAATTGATGGGATGACCCTGGGTGGGTATTTTTAAATGTCACGGACTCGGTGGCCTGAGGGATTGTCTCCAGGTCACCAGGTGAAATCCAGCCCTGGATGTGTAGTGACCAAACACCGCACTGACCAGTGACTCTCCAAGTGGTCCATGGAAAACGAGGTGTGTAGCTGAAGCTGGGCTCCTCAGAGTCCTATCGACGATAACATTAATTGGCACCTGTAACAAAACAAGGCAAAGCACTGGGAAGGCAGAGCCCCAGAGTCACTCCAGACCTGCAGGCTTGCTCAGAACAGAGGTGAGAAACGTTAGCATCACATTGAAAATCGTACATGGGAGAAAGCACACATTAAACACACCAGTGTTTAATGGCAGACTTAACCTGCTCAGCCAGAAAATTGGACACAAGTGGCCCAAGGAAGCAAACCCGGATATGTTTACAGACAAGAACACAACCACGTCCTCCACAGAGGACCAGAGCCATTAAAAACATCTTAAAAAAGGCATGGGGAGGGAAAAAGAGTTTAGTTGAGAGCCAGCATTTCAAGGTAACATCTTGTAGTCATGCCAAAAGTTTCTGTAAAGCAAAGCTTAGTGCACACACATATCTACTGCCTGCAAAAACCTGGAGAAGGATACAGCCCCTTCCAGATCCTCCCAGCACTGCGTGTTGGAGAAAGCTGCTGATGCAGATGGGAGAGAGCTGAGTCAAATCTTGCAGCTCACCCGCTCCACAAATCCATCTGAATTTCTTAGGCACGTCATGCCCGTGGCAATTTAAGAAATGTAAACCCAAGAATTAGTGCTTTTGTGGGTAATTTTGGTAGCTTTGTTTTGTCTTATTTAGCCTCTGAATGTCTGAATCACACAACATGATTTTTAAGAGGGCTACTAAATCATTGAATTTAAAAAAAAATAGGCTGTCTAGCAGTTAATATTTTAATGAATAATTCTACAAGGGCTGTAAACATCAACTGCCTCAGCATATTTAACACTGCTTAATGCGTATCTTCTAAACCTCCTAAACAGAAAACTGTGTCTTGCATGAAAATAACAGTGAGAGAGAAACAAGCCTTTTTTTCCGAGCCTTAAGAAACATCTCGGTATGTTTGTTATATCCCACCAGCCGCTGCCTGCCCATGATGTCAAGCTGAAGCAGCAGCAGATGGAACCACTTGCTTTCAAAGCATCTTCTAATTTTAACAGTGTTAACTGGGGATGACTATGTACGTGCATGTTGTGTGTGTGGTGAACATGCATGTACATAGTCATACAACTCGTATGAGCTGATGTATGACTCACACAACTGTCCAGCAAAATAAAAAGAGAGGGATAGGTCTCACGGAGAAGACACCGAAACTTCTAGAAATCAGCTAAATCCCAACCTCATGCACCAGGTGAGCCTTTATCCTCAAATCTGCTCCACCAATTCGTTTGCTGCAACACAGAGGCAGAAACAGGGAATGGTCCGCACTACACACCTGGGATGGCACATCTGGATGGTCCAGCAGCAGGTGCGTTCTGCAGCGTAGCACCTCCTGCCCACCTACTGCAACACAAGGTGAATTTGGGGCTATCTTCTGTCTCTGTATACTGTCAACCCCGGAGGCACAGACCTTTCCCCACCAAAAAACCTGCTGTGAATCCACTGCCTCAATTAAAAGAGAAGGGGAGCTCTGATTTACAGCTCCTGCGTCAGGAGCTGTGATAAATCACAGCATCGCAAACCCGGCTTTCCACACCTCTGCCTGTGGTTTGGCGTCAGTGCAGCTCTATCAGTAGCTGGAATCAGCACAAACCCCAGCCTCAAGAAACTTCTGTCACTTAGGAACAAACAGAAAGACACAAGGAAAATACCTGTTGCCTTCTCTCTGAGGGTCCCAGAGCAGTATTTAGAATATTAACTCACTCACACAGGAAGACGGAAATAAAATTCCAGTTTACTTGACTTCAAGATCACAAAATTTACTCTTTCCCCTCCTATTGCTTCCGATAATTAACACACCTCAATTACCTATTACTTACAATTCTTCTATTTAATCAGAGTGTGCCACCTTCTCCATCTGTTGCTCAGCAGGAACGAACAGAAAAAGAGGAGTTAAGAGGAAAAAAAAAAACAACCAGGCCTTGAACTGGCTCATTGCTTTGTTTATAGCTATTATTTTTGGCAGTGGTATTTCATTACACTGACCGAAATATTGGCTTTGATAAAAATAGATATTAAAAGATAATTCTTCCAAATACAAATAGAATATTTTTCCCCCATCATTTTGAAGACAAACTGATTCATCAGAAATTAACAGTTTGGATTCTAACGTTGATCTTACGAAGAAACCCACAATGCTTTAGTGCAGTCAGATTGCTGTTCCAGGCTGGCTAGACTTTGGCTGAAGGGTCACTTCTGTCAGGCTAACCTCATTTTCTCCTTTATTTAACATTAAATAAGTTACCACGCCTCAACAGAAATGCAACTGGTTTTAGAGTCCTAATCTGTTGCAAATAGAAATTAAGATGCAAAAGTTTGGGTTTGGTCTAGCTCTGCTTATAAGGATTATTTAACGGGGATGCACTAAATGATGTCTCACACCACAGGCTTAAAAGCAAACCCTCCGGGATGCTGTACTTGGATAGCGGCATTAGCTTGTCTACAGTAAAAAGGCAAACAGTGGACATTTTACTCCCCATTATTTTGCAGTTAATCATTATCAAGGTAAAACTGTCATCCAATCAAGGTGATTTCATTTGATAGATTCGTTAATTATTGTTAATTCCTCCATAAAGGATGGACTGTATCAGAATTTCAGGGCACTAACAGATGGCGGTGACTCTGCTGCCAGATGCTATTAACACAGCAACAGCCACTACTGCCATTATAATTAAATATCTGTCAGCATTTCCCTTGATGCTTCCCCTCTTACAAACCCTTTTCTAGAGACATGGGAACTTAATTTGAAGTATTTTGCTTCTTCATAAGATGGCCACAGATGGACTCAGGTAAGCTGCTAATAGCGCTTCTTCTCAACTCTCTCACCACTCACGGCCTGCTAGAGAAGGGCTGATTTTTAAGAGATGATTCCCTAACTGCTAACATATTTTATAAAGAGACTATACAATATTTTACGCTTTTTTAAAATTGATTAAATTGGCCAGGAAGAAATCAATTAAAGATGATAGCCACAATTCTCCTACCTAATCTAATGGCAATTTTCATTAACTTACAGTCACATTTTGGCCTTAAATTGTTTTTCCTCTAAAGTTACAATCATTAAACAAATGCACAACCGAATGGGGACACACACTCCCCCCAGACCAGTAAAAACTAGTGTAAGTAAAATGGGGTTCTTAGTTTAAAGGCTGTTTTTTGTTTAATTTGGAAAAGGCTGAAGTATCCAACTTGCAACAGTATCTTGGAGCCACCGCTGCTTGAAGGTGGCACATTCCCCCAAATTGGTATCATTTATAAGATTGTGGCTGTAGATTTGCTACTAAATTATATTTAAGCTGACAGAAACCATCGATGGTCTCTCCAGACAGTGATCACATTTTACTCAATATTGGTAGTTTACAGCTATTCAAATATTTATAAAATAATATTCCTGATTTATATCAAGATGACACTTTTCTTCAAAGGAGCCCACAGCGCCTTTCAAACTGCTTTCTGGAGCCATGTAATTCATCATTAAAATCATTTAGGGGGAAATGAAGTACTTAATTTCTTTTTTATACCATAAACTACTCTTAAAAAAAATCATATTTGAAAGAAGGAAACCAAATGCATCAGTTCGAAATGGCATGAAAGATGAGATGTAAAATTCCAATATGTCAGCCCAGCACTTTTTACCTCCCTCAGTAACGGGGACCAGCCTCAGGTAGTAATATTTTTACATAGACTGTTTTGATGCTTCAGGGTGAACAAGGGAGAAGTACTGACATACAAGATTTTACTCAAGTTTCCTTGCTTTATACATACATGAGCATTTATTTTTTTTTACTTATTATTTGGCAGGACGAGAGCCTCTTTCTTCTTTCTCTAGCTACCTGGAAGCAAAACCACCTTAACTACCACCTAACTACCTTATTTAGGGTGACTTTATAACGAAGGGGCAAACGGAGCATTGAAAAATCTCAGCTGCTGGTCAAAGAAAACGATTCTTGGATCCAGTTCCACCAGAGGAATCACACTATCCCTGCCATAATGCGTATATGGGCTCCAGGGCACACTCGGTGATGAGGCAGGGCATGGCAGGGAGTGTGAATATTGGACAGCGGTAACGCACAGGGCCCACCCTCTTCCTCCTCGTCTTGGGATCCTATGCATGACATGAGGGATGATGAAAATCATGGACTCATCTGATGGTGGAGGTGGTGTGCGGGCTGAGCTTTGGAAACAAGGCTGGAGAGGGGCTTGGGTTGCACGCACCAAGCACTGGACAGAGTGCTCCAGATGCACATCCGTGCCAAAATATACACCTGACCCTAAAGCCAGAGCTTAGTAATGAATTTAACCTTCATGACACACATGCAAAGAGAGACAAAGAAATAGATGCTCATGGTAAGAAGACACCAAAGAAAGACATTATCATCACAGTCATCAGAAGGACCTTCTACCTTTCCAAAATAAGTCACACATACATGCATGCATACGCCTATGCATCTTGCTCAGCAAGACCTGGCCTAAAGTCAACAAAAGTCTTTCCATTGAGTGCAAGGTGGCTTTCAAGCCAAGCCTTCAAAACACAAAAGAGAAATACTTGTTGTGCCTGTACAGACTAAATACAACCATGGAAATCCTTCACCAGGCTTAGACAATCCACCAAAGAAGCCAACATAGAAATTCAGGGCAAGTGTGAGAGAGAATAACAAAACGATGCTACAGAAGAGTATGGATTACAAGGAACTGGATAAATTTGGAGACCAAGAAAATGGAAAACAGGTACTAGCTTAGAACATGCTACAAACTCCAGAGCAGTTTAAATGGAGCCTAATTTAACCCTCCAAGGGAGTGAGCAAACAACCTCCTCACAGTGTGCAGCACCGGCTGGAGCCAGAGGAACAAACCTGCCCTGTCTGTAGGCTTTGCCCCATTTCAGTTCTTGCCCCAGTGGCTCTCCAATATTGAGCTCTCCCTCCAAGGACATCTAATCTGAGGTCACCTGCTTCTTCCTGTTCAGGTTGCCACTTGGCCTGCTTCTTTTTCTTGGATCAGCTGTTTGCATACTTGGCTGAAAGAAAGATGAACTGGCGCAATTACTAATTTCTAGTTGCTTTTTTAAATGCCTTTGAGATGTTAAACACTGAGGGGGGGAAGGATTATTAGAAGAACATCTAACATGCCCATTACACTCAACTGAAGCTGCAGGATCTCAAAATATCTGAAAAATCTGAAAAAAATCCAACAGAAGTGTAAAGTTGGGAAAAAAAAAAAAAGAAGGAAGAGGAAGGAAAAAGCTCCTTCTGCAGAGAGCTGCAGGACTTCTCCTGGAGTATCTAAATATAGTTCACCCTCAGCCAAAGTCTTTGAGTTTTGATGAAGAATGTCATTAAAGAGCAGGAAAAAAAAGAAAAGGGGAAATTCCCCCCACTATAGGGTTTTCAAAGGGCATTAATACTTACTACATCTAGTACCTACAATTTTTTTTAACTTCCTCATGAGCTTTTCAATTCCTTCTCCCTCCCAGTCAATATTAGAAAGTTTAGACAAATTGGTTATGGTCATTCCAATTAATTCTGTCAAGTAACCAAATACCAGGAAAGCTGTAGATGAACTGAAATCTAGACATTGGAGCAGCTGGCACGAAGATGGGATATTAAGGCAGGCAAACAGATGAAATTACAAACAAGGAACATAAATGATAAGTAAGTACAACCAATAAAACCTCTAGGGACACTCTTACCTGCACCTTGCTCACAGCTCTGCCGTTGTATCACCCCTCCACAGGGATCAGACATTTGAATCCTCTCCTCTCTATACACCTTGTCACACCAAGGTCCAGGAAAAATGTTTATTTCTATCTCAAAGTTCTGTGTTGCAGATAGACTGCTAAACTTCAAGGTGTCCACTACAGAAAACAAGAAGTGGGATCCCTTGAAAAACGCCTCCATTCTGAAATACGAGGTTTATACTGCCCTAAACATCAGGGTTTTCCGGTTCCTTCGGCCTCCGTGGTACTCCAAAAGGTCGGCCAGGATAAGAAAACGAACATCACAGACATAAATAAAGCCAAAACAACTGGCACTGAACAAAGTTGCATTTCAAATGTGAAATTATCTTGCTCCTTCAGCAGAAGTCTTACTTACCCATGCAATGAAACCCTCTGCTTCCCATCCTGCTCGCATTCCCCTTCCCTGTGAAATGCAGGGTCTGCAAGGTTTCCAGCCAGAAGGAATTTGCAAAATTAAGTCGAGGAACATCCTCTGTAAAAACAACTCTGCAAGAGGCTGAAAACTGTCCCTCACAGTCATATACACCAGAAATTAAGGTGACATGGGACTGCTTGAAGGCATGAGGAATATTTGCTTACATTGAAAGATATCCAGAAATACTGCAAATAAAATGCCGTGGGCAGAAAGGAGACCTTCTCCCCAACTCTCATTAATATACCAGATCTTTAATGGCTTTGGTACATCAGAGTGGTTGAAATTTTTATCTGGCAAATAAAAAATAGATGGGTAAAAGTTAAAAACTGCATTACTGATAACTTACAGGACTAGAATGACTCTTGAGGAAACTTTAGAGGTTTTAGGGCACTTGGCAACAAAAAGCACAACAAACTTTTACCTTTTGCAGGAACGTCGCTCTCCTGGATTGTACAGCCACCCTGGATAACAAAACCTGGCTCAAAAATTAACCTGCTGCTTCATAAAGCCTGTGTCATCAATTACTCACTCTCCACCAAGCTTTTACCGAAATACAGCTATTTATAGTAAATGTATGTATTACTCATGCTCTTAAGTTTTTCATGTGTGTCTCCTGAAGGCCATTTTCCACCAAGTGTAATAACACAGAAAGAGCTGGCATTAAGCATGAAACAACAGTATTGCATGAAGTCTGTGAAACATTTATAGCCAGGAATAAAGGGTGTAGACAGTCTGAAGAGTAACGTGGAGCATTACACAGCCCGTCTGCAGCACGGCATGTAACCATTAGTTTTTGCTTCAAGAAGGCACTTTTCTGGAATGGCGAGCAGGTTATTTGCTACTACAGTTTCTGCAGAGCTTTTTCTTGGGATGGTTTTGAAGAGCTTTATGCCCTTCTGACATATATAAGAGAACATATCTAGAGAACAAGATATGCCCTGTTTTGTGGCTTTTTAAATAGCTGGTCTTAAAATTTCAGCAGCTGAAGTGATTTTTGGAATGCTGGCTTTCTAAAGGTAAAACTGAACTTTTTCAGCTAGTTTGTGGAACGTGCTCTACACCTGTCCTTTGGAAAATCAGTTCCCTGAAAGATGCCTCCACATCAGGCACATGCAAGCAAAGCCTCCTGAGATCTTCCTGCACCGTCAAAACCAAGCAAGACTGATGACCAACACAGATCTGAATGTCCCCATGTGCACAGGCGCTACCTCACTGCCTTAATATTAAGATCTGGGTTACATTTTAGGCTGAGCTCATTGAAAAGATGGTGACCATCAAACAGCCACTTGGAGGAGGCGACAAAAAGAACACCTGGTTCCCTCCATCTGCAAAACAACAGCACGTTGATGGTGTCCCCTCTTGTAGAGTCTGCAGTTATACTGGTCACTGGCTTTTATCTGCAAATAGCAGGTTTGAGTAGACTATGTCTATAACAGATTTCATATTACAACCAAGCAGTTCCATAAAGTGCACTGAGGTCCTCCTAGGTGTCAAGACAATGCGAGTGTCCCAATAACCCAGTCTTAACAGGGGATTTTGCAGGATACACACAAGATAATTTTTCCTTCTTGTTCGAACATGAGATTTACAAAGGATGGAACAACAAAGGAAAGTAGTGATAAAGAAAATCCTCCTGAGTTTGTTGTTTACGATTAAGAGAAGAGGAAAAACTGAAGTAATTAGAAAATATGGTGCAAATGAAAAGACACAGTTAAGCCAAATGTAAACAGAATAAAATGGTAGCAAGAAATTTTGATGGAGAGAATCCTGAGAAGTGAGATGACAGAAAACTGCGAGTGGCGCTACTCATCAATACAAATATATTTGCAACGGGAAGGTTTTGGGCATTAACAGCCTATAGGGATGAGTCTCACGTACAAAGCAACGGCGGAAATACAACTATCTCCTTGTGTCCCACCAACAGGCTGGCATTCTCATACCCGTTATTCCCACAATATGTCTCTAGTCCCCACAGGCTGCCATCAGGGGGCACACCTCCGAGCACGGGGAACATCACACGATGTGCTGCAGTGGACACCACTGGCTAACTGCGCTTCCCACTTACGGAGCTGTGCGGCTGATAAGGGAAAAAACATATTAATGCACGCTCCAAACCAGCAAGAATTACTTACGATAAACCCTCATTCTCCCAGAACTGTCCGAGGCTCAAATTTTTAGATTTTTGGTAGATTGCCATTATGTAAGTGCCACTGCTGGAAGATATTTTCAATGTCTCTATTCTGCTTCTCTCAACGTCTGTTTTATTTGCATTAATTCTCAAATTTGCAGAAGGCGTAAGATTTAAGACCCGAGAGAATGAAGTTATAGTTCTTGCTACATGGCAAATTTCAGCGAGCGTGGGTAAAATGTACATTTTAAAGGATATAATAGTTTGAATATTATTAAATATGACATAAGTACTATAACACACATGAGAGGTATTATGGCTGCAGGACGAACCTTAAATCTGATTTATGTATTTCATGCTGTCTTTTCATTGTTTTGGTTAGCTGTTACTTTTGAATACTAGAAAAAATAACTATTATTTCACAAAGAATATAGCAGCCTGCTCATTTACTGAGCTTCCAGTCCTCAGATATACAAGAATGTATTTTGCCTGGATTCTTCAAACAAATTTGTTTGAGAGCAATACTGAGAATAGATATGATATACATCAGAATGAAAGACAATCATAAATGGTTTAAAAATTGCCTAAGCCATTTAAATCAGTAATGGAAGGGAGGTTTTTACATGTTTATCTCCTCTAAGTTTCCTTGGAAAAAGAGCAGAGAAATAAGCATGTCTCCTCAGTGATAGCAAAAAGAGGTGCCAATAAGTAAATATGTTCCATCAAGGATGTATAAAAATAGCTTTGGATGCTCAAGATGCTGCAGATTAGAGGGAGATATTCAAGCCAATACTGGGTGAAGAACTAGCTTAAAATCCAGCCACAGGCTGGAAATACTGTGACATTTAAGATGTCCATATTTCAGAGTCCCAAAATGACTGTGTGCCTGATACGCCTTTTACTCTCTGCTCTAATTTTAACGCAGCCATCATGTCACCTTCTGCACCACCTCTTCCCCAAACCACCCCTCATAGGTGGAGAAGAGCTGGAAAAGACTCAAAATGAGCTCTGCCTTCCTTTACCAGAAAGCAGGAAACCTCCAGGCAAACATCAGCCCCATCAGTGGCACAGCCACAAGACAGGCCACCATCGGGGTATGGCATGTGCTCCCCTGGGAGGGACTGGCAGCAGGAGAGGAGGTCTCCTACGCTGTGGAAGATGAAGCTGGCCAGGGATGGATCCTTCACTCACCCACAAAATTTCAATGGCTCCTTGATCAGGATGTGAAATAGCATCGTGAAACCCTACAAGATTAGCCTGGGAAAGCCTCACATGGTATCAACAGCCACTAAAGGAAGATATTTCAAAATACCACCTAATTGCATCACCTGAGGGCATGTATCCAAACCACTTCAACAGATTTCTGTCCAACCTGTTCTCCCAACTCCCATCCTGAAGGTTTTCTCAGCAGCCTGTCTTTCATTTTGTCACTTCCCTAAAAGTTCAAACTACCTACTACCTACTATCCTACTACCTGGCTTAAATTCTTGCCTGATGTCTTCTTGCATCTCTCAGTGGTCACGGAGAAAAACTGATTGTCGTGCCTTCTAAAGTAACCTTTTATATAGTGGGTGACTTGCATTTCCTTCTGTATTTTTAGGCTAAACAAATCAATTCCTTCCATCTTCCATTACAGCTTACGTTTGCTAAACCTCCTATTCTTGTCACCCCCCTCTGGGCTCTTTCCCACCTGCCTACATCTTTCCTACAGAGCATGCTTCCAATTTCGGTCACAGTATTTAAAGCCCCGCTGAAGTCAGGATGCATCACATGAATTGCCATATTTAAGAGCAAAAGAAGCTCCTGTTTTAATGTGGTACCTCAAAACAGCGAGATTAACCTACTGTACTCATAGATGGCATCTCTCTGCCTGCAGCAGCCCTATCTGAGGCTGGCAAGCAAACGGACGCAGGCTGCATGGGGCTCTATCAAGTATTTTTACTGTTGAGGTTTCCCTAAAAAAAAAGGAAAGTACATTTATTTTGAAAAGCAGGTTAGATCACGTATTTGGGGATGAGAGCATCCAGCTCCTTCAAAACCAGAGGCAGCTCCATTTCAAATCTCTCTGAATGTCCTCCTTTTGTTACTGTAAGTCACGGTTGGCCACTGAAATATCTTCAAGTCTTACTACCACATATACAGGGGACATCCGTACCCTGTGCATTCATACTTCAAAAAACCTGAGACAAATAAATGCTGAAGGAGAAATAGGCTGAGCTCAGCTTCTCTAATGGGCACATCAAATTTGTGGTACTGCACTCAAGGTATCTCTCAAGCCAAAAAGCTGGTGGGGATGATCTCTCTTCCTGCCTCAGATCTTGGATTATTTAACAAAATAATTATTTGGTGCTAAGAGAATTATCAGAAAGTAAATTATCCGCATGTTCCATGACTCACAGTCCAACAGGTCTTCCTAAAATTAACAAAAATCACATGCAACAAGCAAAACAGGCATTCTTAAATCATTTCAATTTTGCTGTTTCTAATCAAAACCAGCTTTCAAGTCTGCAAATTCATTTCCAGCCATTTGCAGATGCCAAGTTTTAACACACGCTCTATTTTCTTTTCAAGTCAGGTGAGTGCAAAGATAAGAAAAGCACCTCTAAAATCGAATAGCGTTGTCCCATCGTAGGAATGTTCAGAAAACGATGGACCCGCACGTAACTACCAAGAGATGCAGCATCACCAACCACAAAAGCTTTCTGCCTGAGTCAGAAGCATACTCTGGTGCACGTTCATAGCATGGTACTTATGACAAGGAGAAAACTGGAGGTTAGTTTGGAAATACTGCCTCATTTTTCACTGCAGTGTTGCAGTATTAGCATTCAATTACTTCCCTACATTTAATTAACTCCTTGTTTAATCTTAATGTGATAATGAGAACTTTAATTCAAACCATATACCACATCAATGATCCTAACAGCAAAAATAGATTTTACTAAAGTCACCAAAGCCCCATAATCCCTCTGCCTTTTTATAACACTACGAGCCATATAAAAGCTCAGCAGCTGCAACAGGCTAAGAATCTTCCCTGATTGCTACTAAGAACATTAACAAATAAAGTCTATTCTGAAATAAAAATCAGAAAGCTGTGATTCGTATTTCTCACTTGTTCATCTCTCTGGCAAAAGAAAGAGCAGCAGAGACGTGGCGATCAGGACCCTCTGCAGATCCTATACCTACGTTCAACCAAAGACCACATTAGGGCTTTTGTTCTGTCAAAACTTTCAACTTCTGAACAACCCATAGCAGAGACCCATGATATCTGTTCCTTCCTTGGCCTGTCTCTAGCCTACATTTTGGAAAAAACAGACTAAAGACCTAGCAAGACCCAGAACACCAAGACCTAGCAAGGAGCACGCTTGACCTTCAAGCAGGCCTACCAACTCTATCGGGAACACCAACAAATAGATTGTATAACTTTTACAAAGACAATTGGAAATACTGCTTGGTGCTTAGCAGACAAATCTGACAATGTTCACCCAAAACTTCTCAACCTGAAGGATTGTAAAGCAGTCTTGAAACAAACAGAAGCATGAACCACATGTCAGGATCACTTTTTTCCCTGCCAGTGAAACGCAGAACTGCACTCATTCCCTGACTTTTCATGGAAAGCACAGCCTCCCACATCACCGAGGCTACAGGATGGGACGTGATGTGCTTTAACTCATTGTTAACGGTTTACCTGATGCAAACTTCAACCAGGGCACACTTCGTTCCTGGATCTGCAAAGCACTTACGGGCCCATTTCATCTCACAGAGGTAAATACCCCTTAGGTCAATGATGCACATCCCCATAATGCTGCTCTCCTGAATCACGGTCTGCACAACTCTTCCAGCAGACCACATGTGCTGAAGACTAATTTTGCAGCTGTTAAACATCATGATGACAACGAAAGACTTTATGCTGGAAGGACTCTTTGCAATACTGCTGTGTATGTTTAAAACAGCTGGGTAAGGCATGCAGGGAAAGCCGATGGGGAACAAGGGCAAGCAACCAGCCACCGGAACAGAACGGAAGTCAAATCAAGAAGCCTGTGCCACATACAGGTAGAATTGATAAAATAACCTCTACTGGAGAAAGGAAGGGCAAACAGCAGATGCGGAAAACATGGAACACCTCTCCTATGAGGACAGGCTGAGAGAGTTGGAGTTGTTTGGCCTGGAGAAGGCTCCGGGAAGACCTCATTGCAGCCTGTCGGTACTTAAAGGGGGCTTGTAAGAAACAGAGACAAACGTTTTAGCAAGGCCTGTTGTGACAGGAAAAGGGATAATGGTTTTAAACTAAAAGATGGTAGATTCAGACTAGATAGAAGGAAGAAATTTTTTATAGTGCGGGTGGTGAGACACTGGCCCAGGTTGCCCAGAGAGGTGGTAGATGCACCATCCCTGGAAACATTCAAGGTCAGGTTGGATGCAGCTCTGAGCTACCTGGTCTAGTTGAAGATGTCCCAGCTCATTGCAGGGAGCTGGACCAGCTGACCTTTAAAGGTCCCTTCCAACCCAAACTATTCTATGATTCTATGATGTTTAAACCTCTCAAACTAGCAGCGATCCACGGAGTGTAATAAGCAGAAGGAAATACGCTCTTTACAGCCAAGACTCCTCTACTCGTTTCTTCCAAACAGAACACGGGCAGTCACATATCGCTCTAAACTTGCAGCTATAAATAAGCAGGTAGTAATGCTGAACCATCCTATTAATGCTCTAGGACCATTAAAGCCTTTCTGTTACTATGCATGGGGCTTGCTCCTTTGCCTCAGCAAACACAACGGCCTCGCCGTGCACTGCTTACAGGTACCTGCATCAGACCTGTGAGCTCCTGCGCCCATGGTCTCTCTTCTCCAGCCCATCCACGTACCTTCCTGCTGCTCATACAGTGCCGAGTGAGCCACCTGTGAGTACACCAACCTCGGACCAGCTATTTGCCCTGCCTGCTCACTTCTGAAATGGCACATTAAGCAACTCATTAACTGGCCAGCAGGCGCAGAAAACGCTCGGGATGTTACCAAGGCTTATATGGGAAAGACAAAACACTTCGATGGTTAGGTAGGTGGTCTCCTCCTAATCCTCAAAATTCGGAGTTAAATTTAAGCCCCAAATTCCTGGAGCTTAAAATCACTTTCAATTAGTATTAGCCACACTGTTGCAAGCTTGCTGGGAGGGCGGCTTCTGGTCTCCCAGATCCCCCAAGGGACACAGGGGAGCTGCACAGCCACCTTCACGGATATTCAGCACATGCCCTCCTGGGCCAATCAGAAACTCTGGTCAACATTAATAACACAATATATGTTCAGAAAATATTTGAAAGGTATTTATTTACCTCTTGATAGGTCCCTCTCTCATTAAGAATGCAGTTTCACAGTCAATTTATGGCCATTTGTCTGAGGTCTGCCACTAAAACTGGCAGAGGTCATTTGACTGAGGTTCTAGCCATGCACTTTTGATATGCTCCCTCTGCCAGGACTAGGACTTGTCTGGCCCTGACAGGAGTCCTGTTAACTCACTGATCTGTCTGAAAATAAAACTTTAAGTCTTTTTTGCAAGGTTCATTAGCACCAATTGATTCAAATGGCTGTGCAGCCCGAGTGCCAAAGCCAAAGCACCAGGGAGAAAACTTTCCCCCTCTCTTGGTTTCCACCTCAAAGCTCGCCTCTTTGGAAAGCTGTGCACCATGAGTTGTCCTCCTCTGTTCCTACTCTTCCCTTGTCAGACTTTGTTTACTCATATATGAATGCTACTGTAAGCAGGAACAAAGATGTCTCTACTGTAGTGGATTCATGGCTTTGCATTCACACAATAGCCTTCTCCTTCCCTTTTCTCCTACCCATGAGGTACCTTTGCAAAGACTTCAAACTATGCAACTTGTGTCTTTTGCAATTATAATGTCCACTGACATGGCTGCAAAGAAGGTTCCAGAGGAGAAACCACAGATGAGTAAGTCCCGTGTTCAAAAAACTGGACTTCCCAAATGAATTATGAAAGAAAATTTCACATGGTAATTATCTTGCTGAAAGACAAAAGGATCTTTCAGATGTTTTGTTTAAAATTATTTAACATCTAAGTATTGATTATAACATTTTAAAATGGCTATTTATCACAAAACTCAGAATATAGTGAATAATTTCAAGACAAGAAAAATAATATAATAACAAGTAACATTTAATTCTACGCGCTGTACTCTGCCTCTTCTTATATTTGGTGTAAGCTATCAGCCTACTGTAAAAGCCAGCCAAGAATTCTTCAAGCCCTGCCAGAGCTAGAAATACTGGCCAGAAATATTTGTCGTATCACAGCTCAGTTTCAAAAAAGTAAGATGCTGGACTTCCACAGCCAGGAAAATACAAGGTGCAAAGGACAATGAAAAATGGACTTATTTAATATTGTTGGAATGCATCAGATCAAATGAATCCAAGTGCTCTTAATCCTGTAGGACTGCAGCATGACAAATACACTTCATTTAGATACTCAGTCCCCGTGAGTCAAATCAGTCTGGAAGATTCAGCCACACAACTGCTGGATGATATTCAATTAGCATGAGGCAATGATTTCCAGTCCTCAGCAACCGAGGCAGCCTTCTCCTTCAGAGCGCCAGACAGTTTTACCTTGGATTAAATTTATCGATTTTTCCACTGTGTATAAATAACAGTGTCGTCAGGCAATTTCAGATGAGTTCACCAACCACAGTATTAATGGATTTTGCTAATTTTTTCAAAGCACTCATAAAATACAAAACAATGATGTCTTATAACTAGGTGCAACTGCAGAGACAGCTTCTCCAATACATATTGGAGAAGAAAAACGTGTTGACACAGACATGCCCTTAAGAAGTTTGGGTTTTATATTTACTTACTGTAGGGTACAGTATCTTCAGCCACAGCCAGTCCTATTCATTCCAGCAAGCTTACCTGTTGCGGTAAGCCTTGCTCCCAGCAGAAGGTACCAGGAAGAATAAGTCTCTCTCAAAGAAACCATACCTCTTTGCTGTTTTATTGAGGACTCAGACTTTAGCTAGTTCTAGTCAAGGTAAAATCCCATGTACAAACTTAAGAAACTAGGAAAAAATTCGCAATAAACTCTAACTCTTCATCTCGGATCAGTCACAGGTGTGCAGGTGCCCAGTCTCAAACCCAGGATTGCTGCTTTAAGATCCGTGTTTTTCACCCCCCTTACTTTCAAGAAGCAGCAATGCTCACCCGTTCAAATAGAATATTTACCTATTTACAGTGAAAACACACCCTGAAAACTGTTTTTGATTGGAATCAGGAAGGTTCTTCAGATGAGTTCAAGTCTAAATATATTGGAGGTACTGATTCTGAAAGAAATGTAAAGCGGGATTTTTATATTATTTTAAAGAAGATGAGGAGACCCTTTTTCAAGCTCATTTTGAAATCATGTATATAATGATAAAGTTCACTACTGACCTGTCTGTGCTAATTGATCAGACCAACTGAATCTGAGCTTTGACTAATACTGAAGCATTGTATAACGAAGGCATTCAATGCTCTTCATTCTGCAGCAATAAAACTTGCTCCCAAAATTCACCCTTGAGCTTCAATTCAACCTATGCTTCAACTCAGTTATGCTTCAATATCTAAGCTTGTATTTTAAAGCAAATATCCGTTTGGTAGTATTAGTACTTTTAGGGAAAATCTTTACATGGAAAAAATGTTGCAAACTAACAGTACTTACAGTTTACAACGACACTTTGTTAAAACGGAGGAAGTATCAAGTAAGATTTTGTTGGTATCTGTCCTGGAGCTGGATTTTCATTAGGGACTGGGACGATGAGTAATAATGAACTGGAGACTACAACTGCTTTCCAAAACCCCAGAGAGCATCAAAGCCAGGAAACACTGTACTTTGCAGGATTCAAAGTTATCCTGACAACTTGGAGAGATGGACTGAAAAAGAGAGGAGATTATTCAAACAGGGCCCAACTGGCTGGCTATTGCATTTAGGCAGGAATAATCAACTGGATATAGACAAAATGGAAACATCAGTCTACGTAGTAATTCTGCTGAACAGGATGTAGAAGCATTTGGACACAAGCCATCAGTATCATGCTCTCGTAAAAAAGACAAGCACCATACTGATCACAGAATCACAGAATGATGTATGTAAAAGGTGTAACAGGCTGCAGAATACGGGACTTGCTTCAGCTACGTGCACTGAGAAGGCCTCTGAGAACCACAAGAACAACTGGAGCTCCACAAGACACGACCATTGAGAAACCATTGCACGGCCTAGAGATCCTCAGCCTAAAATACGACAGAAGTGAGACACAATAAACTTTCAAAACTAAAGCTGCTGTGAAGTAAACTGTTCTCCATACCCACGACAACCCCAACAACCATGATGACGTACACATCAGCCACTACTGTGGAAGTCTGAATGGCAATAATGTGTGAAGTGCAATAACTACTGCACTGCCTAACACTCTGATGGTGGTGTTCAATTGAAGTCCTTGCTTTGCAATCCACATACGTCTTCCCTTTCCTGACAGCTATTCATCCTATTCCTAGTCCACTCCCATGACTTTGTTCTTGGGCAACTTCTTTATTCACATGAGGCAATGAGCTTGAAGCAAGAGCAGAATAATGATTTGGTATCTCCCACCCCAGTGTTAAGTTCCTCTAAACTCAATTAATCATGAAGAACCTCTGGCAGCTCACAATTTGCCAGCAAGATACACCAAAGTAATAAGTGATTTCACATTCTGCTTTTGAAGACAAGCTATTAAATTCACATACTGTACTACTTTAATCAAGAATAGTTAATTAAGCTGTTCCCTTGATAGGAATTTTTATCATTCTTCACCACTCATACATCACTTTTACAGGACTCAGACTGTGGCCATGATGCATGTTTGTAATCTGTCTTTCCAAATTAATCTGTCACCATTTGTAAACGCAAGTCGGATCCAGTATGTTCCGTCTCGCCGGTAACTGGGCCGAGTTTGGGGGCACTGAGGACTGGAGGGTGGGGTGAGTGATGCTGGGGCATCGCTTCCCAAAAGGCTTTCAGCAGAAAGCCAAATTACAAATCCCTCCGTGGTTCGCCACCCAGCATGACACAAAAGACTTTGTTATTATTGTAGTGCTTTGTGTTAGCATCGCTCTTATTTCCTTAAGTGAACTCAGCTTTATGCTCTATGCCACTGTCATAAAATCAATTCAATAACTTACATTCGCATAGGAATCATCAAAATACATAATGCAGGAGTCATAAGTATAGGCCATAAAACTAGGGAGATCTGTAGTGTCAGATTATTAAAAAAATTATGATAAGAATCTAAGTCTAAATTTATTACAAGCCAAAATCCCCAACGATTTTCTATGACGTTACCTGCACTCAAGGACAGGCTAATGCAACACTTTTCTAGCAAAAAACCTTCAAACACAGCAGTCACAGGAACTAGATTTTAATCTCTTCTGTTTTAAAGCACTCACAGAAGCATGATACAAAATAAAAATGACATCACTATTTGGCTATGTGACTTAAGAGTAAGAGAAGAGCTTTACAAAGTAAAAAAGTGAACAAAATTAAAACTTGGCCAAATTTTCCAAACTGATGCAGGGATCCTTAACTGGGAACGCTCTGACATTATGCTGTGAGAATCCGCTAAAATTTACCCCCAGGAAACTAAGCAGCACAGAAGACGGAGAAGATGGGGAGAAGACATGACATCTCATCTAGCCTTTTGTGAGTGCGTACCATAAAGTCAAACCAAGCCTTCCATATACCCATTTGACCATTTTTACTTAGGTTCACCTTTTAGAAGTCTTGATGTGAACTGCCTGTTTTCACGCCCATCCAATTTGATTGAAACAAGCTCTGCTTCCTTCTGTCCTCTAAGGAAACGGAGCCAAATCCAAATTTCCTGGGCTGTCCCAAAGTCCTGAAGTCTCTTTTGATTGCCCCTGGACTATGTGTTGCGGCTTCATTGCCACCCACGCAGAAGCGCAGCAGTGGGTAACAGTCTGAGGGCCATACCGGGCTGGGAAGTTCCTCAGCAATGTCCCAAACCCGGCCCCCAGGCAGGCAGCAGACTTCCCTAAGAGAAGGGTCTGGCTGGCATATTGGACCCTCTGTTCCGCTCAGAAGGGAGTCACCTACAACTACAACCTGTCTTTTCTTCCTCAAGGAGGTGGCTGCGATACAGCCAGTAGGCCTTTTTGACCTTGGCAGCACCTCTGGTGAAGATGGACTGTCATCCACATCATCATCCACTGACTGGCATTCCACACCCAGAGCCTCCTACCTGTTGTACAGAGGCACCCAGGAAGGTGGTGGCATGGCATCAAAAATATTCAGATTTAGTAAGCACACACCTCAAAGCTCAGGCTACGGGCTCAGAGGTGACAGCCTGCCACAACAAACCACGGGGTGGTTTAACATGGGACCACTAGATCCCCATCTCCAGTAAGACTCCACAGGGCTGCCCTGAAAAAGCCCCTGGGTACGGAGACAAAAAGGGAAGTGTGTAAGGGCACTTCATTAAGTCACTTATTTTTCAAATGAAGATAGAAAAATAACCCATGGTGAGTTTTTATTTCAGTGAAAAATCAAGTCCAGCCAGAAGAACAGCTTCCAAAACACAACCAAGCCCATGAGGAGTATGCAAGTCCACTCGATGAGCCCTTGAATTGGCCGGCAGCACTTGGGCCTTTTATGTGCTTTTTCCATTTAACAGTTAGATTTGTTTAGATAAACTCATAAATATGGTTATTTATATAGCAAGATAGAATGGTGTATTTAGGGATTTTAAGCAGAAGAAAATTCTTTCATGCTAATCGTAAAATGAAAGCATGCCAAACTTTAACTGAAGAAACATGTTCTAACACCGAGAAACTTTTATAATTAATCCTCGCCTTAGATCATCTCAGAAAGAGTTATGAGTCTAATTAACATCAGTTGAGAAATTGCTCATGTTTCTGAAATCGCTGAAACTAGACACTGGGTAACAGACAATCTGTATCCTTTCTATCCCATGACCAATTTATGGCTAAGCCCTGACTCACCGCATTAAGTCCGAAAATATTTCTCAGCATTAGCGATAGCTCATTGCAGGCAGAGGCAAAACAACGGGCACTCTCGTGGGGGGGGAAATTCCCTCCAAACTCCACCTCTTCACAACAGGGATGAAGACAATGCATTGCTACAGGTTTTTTGTTTTATTTTTTGGAGGTCTTTTTTAAGAGAGCACCGGGGCTATTCTTAGAGCAGTTACATGGTGTGCAGGCTGCAGCTAGCAAAGGCTTGGCCAGTGGCCAGCCCCGGCTGGCTTTGCAGCAAGGCTGAGCAATGCCTTTAGCTTAGTAAAAGACTGATGCTTGCGTTTTTGTTGTTGGTTTTTTTCTTTTTATCTTTTTTTTTTTTTTTTTAAAAAGGAGGTGCAGAAAATTCAATACACAACCCGCTAAGAACAAGATGTACTCTGGAAAGACATGCCACCATCTCCTCGCATCTGCCGTCACCGCTTCCACAGCACTGCTGAAGCCCTGTTTCGCTGCTGAATGTTTTCCCTAGGAAGGAAACGACTGTAAACATTGCTCCAGAGACAGCGTTCCCATACGGATGTTAATCTTTGGAAAAGCTGGGCAGGACGGAGTGACTTAGAGAGCCGGGAGATCTCCAGAAGCAACAAATCCCACAAATATACAAGCTGCTAAACTCATGCATCCAGCCAAGCCCTTATGAAAAAATAACGCACGTTTTGACCTTGACTTACTCTCAGAGACTATGAAGCAACTTGAAGCCAGCTATTTCAGAGCTCCACCAGTCACCTGAAAAGGCTGAGGATTTCCTATGTTCAGCTTAGGTTTCCTTGCTAAGGCAATGGTTCCCTCCATGCCCTCCAAGTCTAAAAAGAGAGGGCAACCTGGCAAACCTGCAGCGTTTCACTGGTAGAACTATGACGTTACCAGCATCTCCCCAACCCTGAAAGCATCCCCTGGTTTCCACCACACCTGACAGTCAAACCTGTCCCTCCTTTCTCTGTCGCAGCAGCTTCATTTCTCTGAATGGCTACAGAAAAGAAGAAAAATCAAGAGAAAAGGGCTGCTTGATGGCATGCTCCCTCCCACTCCCAGACAAATCATCCCCTCACGCGGCAGAGTCCGACATCCGAATACTGGGGGAAGAGGACAACAGTACATCATGCTCTGCTGCGTACCATCCCTTTACCCTCTCCAGCATTTGCCTTTTGTTTTATACCTTGGGGTTTGGAAACTTACCCCCAGGTTGCTCCCCTGGAAATATATGGATTTTGGAATAAAAGTGCTGCTGTGGATGAAATTTTTGGGAAGAATTGGTAACATACGAGCCCCTTTTTGCTGCGTTCACAGGCAGAGCGGCCACTTCTGATTCCCAACTACTGCCTTCAGGTGTTGCTCTAACACAAACTACATTTACATATATATATATACACACACCCCAATATAATATTAGTACTTTATTAAAAAGCATTGGTTTTGTGTTCCCATGCATAGACTATCCAGCAGCTTGTTTATTTTATTTAAACTGCCTGTCTTTGATGCTGTCCCACGGAAAGATTACACATTAGATAAAGAGGCAAGCAGAAGCACCCAGCCAGCGCGGTTCGCGCAGATCGAGTGTGGGAGATGAAAGCGCAGCACCAGAGAGCTGCGTTTGAACTCGAAGAGTTTTTCTTGCGGGAGCAAGGAGCGAACAATTTAAAGCCAAAAAAAAAAAAAAAAGGCATTCTTCCCAGGGAAAACAAATATGAGACTGTTCAGTAAGCTGCATGTTAGCTTACTTCAGTATTACTTTGCTATCTGTGTAAACTAGGGCTTCACATTAAAAATATTCATGTATACAGGAGATTGATTTTATAATGTACCCACATGTAATTCCAAACTTTATCGTCCTCTGAATGCACAAGAGCCTGAATTATCTGACCAGCTTTTACAAACATAAATTTATTTTCACAGGTTTTTTCCCCTCCCTGACTTTTTTTTTCTTTTTACTTTAAAAGAAACCCCAAACCCTTGAGGGTTATAAACTTGTATTGATTCCCCTTCTCCCAGTCCAATTTTCTCCTCCTCTTTCCACCAGTTGAAATGCAGAAATCTCTTCCAACACACGGACTGGAGTCTCTCAGCTGCCTGCAGAGCAGCTGGTCTCAGCTATCCGCAAAAGCGAAGGGGAGCAACTGAACCCAAAAAGTGAAATTGTAGTGAAAAAAAAAAAAAAAAAAATCAAGCTGAGCCCCTTCGAGACCAGGTTTAAGCACACATAGTACAGTTGGAGAGATACTCTCCTCATTTTATCCTTAGAAGTAGCTGAAGCATTCCTAGTTCAGCTGGAGGCAGATATACTGATACAGGGAATTTCACATGGACTAGCCGGAGCTGGCAGTGACGCCAAAAGCATCAGCAGAGCCCTACTGCTTGCTGGAGAGGGAGTTCTCTGCCGCAGAGCTGATGCGGGCCCCGAACATTCACACAGTCACAGCTTCGGTCTCCATCCCTCTATTTAGAACAGGAGCGTAAGCTGCCACCTTTAACTTTGTAAGATTAAAAATTGTTTATGCTGACTTTATTTGGGAAGTGCCTAACTGATACTTCAGGCATCTTATATAAATAAAGAATTGAAAATGCTTATCATTTAGAAAAAGAAAAAAACAACCTCCAATTTCACTTAATATCCAAATACATTTCAATATCCTGAAAACATTACATTTATTTCCCTCCCCTTCCCAAGTCTATCACGCTTCTAGTTTCTTTTTTCGAGGAGGTTTGTATGGGGCACCAACAACATCTCAAGACCACCAGGAACGTCGTCGATCTCCCCTATCCACGTGCATAGGTAACATGACCCCGCTTTTATCCACTACCAGGAATAAATCCCCTCCTCTTAGTTCACTCACCTCCTCCCTGCGATCACCCCACAGCTTCACACCGCCCTGGAGACCTCCGCAACAGCCACCCCAGCACCAGCAAACCCCCTCGGCAGGTGGGCCAATGTAGGCTGAGGAACATTGTCACCTTCCCAATGGTCCTGAAATGTGCAGCAGCAGGACCGCAAACGGGGGAGCACCTTCTGAGTTCACGCCAGGTCTCAGGGAGACCTGGATTTGCCAAGCCTGTTACCCTAAGCACAGAGTAATTAAGGCTAAAGAGCTCAACGAGCCCATTAATACAGCTAATGAGCTTCCCCAACAGCTACCTCCAGTTGTCTTTCACTTTCTCTAGAGAAGACATCATTAGATCAGGATGTCTCCTGCCCACGTGTGGCCTTCACTGCAGCGCTGTCCCAGCAAGACTATGCTGATAAAACGCCTGGGTAGCCCAGCCCCTGCAGAGACCCCTAATTTCCCTAAAAGTAGTTAAAAAAAATTCAAAGAAAAATCCACTTAAAAATGTCCCCTGCAGTTTCAAATAGTTTCATGCAAAATACCATCATTTTGTCTATGGCAAATTTTAAATATTTACCAACTTCATTCACATATTGTGATGAAGCACAATCAAAATATCAAGAAAGCAAACTCCAAACAACTGCTGCAGTGGTAAAAGCATTCCTGCCCAATAACCATGTGAGCATACAATTGCCTAACAGGTGGAAAACCTAACACAAGCAGTGACTACTGAAACAGGAAAATAAGATTTCATGCTCATTCAGTACAACAGATATTATCTTTTTGAAAATTAGTTAAATGATTAGTGCTCTCCTGCTCCAGCTTCTATTCCTGCAAGTCCTCCTCGCTCTAGGATCTTCTGCTGTATGTTGCTTCTAAAAGTATTTCTTTTTTTTTTACATTTCTTACTAAATAACCAGAAGAGGGGGCAAAAAACCACACTAAAAATAATTTAGGTGGCGAAGAAAGTCTCACATGGATTGGACAGTGTAAAAAAATTGCATAGCTTAAGTAAAAAAGGGGAAAAAATGCAAGCATTTCAAAACAATAATGGTGCAAAATGGATTGGGAACTTCTAGTTTTTCAATCCCGTAACACAGGAGCAACGGGGCTTTTAACAGAAAAGTGGCAAATTCTAAACTGAAAATGCTCATTTGAAAAAATAAGTTCAAACCCTCCGTTCTTCAAATAATGACAAATCTAGATTATGCAATGTACTGCTTTCAGGTGCTGTTAATGGCAAAAGTGCAGACCTGCCTCTTGAAAGGCTCCCCACCAGCCTGGCCAGTAAGACCATCCATAGGTACAGAGTGAGACACAGGACCTGACCCATCTCCTACAAGACAACGCTGTGTGTGATTAACCTGGGAGATACCACATAAAAATCACAAAACACCTGGAAAGAAACCCCAGGAGTAAGCTCCCATCTACACCAGAAAGGCCCTCCCAAAATTGGGTTTAGAGCTGAGGAGTGCCCTCAGCTACCGTGATGTGGACTTAACGCTGAGTAAAAGGTTGGCTGGTGGCACATTGCCTTTGCTGAAGGAAACCTGGGTGTCTTCCTATGCATCAGTGATGAGATGTGTACCTCATTAAGGTAGCCCATAGGGTGCCCCACCACTTAGGGGAAGGATGCCTCTCCTCAGCTAGGGCAAGCTGAGAAGTTCAGGGTTGCAGACAGCCCTCACCTCTCCTTGCAGTGTTTCTGCCCATTTCCCCCCTTTCTGCCCAGCTTCCATGTTTTTCCTTTCCTTCTTTACCCCTCCAGCCTCTTTCTAGGATGGTCATTTAACTCCATTTGCTTTCAGCAGTCGTTAACGCAGATTCCTCTTTGGGGCTCTGGACTGTACTCACACGAGCAGCTCTGCTGGCCACAGAAGATGCCACCTTTTTTGCCTGTCACTCAAGAAGATAGATTAAATTCCACCTGAGAGAGACATCCAGCATGGATGTTAAGATCTACTTTACAGAACACAGAATCACCTGGGTTGGAAGGGACCTTTCAGATCATTGAGTCCAACCATCAACCTAACCCCGACAAAAACCATCACTAAACCGTATCTCTAAGCACTGCGTCTACCCGTCTTTTAAATACCTCCAGGGATGGTGCCTCAACCACTTCCCTAGAGCGCTGTCAAGTGTCATCTGTTTCACCGTGTTTGAGATCAAACCAGCTGTCACCAACCTCAGAAGACGGCAGAAGCAATCACTTCCCTAAAAACATGAACAAATCCCATCCTTTCATAACGGTCAGTCCTCGCCTTTGCATTTGATCCCTGAGGCCATCGTAATTCAGTGTGAGCGAGCTCAGCTCCCAGCTACTTGAAACCACTTTAAAGATGCCTTTCGCTATAAACAGACCACGGCATCAAAGTGTTGGTCAAAGAAACACAGGATAAAGGTAAAAGGAGGAAAAAAGCTAGAGAAGGAAGTGTCCGTCACAGGACCCAGCCACTGCAGAGCATTAAATCCCAAGAAGTGCGTGCTGGAGATCTTTCACATACAGCGTACAACAGTTCATTTGACCAACTTGAAGTTCACCTCTTTTAACTGGCCTTTAAAGACATTAGTTAGGGAAGTTCAAGAAAGAAAACACTTTTTCCACTGAAAAAACCAAATAGGCACAGTATAAACAAGTTACAGCAAAAACGCACTGACTGTAAGAAGGATTTGCCTGAAACCAACCCCGACTGTCCCACCCCTCCAAGGGCACCACCTCAGCTTCAATAAACCAAAACTAATAAATTCAGTATTGGTTCGGGGTCTAAAACGGTACATCCCATCTCTCAGCACCTTGAAACTTTTTTTCCAGGCACAATATCGTATTCAAACTAAAACTGCAAGATCATTAAGGCTACATGGTTAAATATCTAATGAAATATCTATGGATAAATTTGCTTGTTACCCCTGTGTACTTAAACAGTCTGAAAGTAGCACCTCACCAGATATGTAAATCCTGGGCCCTACATTTTCTCCACATCACCTCAATTGAAGGAGTCCTATGCCTGAAAAGAAAGCTTGAGCAAACCCATATAATTAAATCTGTCTATAATTAAATGTGAACAGATGGAAGGATGAACTTCTACGTCGCCGCCGTGATAAGAAGGCAGGAGGCCACAGCTCACCAGTGCTCAGCGGTATTCCCACCCCAGGGCTCTGGGGCTAGCAGTCAGCACAGCTGCCTGGATTTGCCAGCTTTATTCTCCCACAGAGACTTTTGATGATTTTAGGCATTTCTGCGTGTTCATTTTTGCCTGTATCTTGTCTTCTCCTCTGTTCCAAAACACCAGAGTTAATAATTAACACCTACCAGGCAATCGCTGAAAAACAAGTACCAAAACAGAAGATGCAGAGAGTTTCTCCTGCTGACAGCTTTCAAAATTGTATTGCTCATCTTTCTTAAAGCTTCAGTTCCTTAAGTTTTGAGATAATAAAAAATAATAAAAAGAATAAAAAAGAATATTAGCTTTAAAAAAAAAATTAATAAAAAGGGGTGGGGGGAACAGGTTCCCAGTCCTCACAATCATGGAAGAAACACTTAAATCAAAAGCTTCCAGAGCTTTACGTATAATGCTTTTAAATAACAAATTTTATATATAATCTATATATTTTGGTCAGCTGACTCATTTTCACATGGCTGATGTTGGCTGCACTGCAGCGCAGGCTGGTTTACCGCAAAGTGCACAATAAACTGTTACAGGGAATGGTGTACGTTTCTGTACCTCCTCCTGGAAAGCGGCACTGAAATCTGCCTGTCCGGAAGATACACGCAATGCCCGTGGCCTTGTAACTTCAAGGACACTGATAATGAGAGGATTTGAGGAATACCCACAAGCTCAAGGTTGCTGGTGGGACACTTGGGTCTACGGGGAAATGTCACTGTGCCCATTCACCTGCCACTGCCAGAGCTCACAGCAGCAGTATCCAGATGGGGCTTCAGATGTTGGCATTTATAAACCCCTGGCTGATGTGGTCTGGAGAAGTCCAACACCTGTCAGCCAATAAGCAACGATGCTTTATGTTTTAAATGCATTAAAATGATACAGGCATGGAAAAAAACACAACCCATAGGGAAAATGACCTGCTTCCACAAGTGAGGGGAACATCTCTGCAGGTTTTGCCAGAATCCTTTACACCACTGACCTAGCTGGTCCTGGAAACTTGCTCCCACTGCCTGCCCAAGGCTCTCGGGCATTAGACAGGCCTTCACTACTATTTTTCCCCTAGCAAACGCTAGCAAGACTGAAATTACATGTTGCTTCTGGACACTGTTATTCTAATATGCTTAGAAAGAAATACCATTACATTTTTTTTAAGCTTTCCACTTTAAAATCACATCCATCAAGAGCCTGATAAATGGTACCATTCTACCTCTCTGTAGAGTACTCTGAAGATTTAACTCAACAGAGGGTGAAGACAGAAACAAGGTCTGGTCTGAAGAAATACACCTGGAGCACAATTACTTTTTATGTTATTTTCTGACTTGCTAAAAAAATTTGTTAATAGTATCTGCTTATTTTCTAGATTTTTAAAAATTAAATACTAGAGGAAAAATTAATACTTCTTCCACCAAACCCTTTTTTAATGGAATCCAGAAGAATATTAATACTCAGGGCAATCATTTACTTTGATGTCTATATAATATGCAGTGACCCGTAAGTGGAGTAAGCTAAAACTGTCATAAATTCATTATGAGAAACCATTCTTTGAAGAATATCACTGCAAGTTTGAAACGGAATGGGCAATATAGAAATAAGCTAATTGCATGGCGTTTAAAATAACTGGCTCTAATAAAAATATCCTTTCCATGCACTTCTATTTCAGCTTCAAATGCATTTCTTCCAAAATTACACTGGAGGGGACGGTTTATGGAAATTGAAATGTTGTAATTACTTAGTAGCGACAGCGATAGGGCAGCACTCATTTAAGATATCAGACTTTGGAAAAAACAACAAAAAACCCACCAAAAACCCCAAAGGATGATTTTATAATTTTCATTTCCTTGGGAAAGGGAACCTGGGAGTAAGTGCTGCATAAAATGTACCGATCCAGACCCTACTGATGAAGACTGGAGGAAAACACATCCAATAAAAAACTACCTGCTCCCAGGGGAATTTCTTAGGTATCATCTGACAAAAGAAAGAAGCAAAAACTCTTCAGCGAGGGGGGCACGTTGTTCGCTTGGGGCGGTCTGTGGCGGTGCTGCTGAGCGCGGCTCTGCCTGGGGCAGGAAGGCTCCGGCGCCAGCCCGCCCAGGGATGCTGCCTCCTCCATCCCAACGAGAACCCTGCCACCTCCGGCAGAATGGAGATTAATAGTAACAGTCCTCACACTCCTGCATTTAGTTACTTCTAAATTTTAATCCCTAGCTTTCATTTACTTATGCTGTAGCTGCGTTTTTTTCTGTGGTTTTTTGTTTTGAACTTGAGAGAGGAGCACCTCTGCGCTGCCCTGCGAGGAGCCTGTGGGACCTGTTTGCACAGACCTCCCTGGGGGCCCAGGATTTGGCTGAGGCAGTGTCTAGGCAAAGCGGATGCCTCTCCTTGTGGGAAAACGTGTGGGGGAGTAGCCTTGCTCTGTAGCCCTCAACGTCTCTGCTCTCTTTTCCGGCTCTCAGGACTACAGAAGATGCAATGGGAGTGGGGCGCAGCCATCCCTGCACGTTATCAAGTCTCCGTGCACATTCATCGACACTCACTTTGTCCTTTATATTATTCTCATGCCACAGGAACCAAAGAAAAAGGGTGCCTCAATTTCCCCTCCTCCCCCCAAGAAGGACCCAAGCTGTATTTTTCAATGTGTTTTTCTGCTTTTCTCCCTGCCTGGATTCCAACACTTGGATTCTCCAACCTGGATTCCAGCATCTTCAAGCTGAGGAGAAGGGAAAATAAGGTGGCAAGAGGCAGAGTAGTTAATAGCCTCTCCTTTCTATATATAAAGATATCTAGATATCCATCCTTGACCATAGATAATGAATCAACACGATGCAATTGTCCCATCAATGCTTGGATCTGGAGACAGCACAGTGCCAGCAGTGGGCCAGGGTCTCCTGGATGATGCTGCATACAGCACCGAAAGCAAGCGAGGGGGCCAGCACAGGATTTAACACCGAAACTCTTCAGGGTAGACAAAGCCCAAGAAAACCTCACTGTTCTAAGGGTCTGAGGGCTGTTGGTCTTGGGCATTTCTGGATTTTTTCCCCCTAATAAGCAGAGAGAAGCAAGTTCTACCCTGAAATTGTGTGTTTCAAAACACGCTATTTTTGCAAAATGGTTTAAAATAAATAATTAGGAAATGACAGCCTGAAATATTAGTACTGTAGTATACACTAATAAGACGCTAATTTTAATTTTACAAAGCTCTTCACCAATGTACTACAACAGTGCCGTGATAAATATATAGTTACACATTTAAGAAACAGCATTTCAAAGCTTACCTAGCAATAGTAAGGAGCAGTGGCTTCAAACGCTTTAAAGTACCAAATCAATTGTATTGCCATGCTTAAGTTTACACTGGTAGTATTTTGCATTTGTAGAACGGAAAACACCACAACCCTGCCCCCCTCCACAAATTTAACCCCAGCGAGGGGTGGCTTGCTTGTTTCTTTTAGCTAGCTTATTTCTTCTGATTTCTTTTGGCGCTTAGATTGGGCAACTTGGCAACAGAATTAAAAAGATATTTTCCGAAATCGATCTGGAATTCAGACATATGCCAATATTTGCATTACACATCACAAAATGTTTATGATTGATGTATCTACAATACATATTTTGCATACCTATTTAAATATTTATATTCTACACAGTATCTTCCCTTTCACAGATTACATATTATATAGTTATTACAGTTGTTGCATTCCTCATTTTCTGCCAGGCTTTTAATTTCATACACTTCATCTATCAGCTACTACTGTCTACTTTTAACATATTGCTGGAGAAAATGGTAACTGGTGTTGAATACAGAACTACGGATACTGAGGTTTTGCAATACTAAGTATTACAGAGCTGAACGATAAATGGAGAACGGCGGCTAGGCTGAGAACCTCGAGATACAGTTAGGAAATAACAGCACACGCAAGGCTGACAAAAATCACATTTGCAGGTAAGTGGAGTGGAAATTTATACTTATTGAAAAAAAACTCCACCCACTAAACGACAAAACATTGTTCGTGTTATTAAAGGTGGAGTGAGAGATAGCAAGAGCAATGGAGAGAGGCAATTTTCTTCCAACTCCAGCAGGAATTCATCTCCAGCTCTAACGTGCCGTTTCACTACGGAGTTTCAGGACGAAACTGAGGATTACACCCAGTTGTTTTGAGGGCTAGGGTAACAAGGCATAAAAAGCCCAATAAGTAGCCTTTTGTGCCAATGCAGACCAGAAGAAGATTTCTGTTAGGAAAAGTTACAAAAACATCCAAAAACTGAACTGCAATAAATATCGAGTTAACTATCTAACATAAAAAAATGCAGCTTTAGGTATTTGATACTTTCAGAGATACCTGTACTATTACAAACCGTATAAGAGGAAAACTAATGCAGCTCATCAAGTTTGCCAAAACAACACTAAGCTGCACGAATACACCACACCTTCTTACTTCACCTTTTCTGCAATAAAATTTTACAATGGAAAGCCATTAGTGCTGCGAGAGTATGGAAAAGAGGACAATTAAATTTGTCCTATTATGAATGTTAAATAGGCTGTTATGATTGTACTCTGTATGCTTAGCACGGTGTTGCAGAGCTAAACAGTGAGACCTTTCCAAACAAAAAAATCAATAGGTCTTCAGGAATAGTAAAATGTGTTATTTATTTCAGTCATACCTACTTATAGTAGGTTGATTTAGCTTTTAAAAATACTCTTACTTCCTCATTTTTACCATTTTAGCTTTCTAAAGTAAGAAAACCAGGTATGTGATATGTGTGATTAGCCCTAAATGTTATTAGGGCCAAAAAACAACCATCCAGATCTGCTGAGTGGTAAACTCAAAGCTGGTAAAACTCTCTTTGTTTTGGAGAACCCTTATCATAAAACCCTGAAACAACCCATAGTCCATCTGTCCCCCCAGAAGATGAGGAGATGCAGGAGCGCTCACCTCTGCCCCAGCTGCTGTCGATCCACGGGCAGTTGGGGTTTAGTTTTAACACACAGGGTTTCATCACCTTCCTTGGCGCGTTGGCACCAAGCTGTGTGTGGAGACAGCACCATCTTGACTGTGCCTGAGCCAATAACCCTGCCAGAGCCCAGCCCACCCTGGGCAACACCAGCCCACCTTCCTTCATTTGAAAATTAGCACAAATTTCCATGTTTTTATATATATAGGCCAACAATCATGATTAAAAAATGTAGAGTCTTGAAAACCAGTACAAATGCAGTGTAACCCCAGCACTCCAGCACCTGATCCAGCTGCATCCCATTCCCATCCTGCAGACTACAAGGATGCATTTACTGTCAGCTCAAGACTTTCCCCACCAAGTGCAATATATCTGGCTTCATTTTGAGGCTGGAGGTGCCCAGGCAGGATGCTCAGGAAGATCCTGGGAGCCGAGGTACCAGGAATGAAACCCAGACCAGAGAGATCCCAGTGGCAAGTGGAGAACTGGAGAAACAACCTGGGTAAAGAAATGAACCAGGTCGATGGATACGAGGGAAATGCAGGAAAACAGTAACTGACTGTGACAGAGCCTGAAAGAAGCTTGGCTTTTTTACCTTTTCTTATTTTCTTTGTGTGTTGCTCCCCCCGCCCCCCTTGTCAAGAGCCTACATTTTAACTCAAGGAGGCCTTTGATTCTGCCAGAAAATGCCTTCACATGGAGCATCTTCTGTTTCAGCTGGCATGCAGCCCTCGCACAGCCATTCCCATTGTCAATGCATCTTAGGAGTGTTTCTGCTTTACCATGTCAGCCTTGCTCAAGTTTTGAGCCCTGCTTAAGCCTCAGGTTGAAGCTGGGAAAATGGCGATTCCCTGACACAGCCTCACCTCTCCCAGGGCCACCCCGCCTGTCCCAGCCCATGGCTAGCTCTCTCCTTGAGCAGAATAAACGCCTGGGACCCTGATCACAGGGCCCTGGTACAAAATGACAATTTGCCTGCTGTCTGCCATGTCCTCCTACTCTCTTTTATCTACTTGCATGGCCTTTTTTTTCCCCCCCCGACTCGGAAATACTGCAACACCAAAGACAGAGATGGCACCACATCAAAGAGCCTAAGTTATAAGGGAAGCGGTTTTATTTTCACTTGAGCAGAGATTTTTTTTTTTTTTTTAGCAAGACTTCAAAATACCTTAAAAAGTAACAGTGATGATAATGGGACTGAAAAATTCCATGGCATCTGAATAACATAATTCAGGCACAAGTATCAGAGGGTAAGACAACCCATAGCACAGCAGTTCCCAGGGAACCGACTCTAATGGCATTCAGGTTATACATGTCATCTGGGCTGCGTTTCTGAAGGAGATGAGAATTAGCAGCCCTGTGACAATAAAGAAACGTGGGATTAAGAAACGAAAGAGGAGGGTAAAGGGCCGGTTGGTTCTCCCACCGCCTTTTCTTGTTTCTAAAATTTGTGTTGCCTGGAAATGGCTGATGAGAAGACGGGATTCTGTAAGCGCTTGCCAACTTTCCTCACATTAAACTAAAGCCTGACTGATGGGCAGCTTAACCCATCTTCTAAGCAGTGAACTAAAACACGTTTACTAAGGAGAAGTCGAACAGTGAAGCCCCTTTAAAAAAAATCCAGGAGTGATGAGGATTTGACAATTCCCAGGATTAAAAAGCTGCATACATTACAGACAATGAAATCTCCTTATAGTAAGATGAGGAAAAGGAAAAGAAAGCCTTTTTGGTGTGCAAGATGGTTTTTGTTTTAAAGTATACATCCAGTCTGATTGAAGACTTCCTTGCGTTATTGGTTTTTTTGGTTGTTGTTTTTTTTTTTTTCTCTCCCAATAGATAGGACAGAGAAGAGAGCTGTACAAGCCCTCCAATTCCATATAAAGTTCTGTTTTCCAACAAACCCACTGCTCCCATCAAACACAACCCATCGATAATAAAATAAGCAGCACTGTGCTGTAGAAATGTCTCTTCCTAAATTTAATCAGGCTAACACTTAGGTGCTACAAGAAAGCCGGCACTACAAGAAAGTACAAAATCTCTCTATCCAGTTTTGAATACAACTGCAGCGACTGTGTCACCTCAGCAGCCCTAAGCTTTCCTGAACTCTCCCTCGTTGTCATTCACGTGGCATGTTGCCTTCTGCAAATACTCTAATTTAAATACAGCTGAAGGCTAGTTTAGAATTTAACCTTTTGCATTTGTTTTTGGTCAAAAAAACCTGAGGATTGTCCTCATTTTTCCTTTTTCTCTGTTTACCAATAAAGCACTGGGTTCTCTAAAATGCGCGAAAAATTCTTGCAGTTGCACTTCTTCCAGTTCAAACCAAACGTGCTTACACTGGTGATGATGCTGAATGCACTGTGGATGCTGCCAGAAAAGGTGAGATTCTCAGCAATGTTTCTGAGGCACTAAAAAAAGCCCCCAAAATCCTGCTGCAAGCTGAAGTTGCGTCATCTGCTGCAGCATCAGCAACACAAAACTGCGGGCAGCAAATACCCAACATGAAGACTGATGCAGAAATTGTGTGCATGCTGCTCAACCACTCCTCGAACAACGAGGTTAGAGCAGCAAAATAAACTCTGCTATTTGCTACAGGAACTCACATGTAGTTGTGTAATGCAAGCATCGGTGTCTAGGAGAGGGAAATAGAGTACCCAGATTGCCTGAAGCTCACTTAACATCTTCATCAAGGACAAATTCCCAAGTAGCGGATTTTCGTCCAGCTGTCCAATGATGGAAAAACGCAAATCCTCAGCTGGTGATAAAGGTTACGGTTCCACTGAAATCTGCTGATGGTGTTCCCTCTTTGGTCTTACTGATGGAGGGGAAAAAAAAACCAACCGATCCTATATGACGAAAAGCTGCTGTGAACGAGTGGAACCAGACATGACATTTTGTACCCAACTGTTGTAATTGTGGAATGCCTTCAAAAATTTAAACCGGGCAAAGCCCCAGTCAGCCAATTACAACATCTACATTCCTGCAGCATTAAGAAGAGAAGAAACAACTTCTCAGAAATGCCAGAAATGACTCAACTGTGATTTTTAAGCCGCTTCAACAGTATCCTCGTTATTTTGACTAGTACTAAGAGTTTACCTGTAATTTCCTTCCCGTAAGTGGAACTACGGGCCAGCAAGGTGCTCAAATCAGGGAAAAAAACCACACACAGAATGATTCTTGTGACTACGAAGTTATGAATATATTGCTTCTTCTATTCCAAACTGCCTTCCGTGTGACTTTTAAGAAAACTGGGAAGCACAGAGCAAATAATATCTACATAAGTAGGTCATTTTCTTAATGGCAGTGCACTGCTGTTTTACTACCAACTTGTTCGCAATACTGACACATACATTTCAAAGTGCATATATTCGGATCTGCAAAGGAGGTGAACAAGTATAATCCTGGAAGCACTCACTCCAAGATCAAGTAGAGCCTAATTCAGAAAGACAAGCAGGAAAAAGTCATATTTTGCACCTTCTATATGAGCTTTGCAGAGAGTTATGACATTTTCAAGAAAATCCTCTTGCCATGTGTGAGCTGTAGTTTGGATGTGCTGCACGTTGCATATTTCATTACAAAAGCAGAGCCACGTTATTTCATTAGATAAGCGATAAGTTCAATCCTTACCAAGTTTTCTTGGTTCCTGGCTGCTATTTTCTGATCATCTTCTCCCCCATTTTTCATGTATTTGACCTCTTCCACTGGTTTGATCCTATACTCATCTGAGCACCAAGGGAAAACAAAAAAAAAAAAGAAAAAAAAATTTGAACCAGTGTAGTTCAGCAGCTGGGAAAAAAAAACAAACTAAAACCAAAACAGCTGACTAGGAAAGACCCTAATTAGGCAAAGTAACTAAAAATTACACGTACATAGTTTCAAAGGCTTAAATGTGACTGATACCAAGGAAGTTCTTCTGCCTGAAGCTTCAGTAAGAATTTCCAGTTCTGGCTTCTAGAAATTGTACAGTAGTTCTCGGGTTAGTATAGCCATGGCACTATGCATAGGGGATGCTCGGTGTGCACTCTCCCCAAACTCCTTAGTTTGCTGTACAATGTGTTTAATACTAACAAGTTCTCTCCTCCTGCATACTCCCTGGATATTTATTATCAGTGGGCAAACAAGTGAACTACAGTAGTTACTACACAGAGGAATCTGCTTCTGGATGTTCCTTGCATTGAGAAAACCTCTTTTGAAAAACAACGCTGATGGAGGCTATTTAAAATTTAAGTTAAAAGCTAAAAAAAGAAACCCCACACCAAAAACCACTGTATTTTTTTTTTTAAATTATGTTTTTCCTGCATTGTTTCAACTGAGCTAAAGCAAAAGTATACAATGCACAGTCATATAATGGTTTCTGGAGTAAAGGCCCCTTGCTGACTATCTTCCTCTCCCCATTCCCCCGCCCACCACCATTTTTCCTGCACAGGAATGTCACCCAGATAGAAACCCAGCATGAAAATAAGTAATTTGAAAAGTAGGATTCCTTGTTTGCCCTTAACATTTATCAGCTAGGTGTTTCAGCTCGTCAAATAATAAATTCCTAGCTCCTGCGCCAGTATGGAAATATTATCTAACATAAATGTGCTATCCCACAGTAAACAGCCTCACCAAAACCTGAATAAAGTATTTTTTCTTCCTTTGGTAGGAGAAGGGATTTGGTGATTCTTCTTTCTAGCCCAGGAACGCAGTGTTTGCAGTATCAACACTGCCTTTTCCCAGCCCCCATTCCAGCTTTTTGCTCTGGTCAGCGTTGCAGCATGTGAATCTATTGGAAAATAAACACCCAGAGTTTGGCACCCACACTCCTCTGGCCAGGACACATAATGCAGGAGAGAAACTTTCCCCCACGGAAGTTGAAAATGTTAACAACAAAATTAAATGAGACACTGGGAAATCAAAGGCAAAACCTGGGCAAATTAAAAGAAACTGCTCAAACGTCATTCTTTTTCTTTGTGTTTTCAAGCAATTTATCGCACTTGCTAAAGGAAAAACAAAACACAAATGGATTATTCTGGGTTACTGCATTGTTAAAAAAAAATAATCAAAATTATTTAGACGGAAGTTTGTTTTCAGGAAACCGCTAACCACAGAGTGTGCAAGTTAAATAAGCCTAACTTTGAAAAACAATCTTTTTAAAAAAAACAACAACATGGTTTTGCATTCAGCCTAGTCCATATATATGTGCTTTTTTATTATACAGCTAAATAAAACTGAATTTATCAAACAGCAGCATCTCAGATGCAGAGTCTCATACATATGGAAGTATTTAAGACAATGTTATTAGATTGGTAAATGTGAACAACTTCTCTAATTTTTTCCCCCTTTTTTAATGGAATTTAGGTAGTCTGGAGGTGACAATTCATAAAACCAAAAAGGCTAAACACAGTAAAGCTTGAGAATTAGAAGTACTTGACTGACTGCAGTATCTAACTTACATTTTCCTCGCTCCTTCAATGATCTCTGTTGTGATTAGCAATAAAACCCACATGCAGAAAAGCATAAAGCTCCCACGGTGGTATGTACGGATCTGAATAGGAAACCAGATGAGAAAGAAAAAATAGCACAAAGGAAGCTTGCACGACCCGCAGCTGGTCCACATTAACTATAAGAGAGGCATGTTCAACCCAGCCTTGTAAAAAACGAATAAGGTATGGAGGTCCTGATGCTCAGTGGCAAAAATAACCTCTGAAACGTGTCTCCTGCTTATCCAAGAGATTAATTGTGATCGGACACCGGGCACAGCCTCGCACAGCAGAACATCCCGTGCGGACTGCGTGTACGGGATGCTTCCTTGGCAGACATCGTCTCTTGCAGCAAGTGGACCAGGGCACTAATGAGCCCATGACTGATAATCAGTATAATCAGATTTATATGTGAATGTTTGATACAGTTTGATAGAATGGAGGCAAGACAGGAAAGGAAGGTTTTTGTTGGAAACGTAATTCTGTATTTCTTCTCTAACTGACTGTAAGAGTACTGCAGGGCATTGCTGTTCAGCTGTCTGAGCTGAGGACTTGCTGCTACCTGGCTTCCCAATATTCATCATCACCATCGTGACAACACTCTTGTAATTATTGCAGCATTACTAACAAATTTGTGCTGCCTTTACCAGGTGAACAGAATAGAACAGAACAGAACAGAGAGTATTTCAGGTGGAAGGGACCTACAACGATCATCTAGTCCCACTGCCTGACCACTTCAGGGCTGACCAGAAGTTAAAGAATGTTGCTAAGGGCATTGTCCAAATGCCTCTTAAACACTGACAGGCTTGGGGCATCGACCACCTCGCCAGGAAGCCTGTTCCAGTGGTTTGACCACCCTCTGGGTAAAATAATGCGTCCTAATGTCCAGTCTAAACCTTCCCTGGCACAGCTTTGAACCATTCCCACGTGTCCTATCACTGATCCCAGGGAGAAGAGCTCAGCACCTCCCTCTCCATGTCCCCTCCTTGGGAAGCTGTAGAGAGCAATGAGCTCGCCCCTCAGCCTCCTTTTCTCCAAACTAGACAAGCCCAAAGTCCTCAGCTGCTCCTCACAGGACGTGACTTCCAGTCCTGTCACCAGCTTTGTTGCCCTCCTCTGGATGCATTCAAGTACCTTCACATCCTTCTTAAATGGTAGGGTCCAGAACTGCACACAGCGCTCAAGGAGAGGCCACCCCAATGCTGAACACAGCAGAATAATCCCCTCTCTTGATGGGCTGGTCACGCTGTGTTTGATGCACCCCAGGATGCGGTTTGCCTTCTCAGGGAACCACTCAGCAGAGCCCACTGCTGGCCCCCATTGTGCCTGCTGTCGACCAGCACCCCCAGACCCTTTTCTGCAGGGCCGATCTCCAGCCACTGCTCTCCCAATCTATACTTCTGCGCAGCATTACTCCATCCTAGGTGCAGAATGCAGTATTTCAACTCGTTAAATTTCATCCCATTAATCGTAGCCCAATGCTCCAATCTATCTCGATCCCTCTGCAAGCTTCTTGTCCCTCACAAGAGTCAACAGTACCTCCCATTCTGGTATCATCAGCAAGCTTGCTAATGGCGTATTCAACTCCTTCATCCTGTGTCCAGCTCTGGAGCCCTCAGCACAGGAAAGACATGGACGTGTTGGAGAGGGTCCAAAGGAGGCCACAAAAATGACCAGAAAGCTGGAGCACCTCTCTTATGAGGATAGGCTAAGAGAGTTGGGGTTGTTCAGCCTGGAGAAGAGAAAGCTCCCAGGAGACCTTGTAGCAGCCTTCCAGTACTTAAAGGGGGCCTTTCTCCTGTAATTTCCACAGATATTTACAGCAGGGTTAGTAAACATGCTTTCCCCCAGGACTTTACTTATGAATATGGTACTGTTCAATTATCTGTACAGCGTAGCACCATTGGCGTTACTCTTCCCTCCATCCTACCAGCTGCAGTAGAAGTGCAGATGCCTGGACAATTCATGCCTGAGACATGCAGCAGCAAGAAAGTTTCCAAAAATAAAACAGTCATTTTTCATTACATTTTCAGGACAAGTTGAATGCACCATGCCAACTAGAAAGTCTTACTTCAGAGAAATCCACCTTCTCCTTAGAAGGATAGAGATGAAAGAAATTCAGGAGGTCAAAGTAGAAGACACCTGCTTCTGTAGATGTTATTAGAATTACTCTTTTAATAGAAACTGTCTTACAAAATTAATATTAATGTCACGGATCTATTATTTGGTATGTGTTTGAGCATGAGAAATCTCAACTTGTATCTCAAAAAGCAATGTAAATTTGACACAATCTAAAGCGGAGGATCTGCCTGAAAGGCCAAGAGACAACCTCTTGGGGATGAAGCACATTAAGGAAGATGTAGGCTGACTGGCCAACACTCTGGCTTCAGTGCCTAAATAAAAGATTAACAGACAGTAGTGCCAAGCAGCTAGCAACTCCATCAAACCCACGTGTTTTGTGCAAGCGGTGCACGTACCAGTATCAGACCAACAGGCCTGATACAGCACCGGCCTGTGAAAAGCGAGCAATCAACCTAATTCTGGTTAATGGGAGCAGAAGAGAGGACTGAGCCATGAACAACTGTTTTATCAGATACAGAGATGAAGGAAACTAATCAGCAATGTTAGATTTGAAGCAATATTATTACTCATATGCTCTTATAATTTCCTGTCACAGGCAAAATATTTTCCTTAAAATAGGGAGCACAAATACAATACATTGTCAACATTAGCTCATATGGAGTAGTCACTTGCTGGAGGTAAGTATAAATAGGTATGATTCCACTTTCAAAGCAGGGGGCAGGAGGAGGGCGAGCGGAAACAGCTAAGTAATTACACTGCCACAGAAAGAAAAAGGAGGAGTACCCAGCTGACTACAAGCCCTAGAGCTTCCCAGGTATGACAAGGCATACCTGGAAACATGCACTTTCTGAACTAGCCAATGCACTGGGGAAAAACCCCACCTCTAACTAATTTCAGTGAGCATTGAACGAGGCTGCTTAAATACAAGTAACTACCTGAATCACAGCTGAGATGTTGATATTTATACCCAAAACCTTCCTGCTGTCTGAGGAGAAACACTGAATTTTGTTTGCAGGTCTCCCTCTGCCATTTATGGTACTCAATGGCACAAATTTCACCCTTCACATTCATGTTGAACTCCCATTTTTTTGACCCTGGATCAAGCTAAACTGTAAAATCTCTTCATTTTTATGGGTCTGTCACAAGCCTGTTCAAGTAGAGACCTGACATGAGAAATGCAGAACCATTCCTGAAAGCAAGGGACCAAGTCAATATTTATCACATTCCTGGCCAAGACTCCTGACTGAAACAAGCAGTCAACCAAAAGGGCAACCAAAAGGTGCAAAGGAGAAGGTGGTAGAGAGCAGCTTCTCTAGGGAGGACGCTGATAGTTGGTGTAGCAAAGAAACGTGTCTGATGCACAACACCTTGCTCTTCACAGACAAGACAACATTCATTATTTCAAATATACTAAATATAGCAATTAAATTCAAGTAAGTATTTAGAGAAGACTAGTCTTGCACTATTTTTTGTTATTATTGGTAGGACACAACTACATATAGACTTTTTTGACTAGGTGAAGATAAATGTTATCTTCTACAGCTAAGTTATATATAAGATGAGGTGTTCAGAAACCGTAAATTCTGAGCTATTTATGAGATTGTTCTTGTTCTAAAGTTATTGTCAGGATGAAAGTGCTGCAAATGCAAAAGAATGGATGTTTAAGCAACAGACATACCTTGAAGAGTGTCACGAGGTGCATGGTCATTAATGGCTTTAAATGAATATGGAAATTAGATGAAAGACTGTTTGGAGGAACGAGCCTTTGATGCCTTCCCCAAAGGTAACACCTTCAGGTATTTGCAAAAACTGCTAACCAGGTTTTGCTTGATAAGGTAAGAGTGAAGCTGGAATTCAAGAAGTAAAGGATGCTAAATTGACCTTTTGATTTCTACTGAAGTAAACAGAGCATTTTGAGATATTTTGGTCTGAGCGATGAGAAACAAACCCAGAGAAATCATGAAATGTTAATTAGGTCCTACTTGATCTCAATCAAGTCTGCCAGCCAACAAGAGCTCTAAAATTCTAAGCTCAGGATAAAGGAAATTATACAAAGTTCTATGCATATTTACCTTGCTTTGTCTTGCTAAAGCGTAATACCTTTTCTCTTTTTCCTAAATGCAGTTTTACATCAAAACCAAACAAGTGAAAGATCTTTATGTTTCTTTCATATGCAAAACCGAAAATCGAGTAGTGAAAACGATAAAAATTTTAGGATGTTATCACTCAGAGTGTGGTATATCATATATAAAGAGAAATATATCTTCATGCTTCTTTCATGGGTAAAAGTAAAAATCAAGCACTGTCTTTCATTGTGTGGTACATTATATAAAAAGAGAAGATTTCCAACAACCCAAATGAGCGAGGAATGGGTTTACAGGATTGCCACAGCAAATACGTAGTTGAAGAAAAGCAGCCCAATTGAATTGAAAGAAAAAAAACAGACATGAACCACAAATAAAGGACAGAAATACTGCCGAGCATAACATCCACCAGAAAATCCATCACAGGATATGAACCGGAAAGTGGTAACGTCTCTAGCATGAAACTCTTTGGAAGGGCAACGGAGAAAGAATTTTTAAGTTGAATATGTTGCAAAAATTCTCAGTAGCCAAATCTTATGAATGAAGATCTCCATCTGGAAACAGATAATTCTACTCAAACATGTCACCCGGTTGCCATGGCAATGTGACAAAGAAAAACAGCACTCGTTAATAATGATTTCAGAGATAAATGAGCATATCAACTTATAATATTGAAACAATTGGGGGGGGAACAACTGTGGTTGTCCCTATGAGAAAAATTTCTTCAGCACTTCCAGACATCGCTGTAAGTGCCATTACCACACCAACATCGGTAATGATGCTGTTTCTGCCTCGGTTAAAAAAGAACAAACACCACAAAAAAGCATAACTCCTTCAAATACATCTGGATTCAGTGTGACTTTTGGAGAAATCTTTTGTTAAACATTAAGTCTTAAAAAAAAAAAATAAAAAAAGCTGATTTACATTGCATTCCCATTTCAGACACCTAAGGACAAACAGATTTGGCTCTGCTGTCGCCAGGGACGATGGGTGAGCCTCTCTTCTCTATTTTTAGTGATGTATCAAGTATCAAACAGGAGGTAAGTGATATTTCAGTCACACCACCGAGAAGAAAAGTTTCTAACCACACCTTCATATTCCTGTGCTTCAAATTTGTTCTTCAGCATCTCTTGCATTTGTATCAAAGGACATGCCAAGATTCATCCTTCATCTGTAGTAAAACACGTCTATTCTGTAAAATGTAAGCTTTGTGCCTAACAAGTTTCTTGGTACCGTACTTTTTTCTGCCAGATGTAGAACTACTCCTAGTGCTGTGATCACGAGAAATGCCATGGATCAAAGATTCACGCACTCTCCCCTCTCAAAGACTTGAAAGCTGAAGGTTATATTTAGATAAAGGACTGGATTGCTCTTTCTAAAAATATTTGTTAAAAACCATAAGAAATTTTGATGCTACTTAACTGAACCATATAACAGCAGGTGAGCCACTTAGATGCTAAACACAAAACATCATCTACAGTACTCTGAGCTCCACATCTACACTGGTAGGACATGAGCAATGGTGGGCTTAACTCTAGAAACAGCCAAGCTAGACATCAAGAAAAAAACAAACAAAAAAAAGAACTGCAACGACAGTCAAGGAGTAGAATTAGATTGCTTGGGTGGTTGTAGTTTCCATCATCAGAAGTCTTTAAAAAGTCATCAGTCTCGAGTGCCACAGGTTGAAGTCCATCCTGTTCTGGAGCACAAGAGGGATGAGATGAGCTCTTTAGACTATTCCATCTATGTTACTATATGTGGGTATCAATTGCCTGGATACCAGCAGAAGCTATGTCAAAGATCCAAAAAAAAGTCCACAGTTATAGAAAGAAGTTGCAAAAATCCTATAAACCAATGTTTCTCAAAATAACTACCAGGTAGTGGAGGATATCTAAGTTATCTTCTTAGCTCCAGCTTTAAGCACTCTAAGAAAGCGGAATCTACATGGTTGTTTTCATTCTACACGGTTAATTCGATTCTGACTCAATTGCTGAGATTCACAGCTGCAGGGGTGGATTTCTGATCCGCGTGGACGTGGGCTGAGAGTGAAATTTCATAGGAGATCAACCAGCACTAGGTGAGCAGCCTGTTGTCTTCCTGTCATCAACCCTCAGAGCCAGAAGCTCCCAGGCAATTCTCGATCTTAGTGATCACATTGTTTTTACTAACATGAACTAAATAGAAAGAATATCTTAGGAAATAAACCAACCTATTTTTCTCAAAGGACTATCTGAAAATGCTCATTCAGATTTGCCAAATGAAGTTACCTGTACCTTAACCCAATATAAATGCAGCCCCTGCTGGAAGCCGAGGCAGTGGACATCGCCAGATATTAAACCGAGTGTAGGTGCACAAACAACACACCAATTCTGCCAACAAAGTAGAAATCATCCGACAGAAAAACTGTTTAAAAATCTGAATGTACTACACAGATCGTGCATCTAGAAAGACAACCCTCAAGTATTTTTTCTTCTTCCTACACAACCCTAGCACGTGTTAACCAGGAACACTAACTACTGCTTCTGCACAAGGCAGGTCTGACTGTCAGGGTTGGGTTTTTTGGGGAAAAAGGCAGACTGAGACATTCAATATAACAAACCCCAGACCCTATGTGGAGGACTTCTGCAGTGTTGGAAGGACACTTGCCCTAAACCTAGGCAAGACGGGTAGCTCTTTTCTAAGCGGTTCCTACTACAGCCCCAGGCCACACACAGTGCTTTATGAAACATTAACTCCCTCAAGGGCGATGCCTACTTGAAGCTAAGCTGGAAAATTTTAGCAAATTCCCTTCTACAATACCAGGCTATCCCTTTCCAGGCCCAAATCATGACAGCTTTCAACAGCACTCCTCAGACACTGACATGTTTGACAGGAGCACAGCTCCACTAACTTTAATGGATGTCATCTTGATCTTTGTTGCTGTAGAAGCACATTTCATAAAATTTCATATTGCCATATTAACCCATCCTTCATAAACGCTGTCAGGCACTTTCAGTGCTGCAAACTGCTTGCAGCTCTTGATCCTTGGGGTATCTCTGTCCTCTCACACAAAAGGTCCAGCCTGACCTCTGCCTGAGGGAGAAGGCACCATTCCAATGCCTGCAATGACTGCTCGTCACATGCCTTAGCTTATGTATCTTGGATTTTCTGATTTCTTTCCCCTGATCTAATATAGTGGCAGATGACAACGAAGCTGTGATTTAGCTCCCTTGTTTCTATAGGTTTAATTTTTGAATTTGGTACACAACTTGCAGGACACGAGTAGCTGAATCAAGGAAGTCATTACTTGGTTTCTTCTACCACTCGGTGTCTCTAGGCCAAAAAGTTCCTAAGGCTACTCTACATTTGGACTATTACACAGTCTAAGTACTGTGAAAACTATAGTTGTATGTATAATTTTCTGTCACATTATGCATAAAGGATCATGTTAACTAGCCTTGCACCAGGGGCAGAGGCCCGCTACAGTGTACCTGCTAGGTCTACCTTTGTGGTAGGTAGATCAGAGTACTTTGGTGGGGAAAAAGAATACATACATATTAGTGTGCAACCAATAGAGTTGTTTTGTGGGAAGTAATTTTTCCATGAAGATTTCTGCTTCACATGCAATCTCGTTATTAACACCATGTGGAGCTGGGGGGGGGGCGGAGGGGGAGGGAAGACAACTCACCATGGTTTGCACAACTGGCTTCCTTGCACGCGGATCTTCCACCCCCAGGTCTACAGACTAAGGGGAGAGGACAGTTCACCGGTCAGGGTATGACCTCAAGCTTTTCCCGATCTAGCTCAGACTTCCTCCGTGCTCCTTGGGGTTAATTCTCTTTACAGGAAGAGAAGTATGGGAAGACGCATGAACAAGCGGAAGACAGTGAGTACTCAGAACGCCTTGAAAAACACGTCTTGGGCACAAGAGGGCTCGTGCACATGCATGCAGTGGTAGGGGGAGGATCGGAAATGTGAAAACCCCCCGGAAAGAAGGCAACGCTCTGCTGCTGCGCTGCTCCATCACGGCTCCCTGACAAGAAGGTCAAAGACCCTCTGGCCAACTCCACCAACAAATCCCTCTGGGCAGATACCCGCTGCCAGCAGCTGGCTCAAGCATGGGTGAATGTACCACAACCTCATTGCATTACCTCAGAAAGACTCTTAAAAATACAACCTCAATACCTCAAAATCCAGTTATTGCTAAAGACACAGTTTCCACCTTGCTTGCATGGTACTGTCTTCAATTACACAATCTCCAGATATTTTAAACTCCCATTTTTATTTAAGATCTGAGTAAACTCCATATATAAGACGGTATTGAAAAAACAGATGATCGTATAATTAAAGACTTTTGTGCGCTCATCTGTAATTAAGAAGGCAAAAAACAGTGCTGGTGGTGTGCACTAACAACTGCCTTGCACCTACCCAGATTTTTGCTTGCTGAAACTATAACTCATATATATATACACACCCCCCCTTTTTTCCCCTTTCCCTTTTTTTTTTTTTTTTTTTTTTTTTTTCCTCATTTAATTAACAAGTAACTTTGAGCCAGACACCAGGTTGTTCAAAGGAAACCATTTCTCAGGTGGAGGAGATTACAGCCACGGTGCTCGGCAGGAAGGATACTCAGTAAATGCAATTATCTAGCCCACTAAAAAGATCAAATTGAGAAATGAAAGCAGGAGAGGAAACAAGCAGCAGAGAGATTAATTAAAGGAACAGACAGGAGGAAAACAAAGGGTCTGTGCCTTGAAAATACTGCTGTTCATATGAAACCACCAGGTAGGTTTTTGGATGGAGGCAGCCTCATCCTGCCCCAGCACCCCATGGCAGGGGAGCAGCTCAGGACCGACCTTGCAACGACCTTGCAGCAGCTCCAAGGAGTTGGAAGTTCAGCATTTCCAATCACTTGCTACATTTAAACACCACAAATTTATTTTTAAACAAAATTGCGTGAGACTGCCCTGAAGAAAAAAAACTCTGTGCCGCTCAGGAACTGCAAAAGCCAAGCTTGAAAATTTGGCTTCGTGGCCATGGAACTTTTTGTTGTGGGAGAGAGAGACAAGAGAGAAGAGGAATGGCTGGGGAGCAAACCTGCAGATGTAACTAACTGCAACACAAAAAGGGCTAAAACTTCTCCTACAATCCAACTAGGTGGCAAAAACCTAGCAAGCTTGCAGGCAGCGGTAGTACGACCGCCTCAGCTGTGGAGGAGAGGCGGGTGCATCCTCTTGCCTCTCCATGCCACATACTGGAAGCTACCTTGATACCAACCCAAAAGTTGTCCCTTCAGACACTCTAGGTAGCACACTACAGCCAGGTCGGAAAGGCTACTTCAACTCCATTTTACTACTCCTTTTTTAAAATTCTCCCTTAGAAAGAAGAAAACCACACCACTAAGCACTAAATATTTAATTCTTCTCAGGTTTTTCAACATCATTAACAAAACTCCCAGTCTCTGCTGACTCTCCCCCAGCTTGCACCCGTTTACGTACTCCATTGCAAAAGATCCATCGTTTTAGCACGGAACCTGCCAGGGACTATTCAGATTCCAGAAAAAAAAATAAACCGACCAAAAAGAAAAAAATAAAAAAATCGACCATTATTGTGAGCATCCCTTGAACAACAATGGAGGTGCGGCTCCTTACAGCCCCACTAACGTACTGACCAATTGCTCTAGCATTCCCTGGAAAAATGAGTCATTACCACTCCCAAAATGACACATTTCCTATTATTGCAAATATATGACAAGGTGTCTTCAGTATCCTTGTCAATAAAAAAGCCGACTCCTCTTTACTTAACAAGTAATGCCATTCTCAATCAGTCAACTATTAAATGAGATTGCTGCACCGCAACGTATGACTTGAAATGGATTTTCACATCCTTTCTGGCATAGTAGCTTTCTTCCATTAATATTAGTCTATCAAATTTTCACTGCTCATACACCTCAAAGAATATTTGTACATCAACAGCTGTTTCATTTTTATTAATTGCATTATGAAAGGGACAGGATAATTATCCAGGAACAGTAACGTACTGGAGATTCACAGCCAGCACAAATGTCTCCTCATTGCTAGTATTTCTGTAAACCAAGAGGGGAAGGGGAGACTAATGAAAACTTAATTTATAAAATACAGCACAGGTTTCCAGATGCAAAAGATACAAAAGTTAATTACATTACTTTATTTGCAGGCCAACCAAAGAGCTACAATATTAACCTATTGGAACGATTACCATTTTAGTCTGGGTCCCATATTCAGAGTTAATTTGTTATCTCTGAAAAAATGCCTACTTCCCCAGCAGCATCCATGATGCAAAAGCTTTATCTAAAGCCCCGAAAGCAAACACCTACCACTCACATGGCTCCCACAGAGGCATATCGTTCAAGCCATCAGCGGTAACAATGGGAACACCCTATGAAATTCCTGGAATCGGCACGACACCAGGCAGCAAGGGGCTGCCTGGCCCTAAGCCTCATCCAGACACAGGAGATGTCTGGTTTGACATCTCCATCTCATCATGTACGCCAAGCCACAAATTAACTCCCAATCCTCTGCAGCATGGAGTCGGTGCTCTTCTGCGCCATCTCGTACCATTGATGATCTCCTCCCTCGTTCCTACTGTCATCCCAAACATAACCTCTCCATGCAACTACAAGTACTCGTCCCCATTCTCTGCCAGCTGTCCTACAACCACATGGAAGTCACTCTCTGCAAATAATACGTGAACACGCATATTTAGGATCCGCTGGAAGTGCAAAGATGACTAGGTGGAAAAGAAAATAAAAAGAAATTTTAATAAAAACTAGTGGGTTTCCACGTCTCCTCCCCTTTGGGCAACACTTTTTGAAAGAAAGCAAAATACCAATATGTGAGAAAAGGCAGTTTTTAACAATAGCTTAAAAAAAAATCAAAATAAGAAATTTGTGCTTAGAGCATTTACATTGGACACGCACTTTCAGCCCAAAAAGATCTCAAGATGCACCCAGTTCCTACAGTTAGAAATTTAATATATACGTGATGACAAAATACAGGGGATAAAGCGTATGTAATTTTAATACATATAAACATTAATACTATTTAGGAGACTTCCTGAAGAACACCTATACCCCTTTTTTTCCCCTTTGAACAGACCAAGACCATTCCTGAAAGCCTAAATCCTGAAACAAAGGCAACTTCATGCCGTTTCCCAGTGTTGCAGAACATGAAGTGCTTTGCACCTCTGTCACCTGAACAGCACTTGTTGCCTTGCAGCACTCCTGCTACAAGAGCAGAAAGAAAAATATATAATTTAAGAGCACCCTAAACCTCATGCTTTTTGCCAGAGCGGCCCCTCATACAGATAAGAAGAAAAGGTGTGTGGCAGGGCATGATTACACCCATCCAGCAGAACCCAGGCTTTGTTTTCTTATAAGCCCATGAAGCAGCAATCTTAACTTTTCCAAATTTTCCATTTTTTTTTCCAAGTTTTTTAGGTGCAAGCTGAAGACAGAACACTAACTCTTCCGCCTTGGACCAGGACAACATGTGACCACTGAGTTAAAGGATTTATTTAAAATACTCACAATGTCTCAGTGTTTTGGAGAAGTACCTAAAGGAAAAACGCCTTCTATGTTAGCAAACGGACATTTTGCTGCAGTGTGAGCACACAGGGCAACGAAGCATTTCGGCAGCTTTTTAGAAACCAAGCTTTCCCAGCAACTAACCTGTAATGGCATCTTTGGTTGCGTATGCAAGGGTACACAAATACTTACTGGGCAGGTATCTTTTCCTTGTATTTAATAGGCATTTCTACAGTAGATATTCCTACTATCAAATTACAGCCTTGTAAATTACAGCCTTGTGTTGCTGAAATGAATACACACTCATGCAGCTTCACAAGGCTTACCTGGGGAATCAGAGAATTATCCTTCAGATGGGGGTTTTCCTGGACAAATTTCAGTCTTTGGGGGTTTTGTTGGTTTTGGCTTTGTTTTGTTTCCTTAACTTTGTGTCCAAGTAATACAACACTTGGAAGATGACAAAAGGAACACTGCAGTAACTGAAAGTACGTGGCATTTTTACCATTATTTTTCTTTGTTTGCACCTACAGGTGGGCAATGAATGCCAAGGATTCTGTCTTCAAAAGATCAAGTGAAAAAATAAGCTTGTCTGTACCATAAAATAAATGGATTTCCTCCAGCACCAAGGCTGCCAGAAAGCACATCCTGACTTCTTTCTAGCAAATACCCAAGGCGGATGGATGCCCCTATTTATAGTTCACTAATGCAATTCTGAAATGCATACCCTATGCACTTCAGTTGTATTCTGCTTTGACTACACCCTTCACGGGGCTAAACAGCTTGTGGAAAGGGTCATTCCCAAGAATAAAACTACGCTAACTCTCTCCACATATCAACTGCTTGCAGAGACTCGAGGGTGCCCTCAGAGCCCCCCATCCTCTGGTACATCTCCTTTGGGTGCTGCAACACCCACGTGCAGACTGCAAAAAGCGAAAGCTTGCAGTAAACTCAGAAGCTACGACCGGATTAATTTCTCCCTCCAAAATGGGGATAACAACAGTTTCCCCACCTTGGTTCACCTTCTCTCTTTGTACTCAAAATCCCCACTGACGATGCTAAGCCTGCTGGTGTGCGTATCGTGTCAAACGCAGCAGACACCAGGCTGGAAACACACACTGCAACCAATGGCTGCACCAGAGAAGGTGCATTTACACTAAGTAGAATAACATTGCAGAATAATTCCCTCATCAAACACCACGACAAGGGGTTGTAAACATTGCAAGACGATTAACTACCAGACGAAGGTAACTATAGAGTCTGAAGGCCATCTAGTTAATTTATGGACACCTGCTCTAAGTCCAATTCTTCTTAAGGTGTCAAGCAATTTCAAAATCACTCCTGTGCAAGAAAAAAATTTACAAAATTATGTTTTCACAAAAAAATAAAGTAGGAGTCACTCCCTCTTTTTTCAGTTTTCCTATTGCAATATTATCCACACACATTTTCAACCATTCCAAAACTAAGTTAAACGCTTAAATTAAACGTTTGATGTCAAACCATACACTAAGGTTAAAGGGCTGCAAAGAGGAAGGATACTTACCATCTTCTGGCTAGATAGCAAACATGGTCTAAACTACAGGGATTATTTTTTTTAAAAGCTAAGGGCCATACACTACTAATCAACTCAGTCATCTAATACAATAAATAAGAAAAAATAAGAACTTGTTTTGTTAAATTTAATCAATTGTTCTCTGCTTACAGGTAGGAAAAAATCAGCAACATTTATATGGCAGAGATCTGCTATCCATTTGGGAAAGTAATCTCGTTTAGGGACTTTCTGATTTTTTTCCAAAGGAAAAAACTGAAATAACAGGAGACAAAACTCCAAATATGCACCATTTTTCTTTATTGCTTGTTTTTTGCTTCCTGCCAGGAGAAGCCATGACTAAGAATGGGAAGGCTTTATCTGGTAAATTGGGCCCTGGATTGATAGAAATACAGTGCCTCCCCAAAGCAGCGCTGCAACACAGCTGAGGGCACAGCAATACAAAGCCTCAGCCTGCCAATGACTAAGAACACTCCTCCAGCACGTAAAAACAAGCCATTTGTTTCTGTGCATCTGCTCAGTCAATCTGCTCCCTAGCACGGGCTTGCTCACCGGTGGTGGATGTGATCAGCTTCCGAGGGTCGGTGTTTTCTTCTCCTTTCTTTGTACTTTGACTTAAAATGAACAAAAAGCTTCTGTAGCTTTAAGGTCAATGGTATGAAAGAGGTGGCAACTGCTACATGAGATATGAAGATAGCAACGGGGAAGCATGACATGTCTTTATCCACGTTCAGACAATTGCTAGCTCAGTCATGCCCAGTCCTGATAGAGTCCAAAGTGCTATCAAAACAGAAGTTATTCATCATAATGTATACAGGAGAGATGCTGGGCTGTTACACCTTCTACAAAAGGCTCTTTTTATATTCTTTATACATCTGTCTATATATTTACTTGCTGGAGCGGGATGAAGAGCTTGTTTTGGTACTACTCTCTGAGCAAACCCAGAGCCCAGAACAGCTTCTTCCTTATTCTGCAAAAGCAGTACCTTTTCCAAGACAGCGATACAGATGAGCCACTTCGGTTCGCAAAAGGTGAAAAAAAGTGAAAATACAGAGTTTTAATTCATGCGGAAAACACTTCCTTTGCACACACTGATCACAAATACATGACTAGGCAAAACCTGAAGGTTTGGATTTTGATTTTTTTTTTTTTTTTTTTAAAAACCCTGTTGCTCCTTTATGGCAATAAAATAGTAAATTACTGACTCACCAAGGGTGTTCTCAGAGTTACACAAATACATCATAAACCTAGATAACAAATGCAATTTTATTACACATCCCACATGAACATAACGCCTAAGTGTTTTTTCCTTCTATCCTTTTCTCTCACTTCCTGAAACATGTGTTTAGGACTGACCTGTGTTTATCAGATAAGAAGCAGGCTATCACCAAATTGTGTTAGAACAGAGCGGATAAAAACAAAGATGTTGTTGAACTAAAAACGTATCATTTCAACTGAATTAAAAAAAAGTGAGGAAAAACAGAGTCCAGTATAATTCTGGAAGGTGCTCATGCACTTCAGCCCTACGTTGCAATACACTCAGCTGCTTTTCTTTAGCTTTCAAGTACTGAAGCAAAATCTACTTTATAACATGAGCTGCTGAAATCATGAAGAAGGTGAAAGTTACCCTGTCAGGAGCTCAGCTGGAATGTGAATTTAAGCAATGAAGATCTCCTCCTTTGAAACTCACTGTGATACTTAAAATTTTGCAGCCCTGAGACCAGGTTTTCAGAGAGCGGGTACCTATGTGCCACTCACTTCCATGGAGTTCAGATTAAGTGCTGCATGGAATGAGTGCCTGCGGTCGTACCAGAGATGTTTGTTCATGTTTGAAAGCGTCTTTAAAAAAGGTTGCTGTCTTAAAGTATCCAGTATGGTATTAGGACACTGCATGGTGCTGCTCCCCTTATGCATAATCACTACTGTCCCTAAAATGAGCAAGATCTGACATTGCAGAAGCGTGTCAGGCCAGCCAAATGAGCTGGAGCAATTACTCCAGCTGACCGACAGAACCAATAAAATAAACGCTGCCAGGCAAAGTGAGCTGTGTGTCCGTGGGAAGCCCAGTGCAGCAAGGCCTTCTGATCACGGCACGCGTTCATCATCAACACGACAGAAGTTCTATTCCTTATGCTACAGCTTTCCAGAGAGTTTCAGTTCACTGAGGGTGACCATGCTGTCTTGCAGAAGAATTTCTCGTTCTAAATCTTAGTGGTTTTTTTCTGACAGTTGAGGGAAAGGTAAAGGTAACAGGAAGGTGTTATTCACTGAAAAGGCTTCTAAAATATTTTTCCCACTTCAAATTTTACCTGAGAACTTCCCAACTTCAGAACTTCAAATGGCCAGAAGATGATCTGCAGATTTTTGTGCACAGGAACAAGGCAGGTTTAGGAAGTTATTTAATATAAATTAAGGACATCTGAACAGTCCTGCCAGGCCCATAGGTATTTTGAAGTGTCCTGAGCAACAACCCGAGACTGAAGTTTTGAATAAGATGATAGTTCTAGGCCTGCCTATTAAGGAAAGAGCCTTCAAAACAAACTAATCTGTACAAAGGTTTGGACACAGTATTTTTGGAGATGACGATGCCTTTAGGAAAGGTCAGTCATAGCCCCAAATTCCCCTTGCTGTTCTCTTCCTCTATGTTTTAAAAGTTTCAATTATTTTAGCATCTTTTGGCACTTACTTCAAATGCACACAACATAGATCAAAATAAGTCAGCGCTCTGCTGTCTTGGACAGTGGACTGACATACCCACATGGATGAGACACAGCAAACACAAGGAAGGAGATAGTTGACTGTCACAAGGCAGGGATTACCAGAAGTGAGACAAACCCATAAAACGCATAAGAAGAAAGAAAACATCAACATGAGAAAACTTACGACGAGTTGATAAAGATTTTGGGTTTCAAATGGCGGTATTGGTGAACACGAAGCCAAGTAAAGCTACCTCCTTCCAGTTCAGCTACAGGCACTACAGAGTGGCGTATTTGTTCTGGGTGGCTAAACTGCACTCTTCGATTCAGTGAGAAAAAGGAGTCCTCCCTGTGAGACTGGTTGCTGCTTTCCCCTGCAGACTGACTGCCACCATGCAGGACAGGTCAATACTCGCTGTAATTAAATACTCTCTAACTTTCCTGCTTGCATTTTGAACTATGGTAACTTCAAAAGATTTGGGAAGAAGTATGAACACAGGAGAAAACTGTTGAAAAAAAAAACAAGTGAGGAAGAGCAGAGCAGAGATAAGGGCAGGCACGTCTGCAAGTGAACGTCGGTCCCTCACACATCCTCTCCATCTCTAAAACAAAGGTGGGTCTGTAATACAAACCAGGGAAGTGGTGAAGATGACTACGCTACAGCTTGTGAAGCAATCAGATATTATGTGCATCAATCAGGTTTCCAATCTCATTACGATACCCCAATGCTAAAGATTTCTTTTTCTAGCATTCTCCCAGCTGCTCTGAAAAACTGGTTTACAAACTATTGTGCTTTGCATTCAGCTTTATTTAGACTGGTTTAGCAATTGGAGCTGCAGTGAATAACAAAAATCCTATCTGGCAATTGCAGCACGGATATTCCCAATTTGCCAGAAGATTCTTACCTGCCATGTTCACTCTCACTTTTGCAAAGCACTCCAGAGCTCCATTCAAACGTCTGGATTAGCCTCTCAGATTATTAATAGAGTTTAAAATAGTGGGTTTTTTTTTTTCCCCACAACAAATCACATTACCAGTTATTTTCTTACACAAAAAATTACGTCAATAACCTCCTCCCCAAATGAGCATCCCATGATTTTTTAAGAAGGCACAAATAAAATTAGTGTACAAGAGATGTTATATTGTTAAAACATACACTGAAATCAACAACACTCAAGGCTCTATCATAGCATTTTGTTCTTCATTGGTATTTACATTATTATAGTTCTTATGTATTGCCCTGGAAATAAGCTTTGAAGTGGAATGATGAATAAATGAAGATTTATTATTACTATCCTTATTAGAGGGATTTTAAAGTCATTAGAGACCAACAAGACATAATAATCGTATTATATTCAATCTTCTCTAGAACATCTCCTTTGATAGGCCTACTAACTCAATTATTTAAATATATATTACAGCAAAAGGCAGCATGCCTTCTACAGTTTGGGATAAGATGGAAATTTTTATGTTTTGTTTTCAGTTAACCACAATTTATTCTTACAGAATTCATGGGTTTCATGGTGGGTTTCTCGGTTTTAAACACTGGAGTTTCAAATTTACAGTGAACACCTGGCTCAACGTATCTGCTCAATTGAAGAAAAGGTTAAAAGCTAGGGAGGAAATAAGGCACTGGAGTACAATCTTAACCTTCAGTGACTTTTAAAAGTAAGAAGAAAAAAAAAAAAAAAGAGAAGCTATGATCTGTCAAATCTCTCAAATAGTCAACAGACTTGGCTTCAACCAACCCCACCAAGGAAAGAAGTAGTACTTCTCTTATAGACTGCCTCTAATGCCCTTTCCATTACCTTCTTGCTCCTCATGAACCATCCAATTTCTCTGCCACTCACCTTGATCTTGCTCTGCCTAGTCATTCTGCAGTTAATTTTCGGTCCCTACAGGCTGCAGAGATACTCTGCTCTTGGCCACTGGCTGTGTGAGACACTCCTGTCCCTTCCCAGAAATAAGGAAGGAAACATTCAGCAGCTCTTGGCACCTGGAACTGCGCAGGCAAACGCATGATGGAAGTGCTGCAGTGCTCTTTAACCTGTGTTGACTCTGCAGATCCTCCTCTATCTCTGGTAACTTATTCTGCTAAGATTTATCATCCTAGCTGAGATCGTCTGTTCAAACCTAGCGTGACTACACCCTCTGCTTGCAGGGAGCTGATGATGACACCCTCTGATACAGCACTGACTTCCTCCTTCATGACTTAAGGAATAACTCTGCAGAATGTGTTACATGGAATTACTTTGGGACTAACAACACGAAAATTTAACAGAAAATGAAGTGGGCAGAATACTCTGAGCTTTCAGATCTAACTCGTAACAAACAATGCAATTGCCACTACAATTTCCAGTATGGAAGAAGGAGATTATTAAGAGGGACAATAAATATGATGCTAACATTTTCTTCTTTCTTTTTTATATTAAAAAATTGTGTTCAGGAACTATGCAAGGCACTAAGCACGCGGCTTCCTGCTTCTTGGGATCTAAGCATCCTGTTGATCATTTATGGGTCCCAAAAGGACAGCAGTAAAGCCAGGTACGGTCCAGCTCACCTTTCTCATACACCCAGCTCCTGATCTAGAGGCTGTCCCTCAGCAGCAAGGGAAAAATGTGGCTTCTGTGCTCGTTTTGGCTACTGTTCAACAAATCAAGTCACAGACTCCAACTCTTTGGTAAAAAAGGATCAGTCGTGGAACTGGATCTTTAGGAAGAACAAACTGCATACCTAAACTAAAGTATGTGCCAGAAAGTGAGTAACAACAGGTAGTATTCCTGACATTGATAGGACTAACAGCCCTCAAATGGATCCCAGAACAGCTAAATGATACTGCTGATACCAGTCCAGCTCTATAAAGTGGGAGCCATTTAAAATCCCTTCTGTCTTCTTGATCCTCTGCGTGAAGTTACTGTAGGTTTCTTGTCATTAAAGTTATGATCTTTGGCCCACAGCATGCAGTTAAAAAAAAAAGCTGAGACACACATACTGCCAAAAATTGCACCCTCACTAAATACCAGCTAAAATATAAACTCAAATTCCTTTGAGAAACTAATAGAGCTTTTTGTTCATGAAAGCACTTAAAGCTTGTTTTAAATTGGCTGAACTCACAATTCCAAAGCCAGTATCTCTCGGGTTAGGGAAGGAGTACGCACAGGAAAGCAACCCCTCATCTACTCCTGAAGTCTGCTGAACAACTGCTTTCTCTTCAGATTATGCCTCTAGGTATTCTTACTTTGGGATCCACTGTGAAAGCAAGCTAGCCTTCAGCAAGGCAGAAAAAGGGAAATATCATTGCTTTTGAAGTAAAGGGAGATATTTTTTGCTGCTAGATGTGTCACTCCCACTACTACACAAACAACTGCTATGAAAACCACCAGAGAAGAGAAGTTTGGCATACTCGGTAGCAATGCACCTATTTTAAGAATAACAGTACCAAGTTAGCTTATTCACAGCTGACTTAACTTTCAGATGGATATCTGGGCAGATCCAGAAACTTCATTTCTGGACAGTCTTCCAGGTATTTCCTAACATTTTAAAAAATTAATTATGATTTAGATCATTATCTAAAAAACACCTAGCGTAT
>VYZM01020993.1:606129-623977 GCA_013398915.1 Dromas ardeola
GGAATAATCATGAAGTTGACTATGCATTTTATCTCACTTTACCTTCCTGATGCAGACGTGCCTGTGCCGAGACCTGGATCATAGGCCAGTCTCCCCATACAGCGGAACAGAAATTTCCTCCCACATTCAGAGCTTCCCAGTACCACTGAATCCCTCACAGATTATTTCTAGTTTCATTGTACCTTCAAACCCTGATTGCTTTAGGATTTCAAAACTAATGTTTTATCGCTTTACAGGACAATATTGAGGAATTATTTTTCTTACTAAATAGATTTTGATTTTTAGGAAATGAGTCAACTATTTTGGTACCTAATGACAAATATATAACAGACACACACATATAAATATGAGGGGGTTGTGCAACTCGTTGTCTTTGAACTATGCCAGGATGTGCAGAGTTGAAAGACAATGCAGTACTTAGAATGTTAATTTTCCACTAAGAAAATGCACCCCGACCTCTGTTTCAGCTGTCATGGTACTGTCCCTTGGAGGGGCCAACTGCACTATCATCATGATTTATTTTAACATGTGTTTTCCTTTATACTTTGTGAAAGGTTAAGGCTTCCAAATATACTTTCCACGATGTTGGAGAATGATGAAATCCTGCAACACTTACCACCAAACACATCTCCGTTCTGATAGTTTTTCCCCTTCTGAGTTTCCTCTTCATTTTGAACAGTAGAAACATGCTTGGCGGAGGCACAGCCCATAGCTTCATTCAGACAGCTCCAGCTGGACCGAACCACAAATCATGTCTAGAGACGCATGCTCATTGTTTGAAAAATAATCCACCTTCCCGCCTGGTTGTCAAGACTCTTTCACCTAAAGATGGCAAAAGAGAGAGAAAAATATTGACAAAAGGTAATCTCTAAATGTAGAGCTTCAAGAAGATAAATAATAGGGTTTGTGAAGAGAAGTACAAGAGCACAAGCTGTCTCCATCACCTTAGGCTGTTAAAACCATATTCAATAAACATCTGATAAAGGCAGAACATGACACAGGTAGCTCCTGATACAGGTAGACCCATCCTGCCCTGGGAGAGGAACTCAAAGTCTCCTCCAGCCCTATTCTTAAATCCGTGGCTTGAAGAAAGCAACACGCACACAGATATGTTTCCCACCCACCCAACTGTTCACACAGAACACAGGGGTTTTTTTGGAAAGAAGATAAAAATCCATCAGTATCTGCTCCTCCTGTTCCTTTTTCCCATCTACCCATCAAGTCAGATTTCTTACAAAGCATTTTAGTCATTAACAGCTGCTAATTGCAAGTGTTCAGACAAAATACCCCCCTAAATCAATTAAAGATCTTACGTTAATAGACGTGAAAGCCGATATCCAGGTGAATTACATTTTTTCTATGGGATCATTACTCTACTGGATCCCTAAAACCTCCACTGCTTAAAAAGACAACTATCCCCATTTTAAGATGGAATAACACTCCCTGAACAATTCAGATGTCACATAAAACAAAAGGGGGAAGGAAAAGCTAGCTTATAGCTGCAATATTTTATATTTTTTTAAGAAATAATTAAAACCATGAACAGTTTAATGACCACATGGTTCCACACTCAAACAAAACCAACTTCAAAGTTGGATGAGGTGACCTGGCTTGCCTTTCCACCAGTCAAACCTTTGGGAAGAGGAGAAAGACCTACAGGAAAATGAGAACCACCCCTTTTTGCTGAGTTGTTTAGTTCAGCTATAGCATAAGACCATACACACAATTTCTTAACTCGTTACTTCTGGGTATTTACTTAAAAGGACATGGCTCATCTTACTCCATGCTGACTACAAGAACTTTATCTGTAACAGCAGATGGGCGCTCTTACCTAGGATATCGCAGCATTCATCCCCTCAGAAATGTATAACCCCAAAGAAAGTCTTTAGGGTTTTATTTCCCTGTGTGCTCAGGACGAACAGCACACCTGCCCCTGCCCAGGCAGCACCGTGACACATCAGGACACCATTATGGGGCTCTGCAGCCACCCTCGGAGGGACTTCCCTGCTCACCCCCAAAGTCACAGAAACAAGGATGTGGCCAGGGGGCCAAGAGCGATTCTGCTTCTGCCATTGCAGCCACAGGTCCCCTGATGGCTGGCTTTTACCATGCAAGGGGAAGGACTCTGGATGCAGCACCACCTCTCATATCTACCCACAGACCAGCTTCCACCCCCCACCTTGCTCTGCACAGAGAAATGCTTTTCTCCACTAAATGAGCACATTCTGCTCAAAGCATACAACGTATATATGCTCAATCCCTGTTCTAAGCAGCCAACCCTCTCACTCACACCTGTACGCGCATTTTTCTTTATATTCAGTATATTCCCCAACATAATTTCTCCTTTTTTCCTTCCTCCTATATACACACACTTGAGCATAAATTTCCAATCACCCCATCCTTCTCTTCTTCCCTAGCCACAGCCAGCTACCCATCTGAAAACGCAGGAATTGAAACCAGGCATTCACACTGTTAGTGGTAAGGAGCGAGCAGATCCCCCTTGAGCTATTTTTTTTAACCCTATATGGTTACATAAATTCATTTTCTTTTTTTAAGAAAACCTAGGTTTTGTAGCAAAAGTCAGTATTAAGCGAGGGAAGCTTTCTGCGTTCTCAAGAAATCATCAAGGCTATTCTTCAAACCATTTCTATCCGTCTGCTTGTCAGATGTATAGACAAAGCTATAGCCCTGCTGAGAAACAAATCGCTCTCTAGATCCCTCCGTGCACACCCAAGCAGTCAATGTCCAAAGCAGGCCATCCTAATTACACTGCCACGTGTCATAAATACCCATACACTCATTTTTTGTAAACTATATTAGTTGTTCTTAAGTTTTCGCAACGCAGTGAAGGTCGAAGCTGACAATTCATCTTCACGTGCGTCCAAAAAGCGTGACAGCTGTCATTAAGGTAACAGGTCTTCGTCTCACTGCTGGCGTGGGAAACGAGGACCCGTAAGGATTTCAAGCATCCAGCAGGCTGTGCTTGCTCAGGAGGTAGGTCAAGACACACAGAGGTGTGGGAGATCAAGGAGAAACAGCAGACTGGGAAGGGAAACTGCTAACTGGACTGGAAATTAAGTGTGGACTAATATTCTTAAAGGATGCAAATTTGCTTTAAGACAATAGCTTTTAATAGACCAGCTGAAACAAACGAGGGAGCAAAAACGATTTAAGATTTTCACCACAGAGTCCCTGTTTCAGACTTCAGATAAAAGCAGGAGCCTGAAGGTAAGCAGAGTCTGAAAACAGTAACTTTGATTTCTGATTTAAAATATAACTAGTTCTGTTATGCCAGGGAAAAGGATGTGGCCAGCTGTGGTGCAAAGGGCACGGGGAGACAGGATGTAAGCCCAGAGAAGAGGAGGAGGTGTGTAGGTGGGACGGCACACAGGCTGTACCCCAAACCCAGCATCTCTGTCACAGAACAGCCGATCTGCGCTCACAGAAGCACCTGGTGAAGGAATTATGCTGTTGCCATATTCAACTATTTTTCCTCTTTCTTTTTCTGTCTCTCAGCAGGGACCATTTACAAAAGGGATGCTTAGCTATAAAAACCAAATGTATTTCGTAAGATAGCAGTGGGCTGGGTTTTGGGAGAGGATCTTTTGTGAAGCCTCATATGCAGCCAACATGCACCAAAACAAATCGCAAAATACTTAATTGTTGATTAGCACCCAAGAGGGTGATAGCCCTGTCACGCAGGACCGGTGAGCTGCAGAAGCAATCAGGAGCAAAGAGATGCAGAACACGAACGCAAAAGAATAAAGCTTTGGGGAGGGAAGGAAAAAAATATCCACAGTGAAATCTCTCCTGCAGTATCTTGGTAGCATGCACCAACCTTACTAAAATTATGGTCACGTTCCAAGACACGCTGTGATTAAAGGCAACAAATGGGAATACAAGAACTGGAAGTTTTACCTTTTACATTAAAGAACAGTAATCACAGCAGTATCTGAAAAAAAACTACACAACCAATACTTGGAATATGGAGGCAATTTCTCCTGATGCCAGTAAATCGGGCTGAGAAAGCTTCTCTCCAAGGTAAGTCCAACACACATTTCCAGGCACATTTCTTGGATTACTGTAAACATACTGCAGTGAGACTGACAACACTGTGACATGGATAACTAACACAACCCAGAATTAGCAGAGAATTAAAAAAAAAACCCCAAACAAAAAACCAACACACACAAAAAAAAAACGAGAAAGAAAAGCAGCATTAGTTTTACAGGAGACGAAATCTGAGCTACAGGACACCATGATGCTCTCCAGCCTTACGCTGCCCCCAGCCTTGGGGAATCCTCTCTTGCCCGAGTACCGAAGCCCACAGCGAGGAGGTTTGGGTATCACTCAGAAACGAGGTGCTGGTCCTCATTCACTGGGATGCCTGCAGAGGGTTTTGAGGACGTGAAACGCAGTACTTTGAACAGCAGCAGAATAACGCATCCGTTCTGCTTCCTCCCCCACTTTTCCACAAATACAATTTTCCCTTTTGTCTTCCTGAGCATTTTGGGGGCATACAGATTTTTAGAAGCCAAAAATAAAAAGAGTAAGAAAACCTCAAACCATTTGCAGTTCATGTTCACCACCCACCACCATTAATTATCAAGATTTGAGAGGCAATTTACAAGCTCCGATCTGCAAAATGCTAGTGAGAAAAATCTCTCGGGCAGATCAAAACTGTCTACACCACCCCCAAATTAAATGCAGCAGGTTTAAGACTAACATCTTACGTGCGGGTCAAGAGAAGAATACAGACACTCTCAGATGCTGTACTTTGTACCCCAAGTTTCTTCTGAGCTAAAAAAAGGGGAGGTCAAGTCTTAGAATAGAAGATTGACATTGGAAACCTTAAGCAATTCCTTTTTTTTTATTTTTTTATTTTTTTTTAAGGCATGCCTATATTGTGCTTTTTTTCTCTTACCAGCTCTTTCAGCACTTCATTAATCCACTCATCATCCCCTCACCTCTTACTTCTGATGGTCATGTACAAGGCTGTATCCTTGACAAAACACATATTGCTTCCACAGCTGAAAACCAAACACTGAATGAGGAATAGAGGATCTCCAGTGTTTTACAACAAATGTATGTAATTCTTCTACTACCACAGGTGTATTTGTTTTCATCTTTGTTGCACCGAGATAACCAATCTTTCATCTTCTTCAAGCTGCAGATACATCTAAAAGCTTCCTTCCGTGCTGACCACACAGGAAATCAGGTTAAAATTTCACAAGAGATTAAAGCAATGAGCTTTGTGCAACCATGAAAAAACCCTAAACTACAAAGAAAAATCACTCTGGCTTTCCCTATAATACAACCCGGCCCAGGCAGAACCCAAGGATCTACCTTACTGCTATTAATTACACTTATTTCCTATAAGAAATAGGCCTGTTTGACTTCCATTTGACTATTTTTTGCCCAAAAGAAGAAAGCAGCAATGTCTTCTGAATTTGCCCTCCATGAGGATCACTGGAAGTTGGCAACTGGGAGTCCCCCACTGTGATATCCTTCTTCCTTAGCTACCCTCCTCCTCCTCTGCCAGAAAAGATGGCTTTCGTAGAATCGCAGAATCACTTAATACCAGGTCGGAAGGGACCTCCAGGATCATCTGGTCCAACCTTCCTTGGCAAAAGCCCAGCCTAGACAAGATGGCCCAGCACCCTGTCCATCTGAATCTTGAAAATGTCCCATGTTGGGGAATTCACCACTTCCCTGGGGAGATTATTCCAATGGCTGATTGTGCCCATTGTGAAAAAATTTCCTCTTGTGTCCAATTAGAATGTCCCCTGGAGTAACTTGTACCCATTACCCCTTGTCTTTTCCATGGGACTCCTTGTAAAAAGGGAATCTCCATCTTCTTTGTAGCCACTCTTTAAATACTGGGACGTGGTGGTAAGGTCTCCCCTAAGCCATCTTTTCTCAAAGCTAAACAAACCCAATTCTCTCAGCCTTTCCTCACACGGCAGGCTTCCCCGTCCGTGGACCATCTTCTTGGTTCCTTCTCTGGACCCTCTTCAGCCTGTCCACATCTTTTTTGTATAGCGGGGATGAAAACTGAACACAGTATTCCAGGTGTGGCCTGACCAGCGCTGAGTAGAGTGGGATAATGATGGGCCTACAATTTCCCTGATCCTCCGTTAAGCCCTTCTTGTAGATGGGGGTGACATTAGACTTCTTCCAGTCTTCTGGGACGTCCCCTGCTCTCCATGACTTCTCAAAGATTATGGAGATGGCCTCGCAATAATGTCACCCAGCTCTCTTAACACCCTCAGGTGGATAGCATCAGGACCCATCGATTCATAGGGGTCAAGCTCCCGTAATAGTTCGCATACCACCAACTCTTCCTTCACTACCAACTACTCCTTCACTTCCTTCAAGCTTTTGGGTTTGGTTTTTGGTTTTTCATTTTTTCAACTGCCAAAAGGCCTTTTTGAGCCAAAAAGAGAGAACTTTTGCCTTTGAAGTGCAACAATGGCCTAAGGGAGGAAAGGAAAAAAAAAAAGATTTAAAAAAAAAAATACATATATACATATCACATAGGCTCTCTTTCTCCTTCAAATTATTCGAACCAGCATAGCTGGTGAACAGCACAGTTATATTGAAAATTAACCCACTGGCTTGCTAAATGAACAGGGCAAGATTACAGCAGGATGAGAATTACAAACACTCTGGAGTAACACCTTGCAGTGGCAGAAGGAGAAAAAGAAAAGTCAAAGTGAGCGGTGATGCTCTGTTCCTTTGGACCCATAGGCAGAACACGCTCCCCTCCGCCTGTTAATAGTAACAGCCATGAAATTAAGCATTTTCTCCCCTTCTATGAATTGTCTCCATGATGCAAAATTTCTGTGTTTATTACCACATTTCAGCATGCTATTGGAAACACGCTGTTCCGGCCAGCTGGGCGAATGCAGCAGTAATCTCGGTGAAAGGGAAAAGAATGAGTGCAGTGCTGTAAAATCAATAATGCACAAGGCAACACAGAGAAAGCACACCACGGTTTTACAGCATTTTACTCAAGCTGCACTAAAAATACCTCCGACAAATTAAACTAGCCCAGTTACCCAGTCGGACGGTGGAACTGCCATTTGCATCAGCAGAAAGCGTATTTTAAGCATTCACTTTTCAAAGAGCAAACAAGAATACTGCAATTTGACAGCTGAAGAGAGCCGACAGAAAAACCGCAGAAGCTCATATACCTAGTTTTTCCCAGCAGGGAGGGCCTGGTTTGAATTAATACACTATAATTCATATCATCAGGTCATTTGTTCTATTACAGGACAGACTTTGCCCTGCTGAGGCTTATCTTACCTTTTTTATCAGAAAAATTAGCCTCTTCTTTGCTTTTGTTTGCAAGCTGCATTTCTGCTGATTCGATACACGTTTTTGATGTATTAAAGCAACAAGTGATTTCCAACAGAATAGCTCTCAACAGTACCACAATACTCTTAGGGAGCATTTTCTCCTTACTTGGTCTCAAAAGGAGAAATACCACCAGTGAGTCCCTGGGAAGACATTTCACACGTCGCACAGTAAAATACAAATGGGGAAGGGGAATCGCATTGCCATCTTTCTCTTCATTCACACAGGGTGGAATTAAAGTAACACTAGTGCGAGAGGCCCAGCAACCTGAAGTACGATATGCGAGTCACAGGACCTAACATTTTTGCTGTTTCCAAAGAAAATTAACTAAATTCTGTTCTGTGGTGTTTTTTTTTAAACTTCAAATACGTTAGGGGTAGTGATAGGAAGATTACCACCACCATCACAGAACGCAGTTCTAGCATCTAATTATTTTTTTCCCTTTTTCTAGGAGAATGAATAGACAAAACATTGAAGACAGATGAGATTTTACAAGACTATGGGCTGGCAGTACTATAGGTTTGGGTTTTTTCTTGCACACAGAGGAAAAACGCACTAGAGATGGTAAGTTTCTGGTGAGAAAGCAAAGTTTTCATACAACATATTTCACCTGCACAGCCTCTTTCAAACCCGTACTGCTGCCACAGCTTCTCCTCACCATAGTGGGTGGTGCTACTCAACTCGAATTTCCAAAGAATCAGGACACTTATCCTACGTACTTTCCTATTGCAGAAAAACCAATACTTTTCATTAAAAATAATATTACATGATAATAAGCTGAGAACACCTTAAATTTTTCCTGCTTCTGTATAAGGGATCGCTATAGCTGTTACAAGGACATTACAGAATTGCAGTAAATATTTCCACAACACACACAAAATGTTTGCACGCGTGTTTGCTGTGGAATGCTTTTCAGAGCTGGTGGGTCACTACAGCATCTCAGTCTGTTGCCCAGTACTTCTTTTGGGTCACAGTCAGCACTAGATGATTGAAAAGCCAACAGCATGAGGGATCTGATTAAAGGCAATAAGACCCTTTCCACTCACTTTAGGCAGCTTGAGGTCACTTCCTAAAACTCAAATTTCATGGAAGAAAGATTGTTTCATGATTTATTTCCAAAGGGATCTGGAAATGCAGTGCTGGCAATCACAGCTGAGCCAGGCACACTGGTGTGATGGCAGATACTAGGCAGGACTACAGAAAAGCCAGGTTCAACTCTCCTTAGTACATGACTTTCCTGTATATCTAAGCGTAATCTCCAGCACTTACCGTTATGGGTACGGTGCCCAAGTACCTCTAAAGAAAACCAACAATAAGCTCTCCTATTTAATTTTATTTCTGTCTTCATGGTTTAAGAGCAAGATATGGTTTACTGAGAAAGATACAGTAAAAGGCCCTGAGGTACAGCAACAGTGATTTATACAATGTTTTGTACACGTCTAAGTACAGCTCTGAGCATCATCTCCTTTTTGAGAACTCACTTCCCCTTGCTTTGCCTTACTAAAAATAATTTAAAGACACAACCATTACACCTAGCTGGTCAACCCCATCATGTAGAATTAGACTAAGATAAAATTATGTAGTAGCTGTAGCTGCGCCATCAACAAAACCTTTTGCTTTGGAGGAAAACCTTGAGAGATAATTACTACACTGTGAAAAAGCAGCTTCATCCTCCTAAATTCCTCCTGCCCTCTTCCCACCAGTGATGAGGAATGCACCTCCAGATGTAAACACTGACTTTGGCCTGGAGCTGAACTCTCTTTGTGATAGCCCCTCTCCCAGAAAAACAGCAGCTCAACAAGTCTCTCCTAAAATGTGAAGCACATACATTTTTACTTCAACAGTAAAAGCATCAAGTATCTAATACCACACATGGGTGGTATTAGATTTGGGCTTTTTAGACTTAGAGGTCCAATTTTTATTCTTTGTTCTTCCACACTTTTATTTCCTTCCCAAACTACTACTTAGTCTTTCTCATGTGCCACCATGATGGTGGAAATAATCACACAGAGATGGGTCTGCCAGATGCCCCCAGCTGTGCGAGATGCAACCTCTCCACTCCATGTAGCGATGATGAGTATCTTTCAAAACTTAGTAAGAGCACCTCTTGCATCATCATATCACAAATCTGGCACTGCTATGGTCCCCAGGAAAGAGACCCGTAGACTCCCTGAGAGCCAGCGTCCACGCAGGAGTCTCTGTCCCTGCTCTTCAGCCCACCCAGCCTCGGTGCCATGCACCCCAGGAGGTGGTGGCAGTGCAAAGTGATGCTGGAAGAACAGAGATGAATTCTTCCTCTCCAATGCTGGGATGCAGCATCTCCTGTTACAGCAAAACTCCTTTGAGACCAATGACTGAAAGCGCACCGAAAGCATCAGTGGCACACCACCTGGCTCCACTGGGCAGGAGAGAGGAAGAGGAGCATGGCTGACGTACCACCCGCTGCTGCAGCAAGGAGGCAGCAAAACTGCTCCATTGCAGGGAGGATTGGGGCAGGATATATTGGAACATGACTGGTCTACACAAGATGAAATAGTGGCACCGAGACTAATGATTTAGTCTCCTATGACCAAGTACATTTAACCCCCACATGTATTTCCACTGTACCCCATACCTACAAATAACTGGGGCACCTATGGCCAAAACAACCCAAAGCTAAATAAAAATTCCAGAAGTAGCCATCTGACCTCCGAGGTTTATTTTGTGTGCCATGGAAAAAGCAGGGTCTCCTAGACATTGAGGTTTGGAAATGTCTCAGTATGTTACCCAGGCAATGAGACAAGCCATGTTGGATGGACGCATTGATTATTGAACATGTGAGGTGCACAGTGACACGCAGGTGGCATGAAGGCCTTCCAAACAAGCCAGGCAAATGTCTATCAGTGCTGGAGCATCCTCTGAAATACATCATTAAACACATCTTAATGGAAAATGGCAACTTCGATACTTCTATGCAGTCTTGTTTCAGACAAAGTGAAAAAATAGTTCCTGTGAAGGTTGTTTTTTTTTTTAAGCACAAGGATTCCTAATGCAATTACCTGTAATTGCACGTTTTCAGTGTCTCATCCCCCTTTAGACCCACTGATCTATCCTAACAGCTCTACAATAAAAAGCCTCCCAATCAGTTGACTGGGTGTTCCCTAGAAAATCCTTAAAAATATACAAAAATGAGATCACAGACCCCACCATCTCCAGCTGCATCAATGAATGAATGATGACCACAAATCCAGCTAGAATTAATTTAACTCCCCCAAACGATCGCTTCCAAACATACAGCATGGGATTACCCCACCTCACCTTGGGAAACTACTTTCAGTCCCTCTAGCCTGCCCCAAACATATGCTCTCCAGTTATGCTGTGTGCTTTCAGGAGACCTTTCCTGGAGACCTCTCCTTGCTCCCTGGTAAGCTTGGCCAAGCAGCAAGTTTGGCCAGATTCCTCACAGCAGAGGAAGAGGGGAGCAGCTGCAAGCTGGAAGGGGGCCCCTGGATGTCTCTGCAGCAACACAGAGCCCAGGATCTGCCCCCCGGGGTTGCTTCCAAGACATTTTTCATCCAAAGAGCTGTGGCAGGAGCTACTTCGTGTGCCACTTCGGTTGAAATTAAAACAAAACAACTCAGCTATGCAGAAGCCAAGGGGGTGAGATGCCGGGGACCTGCTGCTAATGTGTCAGCAAGGAAGCATTTGCCATATGCACCTCTGCTGTTTCTGTGCAATTAAAGCACAAAACAATTTAAAGGGGCCTCCTTTTTTTGGAGACAAGCTAGAGGAAGAAAAAAAAAAAAAAACAACCTTTCTTCACTAACCCAATTAACACTTAAAATGACAGAATAAAGGCAGAGATGCTGCTCAAAACCACAGGAGGTGGCTCATCCAGGCCAGTGAGGAGTAACCCCAGCACAGGCACCCATTCCCATGCACAGCTGCCTCCTCTACGGCTGAAACGACAACTACAATCTATCTAAAAATCACCAGTTTAAAATCAATGATAAAAGCTGAAAAAGTGTCTCATTTCAGTCTTAGCTTTCGTGAACAATTGTACAGGGTTCAGAATTTCTACTGGGGACTTTTTCCACGTAGTCAGGACATTTCCTAACCGTAGTCCTATGTAGATGGCACAAATAGGAATGAAAGGGATGCACACTGCTACCCGCCTTCCCAAAATTTCACTACTGACTGCTCCCTCCTGCTTAGCAGGGTTACTCCTCAGGATCAAGGAAAAAACAGGATTTTTTTGTTGCTGAAGGCCACAGTACCCGAACGTTTGGTTGGTATATTTTGATGCGAGAGCCCCATGTAATATCCTATGGCACAGGTGATCCCCCAGAAACCAGAGCTGGGAGGGCAGCTGAGGAAGTAGGCTCTGCTCAGGAGCAAGAGAGCTTTAGAAACTGCCGGCCAAGAACAGGCAGCTGAAAAAACAGGTGAGAGAAGAGTTGGGCTATGAGGAAGAAAAGCAATGTGTCACCACTCCTGTAAAACCTGTTGTGATCCATCCCCTTCTTTGATCCATCTCCCCATCCAGCGCTTCAGCACGGGTGCTTCTGGACATCATCATCTCTAGGCCTGACCTGCACTGACCCACCACCAGAGCATTTGTTACCTGCATCAACACAAAGGTCAGCCAGCTGAGCAAGAGCTCCAACTCCTGGTCCACGTCTGCAGAGGTTACTGCTCCCACCTGCCTGTGTCGTCCCCTCTTTAAGGGACACTTGCTCCCAGTACAGTGAGAGAACTTCTGCCACTCCAGCCCGGACATCAAGGTCATGTCAGTCCGTGTCCCCGACTCCTCTTTGCAAGTGGCTGAATCCAAAGCTATTTGCAGTTGATTCAATCAAGACTGAAGAGTGACTGACCCAGCTGCTGTCCCAAAATGCAGCCATGCAGGATGGGTGCAGTTGGATTCACCCGGTTCACCCAAAGCTGGTTTGAACGCACTTTTGCAGATCAAGTGTTCCAACTCTCCAGGGCAGCAGATCTTTAGTGCAGCGCCAATGCATGCAAACGCCACGCCAGTGACTCTTGCATGCACAGCGTGGACTCTGTGGTTGCAGAAGGCATTACAAAATATTAAGTTGTCTTTGCAAAGCGTGCATATGCCTTCATGTCTCTTGAGGAACAGTGGAGACTATAAACTAATCAGTGCCGCTCACCACCAAAAACTGAAATTGGAACTGACTCGAGGATCAGGAACCATCCAAAAATATTCCAAGTACTGCTCTCAACTCCCTCCACGCAGCACATGGAACATAACTCACCCAGGGAGAATCAGGGGGTGATACACCAGTCTTGCTGCAGGACCATGAAGTTGCTAAAGTCAGGGAGATGAATTGCTGGCTTGAGGTCCTGCAGTTGTGAAAGGTGTATAACTGAGCCCGAACAAGCTGGAGGAAATAATCCTGAATGAAAAAAGCATATGAAGTGGTCTCCCACGCCTCCTCACAGCCACCTGGCCACACACCTGAGCTCTCACTGATTTTTCTGCCAAACCTATACATGAATAGAAGGGGGGAACTAAACCAACTGAAAACATTACAGCCTCACAGGAGTCAAAGCAAGAAGAGAAACCCATACAGAGCAGGGGAAAAAAAATAAAAATAATACTGACACCCTGCTCAACTGTAGGGGCAGAGAAGAAATGTGTAATAAATAATGGAAAAACGGTTCCAAATACCACTGAATACCATAAATAGGAACTGAAGCATAACAGAAACTTTAAGAATTGTGCTGCCAGAACAATACAAATGGCTACAGGTTTGTAAGCCTTGTGGATAACCCATGACAAAATATGCCAGCGCATACATCCAAAAACGCTAAAGCTCTGCAGATGCTCACCCAGGACGAGAAAATGGATGGGAAGAAAAGTTAATGCAACATTGTTCGATTTGCAAGAGTGGAACAAAATAATTTGGATGCCCCGAAGAAAAGACAAATATGGATTACAAAAGACTGAGAAGACTTATAAAAGCAAGAAGGACGCGAGTACATATGCTGTTTTGCTGGCTTTGAGGAGGGGCTGAGCAGGTAATGGCTCTGAGGATGTGAATGCAACACCCAGGCTGGCTCTCCGCTGGTCCACATTGGGCCTCTCGTTCATATCTAAGAGCAGAGGACAACATCCACAGACGTGCAAATTTCACCCACTGCACCATTTTCATCATCTTGAGACCAGAAGGATAAACCTGATTGAAAAGTATTTTCCAATTTCTTCTGCTATGCTCCGAGCAGGTCTCCTTTCTCAGGGGGATGAACTGAGCTGGCCCTCCAGGAGCTATTTTTATAGAATCATAGAACGGTTTGGGTTGGAAGGGACCTTAAAGAAAATTTTGAAGTAACACACACAAGTCCCATCCAGCTCAATAATCTTGGCTTTCCCTTTTGCAATGCTAAAAAAATAAATAAAATAAAACTTTTTTTTTTTTTCTGTTAAACAATGTGATTGCACCATAGGGCCGTGCAGCTGTCTGGTCCGAAGCATAAGGCAGTGCCATGGAAGGTCTGCACAGACTGTGCACCTCCCTCTCAAGCCCGTGAATGTGGATAGTGAAGGCTGAGCAAGGAGCCTGTAACTGGAAGTTGGTTCAATGTTATTTGTAAGAAAAAACATATAACCAAGTGCAGCTCCCTAGAACAGCTTTTAACTCAAAACAGCGTAACTGTAAATGTTGGCGTCATTTATAGCACCTGTAAATCACACATTGCCAGACAACTGATAAACAGTCTCAGGAAAATCAGCTTCCAGAGCCACCAAAACACCATAAATCCTTCAGTCAGTATTACTGTATTTTTCCATCCCCATGTTATATGCAAATTCTGCGCAACTGAATTACGATACTGTAGCTGAGCACTTACCAATTATATTTTAAACAGACTATTTAAAGGTGCCTACATCCCACTGCAAAAAACGTCATTAGGATAGAGAGAGCGGAGAAGCAACCACCTCAGAAGCTAAGAACAGGATTCATCTTCTCTTTACCTTGTTTCTTTTTGATCATTTTTTTTTATAATTAAAAAATTACATGACGAATAGCCACTGTTTTGTCATTTACAGTGAATCATTTAATACATATGTCAGTGCTCATAAATAAACCGTACTGCATCGAGGTGAAGTTCAGATCTTTGAAACTCCGAACACTAAATCCAGAATACTAATGCAGGAGCTTGAAGCTAAAAAAGAGCAAGGACAGAGATAGCATTTCTGGTTCGTTAAGGCTTTGTGTGGAACAACGTGGAGAGAAGAGCCATTCTGTGTGAAAGGCATCACCAGCTGCAGCACGATAAAGTACCAGCACCAACACGGAGAATTCTTTTAGTGACCGACAGCTGTTCGGAAGAGCGACAAGTTTTAAAATGTGCTGAAATAAAAAATAAAAATTGCCAGGTTTTCTTTTTTTTTCCCCCCTTCCCCTCCTCTTGCTAAAAGTCTAAGTGCTTAAGTTTCAAAATATACTGCAAAGCTTAAAACCAAAACATATTAAAAAAAAATAATAATAAAAAAAAATCAGGATATTCTGCCTGGAAATCATGTCACTTTCCTTTCTGGTAAACAGCTTGCCACAACGTAACACTCCTCATCATGTTATTTTGCTGTGCCATAAAACCTGAGGGTTTCCTATTGATGACACTGCTATGGAAGTGTCATAAATAGGAAGACAGCCCTGGAAGAGGTTTTTCAACACACCGGGTCCCCACAGGGCTGCAGTGAAGGGACCAAAAGCAAACCCACTTTAACTGCAGCTAGAGAGGAAAGCGTGGTTTGAAACCTGCTGTACAAGCTCACGAGGAAAGCACGCAGCCCAAGCGGCAATTTTGATAAGGAATTAGGGGAAATCAGCTTTGTGTTACCAATGCCATCCTGCCTCCTCGCAGCAGTATTATGGGAATTGTCGACTGCTTGCCGGGACGGAAGAGCCCCTCTCAAGTCCCAAAAAACACCAGGGAAGGAAAGAAATGGCTTGGCAATAAGGGGAGAAGGGAAGAATTGCTTAGCAACTCTCATTCTGACAGGCTAGTTAGGTGAAAGAAGTTAAAAGTATAAGGGTGAAGGAATTAAGCAGAGAAACTTTGTTTTCTACAAGGTCCTCAGCTAATGTGAATCACATCGCTCGGATGACTTTTGTAGGGCTAAGTCAGCCTGTGCCAGCTATGGAAAGCAGGGCAAAAATAACAGGTATCAACGGCTACCCAACGAAGAAATAATGCCGCAAAAAAACCCTCCATCACCTTCAGGCTCTATATTGAAGGCACACAAAGCAGCCACTTGCATTTCATTACACAAATCCCAACAACTTCCCCCAAGCATCCCAAAAAGAGAGTTTCTGAGAAAGCACCAGAGACCAAACCTTAAATACAGCAAAATCAGATGCAAAAGCAGGAAGAGCAATTCCTCAGGTGCTTGCCAGCAAGCATGCACAGACGATACCAGCTGGAGTGGAAGCTACAACCCTTTCAGCTTGCTTTCTCCTCTCTTTTTCAGGAATAAAAAGATCCTATACCGCACTTTGAATTCGAAGGACAAATGATAAGGTTAAGCTAAAATGTGACAGAAGGAATGATGTGGATGCTCACACAGACCAGGGTTTAAAGCTGGGCTTACCAATGACTTCACTCTGGGCAACGCACTGCCCCAATGCGCATGGAGCCCCAAAGACAGACTCAATAAAACAAGGGAGTGACTTGATGCAAACAAGCATTTTTGTAGATATACTTGTTAAAAAAAAAAAAAAAAAAATCGATTTTTGCTATTATTTGACACAGAAGATCAATCTGCATGTGACCAGCGCATTTCAGCCTGTAACGTAACTGATAAACGTGTAATGGAACATTACTCTTCATTTAAGGCTGCTTAAGTGCCTTATTAGGGAAAAAAAAAAAAAAAAGGATCTGATTTTATGTAAGCTAAAGTACAGACTCAGAGGAGGACGTTAATGGTCTCTTATTTGTGTATAACAACCAGGCCTGGTATTCCAGAGCACAGCAAACTTTCTCAGAAGGAGGGGGGCAGGTAATCCTATTTTTACATAATAAAATGCACTGCTTTTGTATTTTCACCGTGGCACTCAGCCTTCCTCAGTGTTTGTCAATCTCCCCCCCCGACACTGAGCCCCAAGGATTTCCCCCCTTGCAAGCAGCCAGGCACCCTGGCAGAATACCAGTGACACGGGACGGCACAGCTGGGAACCAAAAAAGTGGCTCCAAAGTGGCCCAGCAGATTGCAAGCAGGAACCTCACTTTCAGCAGGAACAAATTCTGTTTATTTTAGCCAATCGAATGGAATACATAAAATAAACACACTGCCCTGATCGCTCCTCACCCACTGCACAGCTGGTAGGTAATGGGTATATTACAGGCAGTGCTTGAGGTGTGTGACATGCCTGTAACATTTTCCTACTCCCTCATTTGCAAGAACACTAAATGTTTGATTTACTCAAAACACTCCATTTTTCCATCTGAGCCTACTAGAGGGAGGAGTGGGAAATGCTCTGGAATGATCCTGAAAATTACAGATCGATCAGTTTTACAAGTTGTTTGAAATCAGCATTAACGATAGTGTTCTTAAAAACAACTAGAGAAACACATTAAATCAAACAAATTTAACCTGGCATCAGTCACAGAAGTCAGTGTGCTCGCTTTCTTTGGATAAAGAAAGTGTCACTGTCCTTTGGATGTTCAAAAGCCAGTGACGGCATCTTGGAGGGACTTTACTGCAGAACCCTGGTAAGTGGTTAGAAACTTAGAAAGAACCTTAGAAAGTCCCCTGCTCTGCCACAGAGAGAAGAGGGAACAGAAGAAGAGGGGGACCTTCCCAAGGGCAAGTTTACCCTCAAAAGGCTTCCCCAAATGTCAGCACAAGGAAACAACTCCTCCAGGATCGCTCCAGAGCAAGAGCCCAACTGAGGAGAGCCGAGCAGTCCTAAGCCTGCTTGCCTTCCTTTAGTCCTCATTAATTCCCCTCCAGTCATATAGTAATAAACTTCAGTACTGAAAAAAAGCCCCAAACCAAAAAACCAAACGGCCACATCAGCATTCTTCATTAAATACAGAGATGGGCTAAACCACCTCTCCAGAAAAGAGTAGCCAGGGAAAAGCTATACATGATGGGTGGCACTAAATTGTGCAAATTAATCAAGACTAGAGAAAACTGCAGAATCCCAAGGGGCCAGAGAGAAGCCAGACAATTAAGTTGCCTGAGAGCGGAATAAACTTATCTTGACAAGCACAAGGTAACACAGATTAGAAAGAATAATGTACAACTGTGACGCAGGCTTTACCGTAGACAGCTCAATGACAATGTATCGTTGGGATTCTGAAACCACTGTGAAAACATGACAGAAAATAACACGTAAAGGTACGCCAGCACCATACTGTTTTATTTCTTGCCTTCATTTCATTATTTACCATAGGAAGTTCTGCATACTGAATTAAAAAAAAAACAACAACAACAAAAAAAAAAAACAACACCAACAAAAAAAACAAAAACAAACAAAAA
>VYZM01020993.1:624015-655426 GCA_013398915.1 Dromas ardeola
AAAAAAAAAACAACAACAACAAAAAAAAAACAACAAAAAAACATCAAAACAACAAAAAGATTCATTTGCATTGATTTATATAGCAAGATGAGATACAACAGATACTCAATTTTTCTTTTGGTAGGATTGTATCTCGCAATCATCCTCACACACACTTTGTTTATACACATGAACAGTCAACTGGCCTTACTACCAGAAGGCTTCACCCTGATGCACTGTAATTCTGTAGATCTCTCACAATTTCTAAAAAACCCTCTTGAAGGCGTAGCACCATTTCATAGCAAGTTTTAGTCAGTGGAAAACACTTGGACGAGCTGTCATTATGTGGCATAATAATATGCAAGACAGTTTTCACATATGATGCCTGTCTCTCATACAATCTCTGATGAAAAACCCACGAGCGCCGTGCTGCTGCGTGTTCTGAGTAGACCCATGAGCTGCAACTCCTCTTCCCCAGTTTCCACAGACCAGGGTATCTTGTTTACTGAGATTAATCTTTCATGCCTAGCATGAGAGACTCCATATGCACATTCAGATGCATTCTTTAAGAGGGAAGAATTTGTATTCTTCAACAATAACGCAGTCAGCGTATGCTACCAGACAGCTCCTTGCTAACATCCCTTCATTAAGTCGTCAACTCAATGCTAAGATTCCCATTCCACAAGTTGCCCTGTCGATAGATGTTTCCCCTGTAAATAGGCATCGTATTTTGGATGACGAGGTTCAACCAAAATAACAGAGCAAGACCAACTGAAAAACAATCCCGACTCCTACGCGTTTACTCCCATTTCCCTAGACTGAAACCAACATATTCTTCCCCCCTTGGATCACCTTTGATTGCTCCCATACATTTTCACTTATCTCATGGTAAGAGTTAGTTGAATTTCCTACTTTCAAGGAGTATTTTGGACTGGCTTTTTAGCCTAGAAAAACTCTGGAGCAAAACTCTAGACCAGCTTCCTTTTTTTTTTTTCTCCCCCTTAGGCATTTTATGAAAGTTCATTTGATGTTTCCTAAGAAGTACAGGCTGCTAGAGGTAACAGCCCAGCCACCTTCAGCTTCCCTAGACACCCCCATGCTTGGTTCAGAGAGAAAAATCTGCATCTTCCAATTCCCCAGGGAAAACTAGGGAAATGTTGTAAAAGCTATGGAAGAGTGCCCGAGCAGAAGCTGTGCTAGAGACTACCAGGTTCCACAGCGCGGGCTGCAACACTGCGGCTCATGCGCTGTCTTGTCAGGCACCTCTGAATATCTGTACGCGTCCTCCTCTATACCCTTCCCTTTGACATAAAAACGTTACAAAAGTGTGTGTGTGCATGTATGTGCGTGTGTATATATTGTATATATTATATATATTAAATACGCATGTACAGACACACATATGTATCTCCTATAGAACCAAACAAAATAGTTAGAAGGCACAAATACACAAATCTTTGTATTTCAAAAACAAGACTCCTAAAAATGCCCGTCCTTACCTCATTTCCTCCTCCCGTGGTGCCAGACTCTCCCAGCTCAAACAGATTTAACAACACTGTGCTACAGCTTCTGCTGGCTGGTTTCGAGGACAGAAGACATCTCTCATCCTCTTAAACGCTGAAATTGCTTTCCAGAGTTGTTGTAACACAAGCTTTAAAACCATTTTTCTGTTAATTATCCTAACACTGTTTTTTAAAATAATTTTCAAAATTGTTGCAAATACTTCCTATGATTATAAAAGCTACATTTATTTATTGCCTTTAAGTTAAATCTCCAGTGACCTTGATTAATATTAATCCAAATGAGAGCTCCCTCCCTAAATAATAATATTGTATGACACTTCTAAATTAGAATAAGTAGGATATTCTGTTATTCTGCAGCTTTCTTCCAGGCAGACATGAAGAAATGCTTGCAGGATAGAAGAGATGGGGAAGGGGAAAGAGCCTATCACCCTTGCAACACGTGCACGTCAAGCACCCCAAGCCAGGGGACTTGCAACGACTCAAGATGAATTTTCAGTAAACCTGGGAAACTTCATTTTTGACAGAAACAACCCAAGACTTCAGATTTATGTAATTTCTTCTTGATGCCAAGCAACAGCGAGCAGCCTCTGCCGAGTTTTGTTCTGATGTTTCCTGTTAAGAAAAAGCCATGAAATCACAGCAAAATTCCAGATACACTGTGCCAAACAAAGAAATAGTTGCACCCTATTAGGGTGTTTACCATTCTGTTTTCAAACACCAGATTAAAAATATAAAGTATCGTTAATGTATTTAACGGGCTGGCTGAGCATCAGATTCAAGTGTCAAGACACATCTTGCAACAGAGCAAATATCTTTGGTTGCAACTAATAATAATATGGGTTTTAATAAAAGCCACAGTTGTCCAGAAGCATCAGTTTGGTACCTGCTGAGAAGAGGGCTACTTTTAGCACTCTACCGATTGGAAGGTGTTTGGGTTTTTTTTAACAACTAAGCATTTGTTACACACTGACGATATCCTTATTATGCAAAGCAAAACTTTTCACACTGTACACTACCAAAGACTTTAAAGCAGGAGACAAGCACAAAGTACCTGCGCTGAGAAACTTACAGTTAAGAACTATTTTACAGAGAGTTTCAGATACTACTACTACTACTATCCTTACCTAGTAGTAGGCTTCCACTGTTAGACCTTCGCATTACAGCAGATGGAAAAAAATATAAATGAAAAAATAAATTTTAATAATTGCTTATGCCATCATAAATACCATCTAACCTATTACTTGCAGAAAATAACAGCCAAACAATAACCTCTAGCAAAACAGTGGGAGACTAGTTCAGCTTGAAATCGTAAAAAGGTATTACAGATTTTTGCTTGTTTTGTTTGCATTTTTTACCACTGCTTTAAGTTTTGCTCTCATCTGCTGAGAAAAATCTTGTTTTCTTGCTTTAGATAACAAAAGAACACATGGAGTTTGATGGAAGTTCTTGCACGACTTCCCTCTGCACCTTAAAATACTTGTCTCTGAGCGCACATATTTTACAATCTTGAATTTTGTTGCTCTAGTCCCTACCAACAGCCCTTCTCAAAGATGAAGAAATATTCACCAAGGACCTCCTCCTTGATTCTTACCTGCAGATGGAGAGCTGCAGCTGCTCTGACTGTAATGGCCTATTGGAAGTAGAATTATTCACACAATTGGGTTTTAACAACCACAAATGTCAAAGTAGCTCGTCTCATTTCATTGGTGCAGTCCTGATGAATTTCTAACAAAGGATGTTGCTGTGGGGACATACAATAAAGACGAAGAGCAACCGTACCACTGACTGAGATCCAGTTAAAGCACTGCCCTCCTGCACTAAGAGAACCTACCCCGGCTCATGTCCCATGCGGTCGCCCAAGGACAACAGAGGCCAGGCTGGGACCACAGCTCTGTGCTACGCCACTTCTGAAGCTCTTGAAGGATACATGAAAACAGCCAGTTGACATTTTTGTTAATCCTTTGAGACAGTTCCTACTCTTTATTTGAAGATTTCTTTTGCCTGACGCTATTTTATCATTTGGGTTTAAAGTTAAAATACCCATGGCCTGAAAGAAAGCTTCTCCAAATGCCACAGCTCACCGGACAGCCGAACCCTGACTCTGTTCAACGTGATTCTTGCATTGCTCAAGATTGTCACCAGAAGAGATGCTACAAGCACGTTATGGTATTTATACTATAAACACCAATTTGAGTTGTGTAAACAGCTGATACAAATCAGTCCTCTTACATACAGATGTTGTTGGCTTACACACTCTTCTAAATACCACTAATGTCGTATCTCTTCTTATTTCACATTTTATTTTTCTCCTTGCACCTGAAAATCCCCTTCCTGAGTGTCTCTGCAGCCTATTCTCACCGTAACTTTAATGACGATCAAACCATCCTCCTAGAAGCACCCTCACAGGTACATGACGAGAGACCAACCACACTTATCACAGCATGGATTATAACATGGTAGACTTACTGTAAATGTTTGTGTACCTCATAAAAATTGCCCTCTTCTAACACAACACGGGCAAGGGAATAATTCCACTAGGACTTAAGGATTCCCCTTGCAGCCAATTATATTATATTACCTAAAAAATATTTTAAATGTTTCACCGAAGGTGAAGAAAAACCTTGCCTTCATCAGAGAGCCTCTGAGCCAACCCTGTGACATGAGATACAGTCCCTTGCGATGCCACCCGAATGTGTTTGACTATCACTGACCCCTATCAACAGCTGCATCGTAAATCCTCGGTGTTAATAAAGTTGCTTCAGCGCTTCGCTGGGTTTGCAGGTGACAGCCTGGGTCATCAAATAGGTGGACTTTTATCTTCTTGAGCAACGAAGCAGTGAAAGGGTTCTCCTCTGAGCTGGAGAGCAATGTTCAAACCCATTTAAAATGGCCCGTACAAACCAGTGGGGAGGCCCACACATGCGGAGCAGGACTGGGAACAATATTGCTCCTACATGACACTTCTCCCATGAAAACATGCTTCCTCTGTGCATCCTTAACAGCCAAAAAATTTGCCACGCAAAAATGGAAATCTCCGCTAATCCCTTGGATCAAAGAGAAGCTTAAAGCTTTAGGGATTTGGCTATCCTAGGAAAGATGTTCTTACAGAATTGGATACGTGTTAGACCCGTTGACTTATGAGGTTTTTTTAAATGGCGGTTTTAAAAAAAACAGTCCACTAGGTTTTATCCTTTAAAATGGCAATATGCTGCATTCGAAGTCTGATGTTTTTACACAAATTATATAATTAGTACTTGGACAAAGAGATCAAGAAAAACACGTAGCTTTTTCATTGTATAAGTGCAGATATAATTTTTAAGAAAAAGCTGGATTTCTGCCAAGAAAAAAAGCTTGTATTAAAAATTCTTTGTGGGAAAAGGATCACGCCCTGCTCAGGTTGTAAAATCTCAAGTATTCTTAAAGTGAGCGAAGAGCTGGGGAGCATCCGTTAAAGGTGTCATTGCTATTGCAATGCAAACAGTAAAACGTAATAAAAGTAAATATTAGCAGACTAAGTAAAACTCATTTTAACATAGTACCTTAAAAAATGGTATCTACCAGGTATCATGATAGCATGGCTTATTCATTATGCTTTATAAATAATCTCTCACGAGCCAAAAAGTATGAGATTATATAGTCAACAATTACCACAAATACAATGACCAAGTCGGTTATCACTGCTGACATGTAAGGAGCACGACCTTTTAATGCAATAATAAAGCACTTCTACTGGAAATAACAATGATTTCCGAGCTGATATAGTAAGCTGTGATTCTGCAGAGATCACGAGTCTGCCCTATATACAGATAATGGCATATGAGACATACAAGGATTTTTCAGCACATTATCCACTTTGTAAAATAATTCGTATTTCAGAAAAAAAAAAAAAAGCCGAAATGAAAACAACAAAACCAACTCCCCTCCCTCACAGAACAGCAATATCTTCAACTGCGGAGCCAGAGGCACTTGAGTTGTGAAAAGTAAACATGCAGCAGGAAGGCAGACCAGAGAATAAAAGCACTGCACAGACAATGATAAATTGAAATTGCAAATTAGAAGCCTTCTCAAATTCCTGCAGCTACCTCAAAAGCAGAGCTACCAGCCCATTCAGGAACTGTGATGGTGGCATTTGGATTCTAGGCACAAGCAAGAAGGGTACGCTGCCAGCAGTAATGGGGTTTGGTGAACAAAAGGAGGAGGAAAATACTGCTAATTTTCTAACTTTAAAAAGAAAGCAACCAACCAACAAACATCAAGGGGTTCCATATTTCCTGTATCCCAAATGCTCAGAGAAGCACAAGCCTCAGGTTCAGCTGCCTTGAAGTACCCGAAGTTATCAAATTCAGAGAACAAGATAGTAATACAGCATATTAATCTATTTAATAGCTTCTTAAATGTTTATTCGGCAAAGGAAACAGTAAGAAATACACAGAATTACCGTCAATATTCACAAAGTTCTAAAAAAAGTCTAGACTACATAAACACCCATTACTGTACTTTTATTCACTTGATCAAGGATCACCTTAGTTTTCTGCCTCATCCAAAACCTTGCTACTACAGCAAATCCATATCCAAAAAATTCGAATACTCACACACACTTTTCAACATCCCCTCTCGACATGACATCCTATAGACCTTCCTTTCCCATAGCCGTGTTTTCATTCTTACGAGTCATCCAGCCTGCTCACTGAAGTGGCCCTCCCTCAGGAAAACATTCAAATGAGCTCTTCTATTAAACTAAAAAAAAAAATATCTGCCTGTAGTTGTTTAACAAGCACTTGAGTTTCTTTTACAACAGGGCAATCCCTCAGTATTTAGAGGGAGCATGTTCCCATACCGCTCAATTATTTTCTTGCTAGAGAAGTAACAGACCTCTGAAATGAAGGTTAACTATTTTTGACATACCAAATCAGTGTCTGAAAATATTTAGGACACCACTCCTATCATTAATGACAACATTGTGTTTATACACATTCTAAAAGTGTGGAATTTGGTGAAGAAAAATGACTGTAGGCTGCAACAGCATGTTTAAAAATGGATGGTATTATAATTCAGCAACATTAAAATTCAAGTGAGGAGAAAACCCCACCAACCTTAGCACTATGATCTGCCTTTTACAAACTTAAAAACTACAAAAGCATTTTATTGCAGGGTACTACTGTTAAAAAGGATGATCTGGAATAGAGGAAGGTTTGTGCAACCTTTGCAGGACTCACGAGCCCATGCTGGCTCTCCTTTTTCCTCGAGAAACACAAGGCAGTTTGGCAAAGATCTTTCAAAGCCTATGAGGATGCTGGCACTGGAGAGAGGTGGGGAGATCTCCTCTTAGATCCCTTACCACTTCCTCAGCCCCTTACATATATTTTTTTGAACCCAAGAGTTTAGTTTTGTGAGCTGTTAAGTGACTCCAGATGAAGATGCGCAGAGATGTGCTTCCAGGTCACGATGACACATTTATCAGCCTACACTGGGAAATCCTAATACCAGGCTAGTCGGGATCATGGATTTATGCTCCGAGCATCCCGTCCCTCTTATAACCAAGAATGGTTACCATGACCTAGCTGTACCACACAGCTGGAATTGGGACCATCAAAAGCACAGTATAGCAGCACCAAGGAGTAAGAGATCAGGAAAAATGCATCCAAGGCTGTGACAGAGACAGGCAGCAAAGGACAGGGAAAACACCCAGCGACAGAGAAACCTGCTCTTCCATGAGTAGGGAAGAAAAAGGCAGTGTAATTGTCACAGAGCACAATCTGAACACAATCAGAGAAACAAAAAAAAAAAAAAAAAGAAAAAAAAAGATTGTTCCTAATCAGAGGGGAAAAAAAAGTCAATAAAGCCAATTATCACACTGCTTTGGTAGTCTTCCAGTCCCAAAAAGCAAAAAAAATCTTCCCCTTCCATGTGCATGTGTTTTGTTTATAAGTAAAGGAAGGAAGATACAAGGAAGATACATCCTTTAAAACAAACAAACAAACAAAAATATGTAAGTTCTTACTATCAGCCTTACTTTCATCCACTCATGAAAAACAGCATCTTGTATAATTCAAAGGCCCTGGCAATAAGAGATTTCATTTCAATACTGCAGCCGGCAGCCTGAAAAGCAGCGCCAGGCAGGGCAACGATAGCTGAAATTCAACAAGCCCCTACACGTGCCTCTGCGCGGATGTGCAGGACAGCCCGCTACCTTTCGCAGTGCTCTGGCACAGAAGGACAGACATCCGTGCAATTATTAATGCACCGATTGAGAACTGCGTGCAGCCGTTCAGCCTTTGAATACTGGGAAGGTCGTGTTCACAAACGGCGGCAGAAACAAGATCTCCAGTGTTAGCTTAATTCTTGTACTTGAAAGGAAGAGTTTCAGATGACAGCAGAAGAAAAGAGACCAATAATGGGACGCAAGAATTTGTTGGTGAATAATTCGAACGTGAAACTGTTAATTAAATAAGCAAAGCACTTCCAGAAGCAGCAACGGATAGACAAAACCTAAATGCTGTGTCTTCTGTAAACAAGTGTGAACACACAGAATAAATACATCCACCTTCCAAACTGGGGTTTGACTTTCTTATCCCTTGTCTACAGATTTTGGATTCACTTCTTTCTTAAATACACGCTCTGTGAAGGATGCCTCTGCAAGATTAAGACAAGAAGTAAATATTTCAGTGTTTAAAAAGAGAGTAGGGGAAAACTGTTGTTCAAGTTTTCTTGAAGTCCTCAGAACACAGAAAACAGCTTCTGCTCCTGTTTAATATAGAGGATTTACCGGTTTGTAAGTAAACAGTGTTTCTTGTTACTAAACAGGCAGCAGAGAGCTCTGACAAGCTCAAAACAATTCTAGGCACAATTTACAGGGTTTCAGATAAAACAGGTGAAAGGAGGAGTTGAATGGTTTAAAGCAGTTTGTGTAGGAGAGGAGAGAGCGCTGCATGCAATTTCATTATTACTTAAATATCTAATGTAGTACGTAGGAGTAGCATGGGAAAGAATCCCACTGTGCTGGACACTGTGTAAACAAGGAGCAAGAGCAGTCTCCTCCAAAAAGCCTATCATTAAAGTATAAAATAGAAGACAAACAAATACTAGCACAAGGTCAAACAGAAGACAATTTGCAATTCCTATCAAAACTAATTTTACTTCTGTTGAACCCACCAGAAAACTAAAAAAAAAGGTTTAAGATAAACACTATAACTACTATCATCCAGTCCTTATAAAACACTACTCGTTTCAGGCATCAGGACTGGTTTTCAGAAGATGGAGGGTACCATAACCCCTGTTTTTCCATACGAGCAAACAGAGAACTAAACATAATTGCAGCAGGTTCCAGATTAAAATAGATCAGCCTTCAGCCCCTCAACACAATGAATCACCCTCAGCTTGAAAGATGGTTTTATAAAAGCAGACCCAGGCGGCTGAGGTCTATGCAGCAAGTCTATAGCATCGGCAAAACGCAGCGTGCTCCCAGAAAAGATGGATCCTCAGACACAGCGGGGCTCCTGGCACCTTTTGGGGGAGTTTTATGGGAAAACGGGAGACGCAGACAGATCAGGATGAATCTTATATATACAAACTGACAAGGAGAGACATGCAGTGATTGATGCTGTATGTAATAAACACAACTGGTAAGAGTCTAGACAGGCTTTCAGTGCGTAAATATCAAATTATATGAAACATGCTGGAGGGGACTTGCAGCAACCTCTAATTTTAAGATTCTACCTGAAGTTTAAAAGAAAGACAGCGATACTCCCCCTGGCTGCTTCCCCAAACAGATTCTGCTGATTTGCCTAACCAGACAAATCAGATAAACCCTGAGGTTTATAAATACCTTTCCAGTTTACTCTCAATAAGTAAACTGAGAAAAACCATGGGTTTGGGGTCGTTCCCCCCGCCCCGAAGAAAAAGAGGGTGAGGGAGGAAAGGGTCCCTTTCCCCATGTAATCTATTCATCCTTCTTCATACTCACAGCAAGCTACAAAACTGAGTTGTGCCCAGCACCGTCACTGTCCTGCCCAGTGGATGGCTGGTTTTTCCCTTGAGAATGACATAAAAATAGCTTCCCACTGCCTTGTTCCCAAACATTTTTGCCTAAACAATTAAAGCACAAAAGTTAACTGCTCCAGCCACAACCCTCCTGCCCTGTAAACTCTTCACACAAAGCGCATCTGAAACATCAATTCTTTATCGCTAATTTCAGACATATTTTGCAATGATCGGTACCGCAGTTAAACTCCTCACGTGCTTTGGTGAGGGACAACAAAACCAGGAGGCACACACGATACAAACTGTTGATGAAAGTTAACCAAAAGATTTGGGTGTCTGAAATGGGGGTTTGATCTTTCACTCAACGAAGAGACCCACAACATGAACACAGCTCACCCTGAACACAGGGAGGAGAACTCCAGAAGGATGACTAGAATTGTATGAGGAAAACTCAAGTTGTAAGAACAAGAGATGCTTCCTCTCAAATCATTCATCTCAGGCGTGAAGATAAATCACCGGGGTTTTTTTCGCTTGACACAAAGCCATCAGGTGTAACTCACCTGCCTCACAACAAGCTACCTCTTCCTGCCTGCACGTCTGTGATGCTCCAGCCATGGAAGGAAGTCAAGAATGTGGAAGAAATTAAATACTTCCCCGCACAGCCTGCTCTTTGGGTTGATTCACTCCAAAAATTTGCTTCCCTGCCGCCCCCCCCTTTCCTTTCTCTCCTTATAAAGGGAAAACTTGGACAATGAAGGTGTTAGCAGACCAATCTGGAAATGCTGGAATTGCTTTGGGAGGTTCCCCGATGGAGAAATACCAGCACAACAGTGAGATTTTAACAATGGGAAACAGTATACCAGAATAGTTAGTATTTAAAGCAACTTAATACTTTCAATCTCCTTATCAGAATAGTACTGATTTTCTTTTTAGCCAAAGCACTTAAAACACACACACTTCAACCACAAGCAGCTTGAGGGCCCAAAGTTACACATGTGCCAAAAGGTTCTGGTGAAAGACGACCAAAACCACCAGCAAAACGGCCAGCTTTGCTACAAGCACTTCCGTGGAGCCCATTCACCACGTTGGGCCAAAAGCAGCACTGTGTGTTTATTTTATTAACAGCAAGTTCATTTATCTTAAGTATGTCTGACATTGCCATCATTCAACATCAGATGCCATTCTCCAGCTCTGGTCTCGTCTCCTCCCCTCCTTCGGGCTTCCAATAAAATTAGGCCTTGAATTAAACTTCCAGTAAAATAATTACAGTTGGCAGGTATTTTTCAACACTGATTTGGAAGCCAAGAAACCAAAGTAAAACAAAACAAAACCAAATCAAGCATTACTCAACTTTTCTCAGAAACATCTTGTTCTGCAGATCACGGATTTTCACTGGTGGATGGTTTTGCTCTAGCACTATTTCACGTGCTCTACGATCTTCACAAAAGCACTGGCTGGACAGCTTACTAAATTTTCCTAAGATAAAATAGGGGAAAAAGTATCTTAAGTCCTTCAAAACAACAACAACAAAAAATGACAACCGAGAGAAAACGACCTGTTCAAAAACAATGGACATTTTTTGTGGAGAAAACAATGAAAAGAAAAAGGGGAGCAAAAAGTAACGACGACTTAATCCCTTTCCAAAGCACATCTTTCACTGGCCGCTGTGGGAAGATGACTGGCTTCAGAGGCTTTCTCCATATCCACAGTTTGCGGAAAAAAAAGGCACTTCGTCTCAGTCTCCTGGCCAAGAGATGGACACCTGGGGCTGGACAGGAAAATACTGAATTTACCTGCAACCTACTCAATCTTCTTCACAGCTGATAAGGACACAGCAAAATTGTTACTCACAGTTTCTGCACAAAGTAGGACACACTTATTTAAATTCAAGTAATGTAAATTCTCAGCGAGGCAACCCAAATAATCATCTCCATTTTTACAGGCAGCTCTTTTATTAAAGAAAGCTCCCTTGTAATCGGTTGGTAACCATTAAATCATGTTGATCTGCATGTAAATACAGCTTTCTCTTGCTAAAAACAGAACTTCTTTTTGCAAACCCAGAGGATATACTGTTTCTAATAAATAATTTCAAAGCTTCCCATACGTTTACCATAATTCCCAATGGTTCAATTCTTTTTTGTTAGAAATTGTTTCTTATTCAGGACACACTATATTATTTTGATACATGTCAAACTGCAGTCAAATACAACACTTCACCCTGATTTCAGCCACACTGCATCTAAAACAAGCCCTGCCTGGAGGACCTTGGACTGTGCAGATCTTTAGGAAATCTTCTGCACAGGACCAGACCAACATCAAAAGACAGAAAGGACATATGTTGAGTGGTTTTACTACCAAGTCTTTTGGCTAAATACCCTCCTTTCTCACGTACTGCCCTTGAGATCTTGCTGCTCGTTACTCCATCAAGAGCTCTGAAGGCTGAGAGATACAGGTGCCCACACCCCATCATTCAGCTCTTCCTTGCTTGGAGACGAGCACGTAGAACTACTGCGCTCTCAGTGAACGAGCCTGGAGCAGGACCCCTGGAGGACATTTCCCTTTAGGAAGGGATTGCTGTAGTACAGTTTCCTCTCAACCAGACAATCCTTTCCAAAAGTTTTGGAGTTTTACGCTCAAGGGGTTTTTTTTCCAGTTGAAATGTGAAACCAGAGAACAGCAGAAAAATTATGTGGTAGCCCTGTCACAGTTCCCTCAGATCCCTGACCAAGGCTGACACTGTTTTCGGCATTGGCAAGACGCCCTCCTTCCGCCAAACCTTCATGGTGGACTCATTAACCGTGGTGCTCTTGATTTATGGGTTGACTCATTTGAACATGGAGCGTCAAAGGGCACCGCTCGTTCTCAGCATTACGCTGCTCTTGAAGAGAGAAATGTTAGTGCCACGTGGAAGAGTCAAAAGTGCATCTGCATTGACCACCCGTCACCTACATGAAAGGAGCACATGAAACATCTGATGAATCAAAAGAGTCTCCCCTAACCACTGGGACAGGCTCTGCGGCTCTGGAAAGGCAGTAAAATGGTGACAGCCTTTCACATCCCGTATTACATTTTGCCATGTAATACAGTTCTACTTTTCTAGCAATTCCATGGGGGAATATTATGAAAAAAAATTAAAAAAATCACTCCATTAATTTGAACAAGGATAAAAAAAAATAAGGTTGAAGGAAAAAGCAGCAGCTTTCACATGCAGAAGCACAGCACACAGGAGCCAGAGTCCTTCACTCGATTCCTAAGAAGGCTCCATCACATCATCACTGTCTTTTGCATGCAAATGATGATAACAAGCCCTTTAGATAATTTAGTCCATATATACTATGTAGGTGCTTGCTAAAAGACTAGTGCCAGTACCCAGTCAATACAACAGGTGTTCTTTCTACTTTATTGCATTCAAAAATTGTAAGAATTAGTCACAGAAAAATTTGACAAGAAGAACAACTCCATTTTCAGAAGTATTTTAAGTCGGTTCATCTCCAGTTGATTTTTCACCAGAAGCAAGGTCACCATCAGAAAGTCATTTCCTTCTGGCATTGCTAACTCAGCACTCGCTTTATTCCCACACTTTGTAATTCCCCTTTCCTGTTTTTGCACTCGTTGCTGCCTTCGGAGGACGATGAGTAGGGGCAGGAGGAAAATGGAGATGGGAGCCCTCGGCTTTCTGAACAGCCGCCTCAGGAAGCAGAGCATGTAACAAATGCACTGAAATGCTGATCTTTAATTTTTAGGTCAGTTAGCCAAAGATGTGATGTATAGAAAGGAAAAAGTGACATCCTAACAACCCCTGAAGTTTCAAAAACAACAATCCTATCCATCCAGAAAAAGAAAATCATACCTACCGCTTCGTCCTCTGTCCACACCTAGAGTTTCTTTCTCGTCCCACGCTCTTTTAAAAAAAAATACAGGATCTTTAACAAAAGGTGAACAAGATTTGACTGCAAACATCTTTTGCCAGCACAACTCTCAAAACTGCCTAAGGGCTTAAGATACTCAGATGCTTTAACTAATAATTGAACAGGACATTGCATTTTGTAGGTGTCTCTGAGACCTTTGTTAGGTTTATTTTTCTCCCACATATACATAGTGAAGTGGATGGATCACTCAGGAGATGAGTCACTACTGAAACAACAGAATAAACTCCCATGAAATGCTGTGGGGTTTGTGTTTAAAATTCTCCAGCTCCCTTTTTGGAGTATTTGGCAAGGCTCTGGCAAACGCTCCTCCCACAGAAATCAAGTGGTGATTTTATTTGTCAGTGAAATAAATCGAGAAGTGCTTAAATATTCATTTCAGCCTCCACTTATCTTCTGCTTCAAGTTTGCTCCCTCCCAAAGCTGACAAAGGAGAAAGGAAAGCCACCAAGAGCAGGGCAACTGCTGACACTGAAAAAACAACCAGGATGGGTTTCCAAAGCTCCAAACCACAGGAGATGCTCAAGCAGATTCGCTGCTGTAGCTGCTTCACGCTTCTGGAGATCACACCAAAGTGCTTGAATATATAGAACGCTTGAATGTTTAGATTGGCTTTCACTTCTAAAGGGTTTGGCAGCAACGTCTTTTAGCTAAAGGCCAATTAACATGTTTAGAGGAGGAAGGGAGAAAGCGAAAGTTAAGGGTGAGTCAGTCCTTGGTGCACAGGGCAAAGCAAAAGGAGCCAGCAGAAACCCAGTCTAAGCCCTAATGCTTACTGCTCCCATGGTCTATCCACACTATACCCACCTGCTTCTCCAAAAATCTTTACATACCTATACATGGTTCCTTAAGCCCAGACACCACAATAATCACTGTCATCCAATTCAATTTGCACATAAATCACTAATTAAGTCAGAACATAGAATCACAGAATGGACTGGGTTGGAAGGGACCTTAAAGATCGTCTAGTTCCAACCCCCTGCCCTGGGCAGGGACACCTCCCACCAGCCCAGGTTGCTCCAAGCCCCGTCCAACCTGGCCTTGAACCCCTCCAGGGATGGGGCAGCCACAGCTTCTCGGGGCAACATGGGCCAGGGGCTCACCACTCTCATCATAAAAAACTTCTTCCTAATAGCTAATCTAAATCTCCCCTCTTTCAGTGTAAAACCATTCCCCCTCACCCTATGGCTCCCCTCCCTGATCCAGAGTCCCTCCCCAGCTTTCCTGGAGCCCCTTTAGGGACTGGAAAGGGCTCTAAGGTCTCCCCAGAGCCTTCTTTTCTCCAGGCTGAACCCCCCCAGCTCTCCCAGCCTGTCCTCACAGCAGAGGGGCTCCAGCCCTCGCAGCATCTCCGTGGCCTCCTCTGGCCCTGCTCCAACAGGTCCATGGCCTTCTGTGCTGAGTAAAAGGTACCAAAACTGGAATTGCATGTAGTGTCTCTGTCTGCCACCAACACTAACCTGAGGGGCATCGGGGGACACTGGATACTTATCTGCGCAGCCGGCCTGCGCTGCAGTCTGCCCTACTGTATTTTCATACATACTGCTACTTTTTAAAAGCTGCAATAAACATTATTATTAATGTTATAAATATACTTTCAATTATCACTTACACCTTATGCTAAGGACACTTACGCCTTTCATCAGAGTCACTCTTCAGAAGCATGTGCATTTATATTATTGCTGCTCTCACATCTGCACAGAGTATATAATTTCTCTTGCGTCAGCAGATACCGTGACTAAGTATCGGTAAGAGTGAAATGGGTATCACGGCAATCAATGTTTTGTGCAAGTCATCTTACCCACAGGGTTTTGCACAGTCCTGTGGTGATGGGTGAGCAGCAGAAACAGGTGGGGAGCTGCAGATGGGCGTCTGCGGCCACAAACCCACATCCAATAGATGCGCAGCAGATGGCCATCCACCGCCGACTCTGATACCCAGTCAAACACCATTTTGTGTCACTAACAAGGGCTTTCTGTGATGAAAAAACGTATGTGTATACACACACACAAATAATCAATGCCTTCTATTCACTTAAACCAGAATTCACACAAGGAGAACCTTTATACAGGTATTTTCTTATAAGTTTGCATTTCTCTTGTTTTGTAATTTTGCTTCTGTTCACATCAAATGAGTAAAATTATATTCTACTTGGCCTAAAAAGCATTCACTTATTAAAAAAAAAAAGCTGATGTGAACTTGTTTGAAGGACAGAAACACAGAAAAGAAACAGCAGAGCTCTAACCATTCACTAGACTGACTCCCAGCACAAAGACATGACTGAATCCACAAATCCTACTATTTCTGTCATACAAACTGAAAGCAAACCTCAGCCAGGTCTAGTGGTAATTAAAACCAAGGAGAGGGCTTTGAAGGATGGCATGCAGTCACAGGCTGCAGGACTCTACTCATTTTAAAGAACAGAGGTATTCCAGGTGGCTGGATATTACAGACCCTTTATGCTCAAAGAGGTGCTGGCTAATCGCTTCTGTCATTATATGCTGTCCTCAGCTAAGGGAAGAATCTGATGGAGAACAGAATACATTGTTAATTTACTATAAAAGTTAGATTTGGATTAAAAAAACAGTACTCTGATTGGCTGTGCGTAAGGGGAGGAGGGAGGAAACATAAGGAAAAATGCTACTTGCAGACTTTGGGGAAAACAGTGCAATGTTAAAAAAAAAAGTGATCAACTCTAAGTGTAAATTCATTTCTCTATTGGCTTAAGAGAGACTAAAAATAAGGAGTTTTACCAAAACCAATCATTAAGTATATAAACATGAAAATGAGTTTTCACACTAGCAAGCATTTTGTATACCACAGTTACTGAGTAATAACATGCTATGGCAAGTACACACACTCACATAGTGCTCAAAATTCACTATTTCAATTAGGCAGTCAGTCCCTTAACAGACGATAATCCATCATTCCTCGGAGACTGCAAAAATACTAGCACTTCTTTTAGCACTCATCTGAGAGGACAACAAGAAAACACTGTAAAAGAAATGAAAGACAGGCAACCCCCCCTTGCAACCCAACAGAATAGTCGCTCCTTTTTATGAATGGGGGAAACATTGTGCAGTTTCACTGAGCGCTGGGTTTGTCCCCGTGTGCTGCATAGAACATTTTATACCGTTTCACACACAGGAAACCAAAGGACAAGTAGCACAGCACAGGCAAAAGAAGGCTCCACCTCTCCAGCCCTCTGCTCTTACATGTGTGGCAGAAATAGGCTTTTTTTTTTTTTTGGCAGCAAATTTTCATTATATTCCTCTGCCTTCCAGAACTGTTGTTATTTAGTAAGTTCACCGGGAGATGTATGGAAACAAATAAAGAGGCAACTTCTCCAGGAAGCCTGCAGTGGAACCTCCCGGTCCCCTGAGCCATTCTATGCAGACCCCACGAGCCCACACAAGACTTTAAAGATGAGCTGATAACGCAGAATTATTCCCAACAACTACATCGGGTTGGACTAAAGGTCCATTTCATCCTGCACCCAACAGAAACCAAAAGCAGCACCTGAGAAAGGGGGTAGGAATACAGATCAAGTGAACAGTGAAACCACCGCGTAGTGCCCTCTCGTACCACAAGCCAAGTACAGGGACAACCTCCTCCTTTTCAATTCAAGGTGTAACTACAGTTGTACTAAACACAACACAGCAAGTCAACATGGACTGATCATCATGGCAGTGTTGCCTCTCAGGCTGTCCTGCCCATTTCCATGTTCCTCACTCACCCTTGGTTGCTCCTCTCTACCTTGTGAGCTTTGGGAAGCCAACCTCCTTGCTGAAAGTCACGACCGTGCTTCCCAGAACAACACCTGATCACATCTGGAGCTTCCTTGCACCAACATAACACAGTTACTAATGTGACACAGGGGAAATTTCAAGAAAAGCAAACCAAAACAGGAAATGGTGTTAGTGCTGGCGAAAGGAAGCTTCACAAAAAAATCATTTTGACTTACAAGTGAAGTCAACCAAGGAACTTCCTTAAAGGTGGAGGGTTTTTAAGTTTAAGCTTTTAGCATTTTATATATTTAGAAACTCTTTAAAAATGTTAAACCAATAAAGAGAACACCCATGAAGCAACTTTATGTTGCCTAGGACTTTGCAGGGACCACACACACAAACTTCCCCACTCAAAACCAGTACTAAAGAACTTAGTCTTCAGTATGAGGCCCTGCTGCGGCAGGCACAGTGCCTTACCTCCATTACATCTGCTGGCCTACAAGGTAGCTCCTTTGGTGTCCTGCCAGTACTTCTCCTGTCAAATATACTGTGTGCCAACACAAGTGGCAACATGAAACTCCGAGGAAAGTCATGCTCGTTTGGGTTTTGCAGGTCTGCTGTGCAACACAAGACAGTAGGGGGGGTGGACATAAAACAAACACAAACAAGCCTAGATCCTACAAAGCAGGCACGTTAGCAGGACCATCAACCAGTAAAAGCTACTGAAATCATGAGAGTCAATGTACTCCCACAGCCAGCGTTTGCAGAGTCAGCCACTGCCCCCTCTTTCTCAACAGCACATCAGTGCCACGATGAGCCGATAGTTTCTTCCATCAAGCCCCATCCTGGGTTCAACAAGTGAAGGCTCATCCATAAAACTTCATCTGTGCCCTTAGTTCTCCCTCAGAGATATACTCCCAATTAGCTATAGATAAGATACCATGGTGAAATGGATTTTAATCAAATACAATTTATTTTTTTCTTGTTGCTGTTGCTTTGCCATTTGCACACTTGTCTATTGGTCTGTCTTGCAATTTCAAATACCGGAGTACAAATCAGCATTGCTGAGAATCAGGGAACTAACACAAGTGGTGATTATTTTCCCATAACATCAGTTATCTAAGTGGTTTGTGGTAGAAAGAGAGAAGGTCTGGGCAACAAACAATGGGTACATACAGAGATTAGAAGAAATACTGCTCCTAAGTGGAATATTAACATTTCCACCTGGAAACGACAACAGGAAGAATCCGTGAAGTGCATTACGTAAAATCACTGCAGTTCACAACTGGAATATTTACAACCTTTTTAACTGATTTAATGTTTCAGAGTTGTAGAAAAACCCTAACTGCCAACCAAATTCCTTTCTTCCTCTTCTCCCTTGCCCGTAGCTAGTGATATTGCTCCGCAGGATTAAACCGGTGAATCTCCTGGGTGAATCCAGTCCAACTGTACCTCACCCATTAAGAGAGAAGGGTGCGCAAAGAGCCAGGCACTACTCAGTGCCTCCCACAAGATGCTGGGGTGTCACTGGCATCAGGGGGTGACCAGCCCAAGACCCAGCTTTAGGATGTGGCACCTGTGGTTACAGCCCACAGCCAGGGAGCAGGCTCTGGCCTCCTTGTTTTGACAGGCTCATTTCTTACATTGCCACCTCTAAAAGGAAAACCAATACGAAGTCCAGCATCCTGCATCGCAGCCTATGGAAAACGGCTCTGGCTCTGACAGCTTTCATTCATAATACACGCCACATGAAGAACAGGAGAAGGAAGCATTTAATCACTTCTGCCCCCTTGACCAAACACCTTGAGATAGTAATGCAAAGTACACATGTACCCTTACGCAATTTCCTTTTCAACAGCAAGTGCCTTTTGGTTTCATTAGTCCACGTCTCATTTTCTCCTCCTCACGTGTCCAGCCTCGTGCCATCAGCTGTTTAGCTCTTCACATTTCATCTCCAGCCCTCTACCTTGCCACCTCCTTGTTTAATACATTTACGAACAGATATCCTATTCCTTCTCTCCATACCATTTCTCTGTGTATTGATACCAACTCTTAATGGTAATGACCCAGAAACAAAACGCCCAGGCTCTGCTCCTACCCCAAAATGAAAAGAGATGGCCAACCTCACCTGCACAGAAGTGCTGAGAGAGCCCATGCAATACCTCCTTGCTGGCCATCATGGTGGCCAACCATTACTCCGAACTTCTTTTTCAACATTAATTTTTAGTCCAAGTTAAACCCGAGGTGCCTGTAGGCTCCAGTCTATATGAGGTAGATAGGGGCTGTGGGAAGGGATGGGGGGTGGTGGGGAGTTGAGGCTGGGGGACAACTGAAAGCCAGATGTCCAGGGGAGCTGCACACCTTCTAAAGAGGGCAATCGGAAAGCCAGAAAGACACGTTTTCAGCTTACTTTGTCCTTTCACACATCTGGGATTATGGCTTTAATGGTAATGTAAAGCCAAAAGAATCCTTCTTCTACAGCATTTAACAGTATTCAAAACCATTGTGCCTCTAAACATTCAGAAGCCAAATCCTAGACTTACTAAGCTCAACAGCAAAATTCTCCGTGACTTCAGCAATACCCAGTTTTGGCTCCAGGGTACCGAATGCAAACACAAAGGAGGGCTAAAACTAATCTGCACCGATATTTACATAATTTTCCTATATATAAACAAATTAACACAGCCGCAATATTTGATTGTACTTCTGTCTTCCATGACCAATGAGTCAGAATTGCTTGTTTATAGTTATTAGCAATACAAACCTGCAATCAATCAGCACTGTCTTCACTCTGCAGAAGCAGAAAGAGCATCACTACAAAAACCATCAGGAAACAGCAACGGACACCCCAGCCCCAGGACTGAACTGGGAGCATTAGTACCAGTCAAAGACAGCAACAGGAAATGCTCCTCTTCATAACTATGAACTTAAAAAGAGTATTTGAAAGCAAATCTGTTATGAGAACAGAATTAAGCTACTAAGGTTCAAGTTGATCAAGGGATTTAGAAAAATAATCCAGATTTCACACTATTAAAAAAAAAAAACAACCAGACAAACCAACAAACCAAACAAACATTTCAAAGCTGAGAAAAGGGACCTGTTCTTATTTTTCTGATAACAAGGCACAGAACAAGATCAGCGTCCTACCACCCTGCGTGCCACAATGATAGTGTGGCAGCTGCAGAGAGTCGGAACGGGAAGCTCAGTCGCAGCAGCTCCACAGCTGCTTGGGGAAAAGAGCTGTGGTCTCCCAGCACCCACCCTGCTGCACCATTCATTACACCATGCCATTTTTCTCCTATTCCAGCAATATCTGGAAGCATATACATTTTTTCCTCCTTACTGCATGCTTTGAAGCTGATTTTCTGGTGCATGCTTGTCCTCCTTTATACTTCTTCCCAATATTCCCTAAAACTTTCCTTGCAGGCACTCATTTCATCCAAGTCTTTCTGGTATAGATGTATAACAAAGCAGCAAACAGGATAAAAACCAGGGGCATTGCTAAAGGCAGCTGCACACAGCACCAAGGGCACACTCCTAAATTTCCAGTTAAGTACAAGGAACACAGCACCTTAGACTGCTGTAATTTCCATCAGTTTTAAACTTTGTCTTAGAGTACCTCTGGTGACTAACTAAACTCTTGAACCTACTAGACACGCTGGCTAATGACCAGGTAAGAATGATGAACTGGGACTGGTAAAACAGCTTGCAATCTGTACCACCAAGAGGCATATGTTACCTTAAGGGCGAAAGTCACTCCTGCCTTCTGTTTTCCATCTCTTCTTTGACATTCAAATAGAGATACAAAACCAGACACACAGTCTGATGATACAGAAAGGTCCCTGCATCTCCTCCAACACAGTTTCTTTTTTTTCCCCCCTCAACACCGAGACCAGATCAGCATTCCCATAGACAGCACCTCAGCTCATCTCAGTTTGCGCGTGGAAGAGACCTTATGGATACTGAGCCTAACTCATGAAGTTTGACTTTATTGGCACAGAAACAGCAGACTGTGAAGCTCACACACTACTTTTCTTTTTTTTTTTTTTTCTCCCCACACCCAACCACACTGAGAATTTTCAAAGCAATAAAACCATTTCAACACAAAACACAATTCAGGCACATTCATGAGATGTCACAGAAGCCGTCAGCATGTAAAGAAAAAGATTAAGAATGGAAAATTATAGGTAGGGAAGACAGGAATGGGAAATTCAACACCTGAAAAAGCACAAAGGTCACCAATTTACTCATTAAGAGAATTCATCAGCAAACAGGACAGTGCGATTCACCAGGTAGGAACCATCAAAGCGAAATCAAGAAGTCTTCAGGGCCATCTCCAGTCTTACTTGTGGCTTTTATTCCTGAGGATATTCAGTCATGACCAAGATCAAAAGTGAAGCTGATCTCATACACTCAGAAAATCCACAGCAGATTTTTTGGGGCTATTTTCCTTGGCATGGTTAATTCACCTGGGATCTTTTGTCCCACCTCTGCCTCTCACAAGCACTGCATTAAAACCTACCTCCTGCTTGCGAGAGACCATGTCTCGGGAAGCAGCTAACACTGATTATGGCCAACAGCAGCCTGTTCTGTGCCTTTTCAAAGCATACGCCAATGCAAAAAATGCCCCAGAAAAGATAACTACAAAGATAACCCCACTACAAAGATAAGGACTGTGATGGCAAGAAACTAGAATGCAACTAGACGATCTTTAAGGTCCCTTCCAACCTGAACCATTCTATGATTCTATGAAACAGCAAGTGGGTTCTTCGTGTGCTTTCCCAGGATAGGGATAGCAGTAGCTCTTGGGAGAGCAGGGTGGAACAGAAGGGAGGAGGTATTGCCATTAGGATTCTCCATCACAATCCTTTGACATCAGTAGGATTATTCCTATATGTGAAACAAAGTGCTTTATTTCAAAATCAGGTGTTTAAAGGGCAAGTTTTTTGCACCTTGGGGTTTCTTTTGGAGGCCAGGCAGGAGGGAAAAGCCAGCAGTAAAACAACTACTTGCCTTACTCTCATTAACCCTAACAGAAGTAAAGAAATTCCTCCTTGTGTACTGCAAGCCAACATAAACCCCAGAAAAAACAAGAGTCTTCGACCTGTCATGCTAAATGAACATTCTCGGACCTTCTTCTTTGGTCCCATGCTGCTGCCCAACCTGTTCTGCCTACAAAGGAAGGCCAGGGAAGGGCCTGGAAGGGTTTGGACCAATTTTTCACCCAGCAGCAACAGCACTATGTGCTGATTCTGCCACATTTACTATTGCTTCAACCTCAGCGCCCTCAGAAGACCAAATCCCACAGGCTTCACGCGGCCGATCTTCCCTGACTCGACAGGAACGCCATCCAAATCTCCGTGCTGGTGTGCAGTGCGCGTCTATCCGCAAGGGCAGGATCTCTGCTGGCAGCCGCCCTGGCCAGCGGTCAGAAGCACGGCGGGGGAGAAAGGCTACGTGTTTGTGAACGCCCTCCGCGGCCGATGGGTGGGAAGGGAGCCGGGAGGGACCGCGTAGGCAAAGCCAGGGCGCACATCCTTAACTACCAGTGTCAGAGCGGCTGAATCAGCGCCGGGTGGATGGCTATTTACTGCTGACACAGACCAGCAATAAATCACTACCTTTCTGGAGCAACAAGGAAGTTGCAGGGGTGACTGAGTCATCCTCCATCCTGACGCCATTCCAGGAGCGGAGCCTTGTACGTCCCCCGGCTTTTGGGCTGTGCCCGTGGCCCAAAAACAGCTTTTAAGCCAAATCCTGCAGTCATCATTCAAAGCTGAAACACTTTATTTACACTCAGCAACCATTCATGTGTGTTTTTGACACTGCTAAAAGTAACCAGCGCTTAAATTATTTGCTTAACAAAGGAGTCTATTTAACTACAAGAGTTACACCAAGTATGCAATGTTTTCTGACCCACATAGAAGCTAATAATTTGCATTTTATGGAACCACTTTGCATAGACAACCCATCTTAATGGCCAACAACGCGCTGTACAAAAATTAATAATGGAAAAGCAGTCGTCAGCACTGTTACTGGTGTTACAGGTAACTCACAAACCTCATTAAATTGTAGTATTAAATTTATAACAACCTTCCGGAAAGCTGTTCGCTTGGAGAGCCTTTTTTTAAGGCATGAGCTCACAGAACGCCAAGCCATTGCAGTGGAAGCAGATGACAGCTACCTAGAGTCTGTGGGAGAGGCCAGACAAAAACCCCCGTCACAGAGATGTCAGCCTGATCCCCCTCTGGCTGAAAAAGGGACTTTGACTTCATGAACCTCCCCTCTCACCAGGCAGTCGCTTGACTGGGCTCCTCTCACAAATTTCTGCCCTAATGCCAGATTAATCCTACTTCATCCAGTCCCCGCGCATCTAAGAAGCTCCAGCTTTTTTTTCCCCCTCTCAAATCATTGGCTTTTAAACTATTTCTGTGTCAGCACCCAAGCATTTGCTGTGGATGAAAAAAAGGCTCAGAGACTAGCACAGAAGTGTAAAGGCAAACAAAAATTATATCACGAAGCCTGGGATTTTCATAGTCTTAGGGAAATCAGGTCCCCTGAATCCCACTGAAACTCAGTGAAGCGTCAAGTGCATAATTCTCCATTATGTTTGTAAAAATCCTCAAATAAATGTACAACTAAACGTAGCTTCACAAGGCTGAGCTTTTATTATTCTCCTAAATGCTGTTACTAAGCCCGAGGCCTCTTATTCCTTTTTTTTTTTTTTTTTGGAAATAGTCTTACTCTTGCCAAAATGTCAAAGATGCGGAATGCTTGTTATAGGAAAATCCACCTCAGTCAGCTCCTGTCGTTGGGGAAGAACAACAAACAAACCCTGTATTCTGAGCTGACAATCATCATGATCTGCCCATTAGTATTGCGTCACTCTCCGCCGCTCTGTCACACTGATGGAGTCTGTCTGTTTGTGCCGGGGATGACAGTCACTCCTCGCTGGTGACGTCTTTGCTCAGGGCTGTGCCGCGGTCCCCGGTACACAATCTGCTCCAGAACATGCAGACTGGCTGTTGCCATTTCAAAAAGCTTTCCTGGCATATTTCTGCGGACTGAAACAGGAAGATTTTGGGCAGCCAGGGGCTGATTTATCTCTATGTGAATGCCTGCGGGTGTAATTCACACAGCTCTTCCAAACAAAACATTTTCACTGTGATAGCAAAGGCAAACTCCCCCAAACTCAATTTGTTTGGTGGTTAATTAGTACCCTCCACTGCAACATTTGAGACAAAAGAAAGCAGCACTCCCCTCCTCCCACAGGCATCAAGACTTTTTAATCTCAAAGATATACCTTATCTGACATGACCAAAGCAGAAGGGATACAGCTTCCTCTTTTTTTTTTTTTTCCAATAGAGGAAAAACAACAGAAATTATCTCAGAAGCTTGTTCAATGGGAGGTTTTGATTTTCATTTCAGTAGTACTGGCCAGACACTTTTAAATGATAGGTTCCCACACCTGAAAAATAGCTAGTAATTTAAAATCAAATCATAAGGAAAAAACCCAACTACATCCATAAGAACTTTGAGTGGTAAGAACAACAGAAAACAGAAAACCCTGGTTGCCTTTTCTTTCACCCACTAATAAAACAAGTCCCTAAAATACTCATACGAGTTCCTCCTCCATGCATTTCTGTGGTGGGTGAAGGGGAGAGCATCCAGATCTGCTCCCCTGGATTCAGTCTGGCTTATTCAGCAGCTTTGGTTCTGCTATTTCAGATTCCTGCAAAAATAAAGGCTCAGAAGAGAAAGCTGAGCCTCTGGGCATCCACCAGACCGCAGCCACTGTGCGCACGTAACAAGCACAACTGCCCTGGAAGAAAAGGAACCATACCCTGTCCTTCAGCATCACATGGCTGCCCACCATCAGCAGCCAAACCACATCTTTAAACACCCTACTTCAGAGGATGCTGAAGGCAGCTTCGTAGTGACGGAGTGCTGTGTAAATCCATCTGCAATAAAGACCCAACTCCTGCACGTTTTGTCAGTACATTTATTGCACATCAGCTGCATTCCCTTTAAGATGCAGCTGAGATGAGCAGGCCTATAGACAAAATTAAGCAGAAGGATCCAAACTGGGTATTGCCAGAACAGAGAAACATCTTAGTCATCCCTTAAAGTTAAAGCTGAAATGGGCTTACAGCCCGTTAACAGACCTCAAAAAGACAGAACTTGTTTTGTTTACCAGATGATTCTTTCCTCAGACTGTTTTCTAGTGGAGATGTGCAAACATCCTGTATTCAGAACTTTGGAGAATTCCTTTTAAATTGTTCTTCGATAAACAGAAAGACGAACTTAAATAAGACAAATTTCCTAGGAACGGCACACCGGCATCAGCACGTCCTCTAGAAACCTGTGAAGTTCACAGAAAATGCTACTGCCACCAAAAGAAAGGCAGGGAGAGCAATATGTTCCTTCCTCCCCGTCTTTCTGCTAAAACAATCTCCCTGCTCAATATCCTAACTTGCACAGGCTCCACAAATCTAATTAGCCATGAGTCTAAACCGCAGAGTCTGTCAAACATGCATAATCACATTAAAGTTGTTTTGCTTGTATTACTAAAAAAATTTGGATGGGATGAGATAAAAATCCTAAGAAGAAAAGTCTAAAAGGTAAGTCCCTCCCCCTCACTGAATAAAGAGATGTCTTTGTGTGGATAAACTCTTCTACTGGGCAACCTGAGTAAACTCTTCCTTGTTTATTATAAAAGCACAAGTTCACCAAGGTCCTTTTATGTCCCAATGTATGAAATGCTTCCAGCTACGTATCATTTCACAGCGTCAGAGGGGCAAGGCTATGGTATTTATAGATACACATTCAGGGCTAGAATTTTGGTTAGCAACAACATAGTTACGGCCTCAACGCCTAACACACACTTGTGGGAAAATGCCCACCTGTATATATAGATCCTGAAAATTTTTTCCTATTAAATACATATTTCAAATGAACTTGCTTTTTATCTTTTTCCAAACTTGATGGATAAAGCCTATGACTTTCTGTTAGAGAAACAAAGACAGAAGAAAAACAAACTGAGGCCACTTCCATAGTAAGAGGAAAGGCCCTGATGCAATCCTGATGCTTTCAGACATGTTCACTGGGTTTGGGGTATTTTTATTAGTAATAGCACTCAACTCTCAAAAATAGGGCCTCAGTTTTACCAAGTACATGCCACACATCGAGATGAATCTGTAAACAACTCAAAACACAGATAGACAGTGCTCCACAAAAGAGAAAGACTGGGAGTTTTTTGATTCAGATAACAAATTAAGTGCTCATAATGGTTTAAAAATCTATTTCTCCAAACTGCTAATCCAGAGCCCTGCCTAAAGGCCATTCAGAACTGGACCAATACTCCAGTTAAATCACCTGGCATTGGCATCTCTTCAGAATTACTTTCCTTTGAATCAAGTGACAGCAGACATGCAGCCAAGGGATGCTGTTGGATTAATACCCTTGTTGCAGAGATTTTATCCATATGCATGTAGGGTTGTTGTATATAGCATCATTACATAACTGTCTCTATTTCTAAAACAAACAGAAAATGTTTGTCTGGTCGCTCTCTTCTATTATCCCACCCATATAAACAAACCAGTAAGCTGAAATTCCACCCACTTTTATCATAAATTTTACAGGCTTAAGAGTGGACTAACAGTAGAAATTACAAGATGAAGATTTTCTGTTTGCTTCACCCATTTTTTATCAATAGGATTTCAGAAGCTGCCATAATAATAAATAAGTTAACAACCTTCAGAGGGCTTCTTTTAATACACCAAAGGCAACTGCTGTTACCATCAGTACTAAAGTCTAGTACAACAAACTCTGTAACCCAGGTGGCCCCTGTAGCCCACACAGACTTCTGGACCATCAGTACAACAGCAAATACGGAAGGTCAATTCACACTCAAAAGATCCTGCTTCCCTGCCACATAAAGGAAAAGTGGAATTTAAAACACAACTTTTTAACACCCACCTATTCCTGAAATGGTCCAGGATGGAAAGCTAAGCTAAAGAACAATTCAGGGACCGCATCATTGTTTTTACTGCATGATGCTGCACTTACTGGAATCTGTATTTCTTAACTTCAAGATTTTTAATACAATTTTTCAATTCTGTTCCCCGGATCCTTCCACATCCTCAAAAACGTTTCACCAGATACCTTGCAAAGATTTACTTTGGCAAGAACTTCAAACAACACTGCTGAAGTCACTCTTTGGCGTGCAGCAATTCTTTTGTAGTCTGAGTCGTTCTGAATCAAGACTTACTGCAATCTATGTACAGGATGTATAGCCGCAGAAATCGCATCACTTCTTGTATTTGAACATTTTTTTGCCTGTAATCACCTAAATGCCACAGCCGTAACGGTACATATCTATGAAAGGTGACTGTAAAGGGGGCTGGGAGCATACCTTACTGCAAACACACAGCAGTTATCTTTATATACATTCTAAGACCTGTTAACATCCCCATACATAGTGCTTTTCTGTGTAAAAATCTAAAAATGAAGATATTCTTCCAGAATTCAGACAAAATCACAGGGCAGGCACTTCAAATGGCAAGCCATAAAACAAATAAAATAAAATCCTTTCCAGACTGCATGATTATACCAGAAGTTCACAGACACTGAATGTTGTGAACACTACTGCCATAAAGTTTTTCAAAACAAATGAGACATTTTTCAGAGAAGACAATCCATCATCAGTTATTAAACACAACCACCTCAATAGAACTGCCAGCCCAGAGATTTCCTAGAGCGATGACTGCTGGAAGGGTTTACCAGGAGGAGGATAACCCTGGAGTCAGAGTTTTCCTAGGCACCTGTAAGTGGCCTCATCAGAAAAAACTACTGAGCTACACAGATCTCTAGTCTGACCAAGAATAACTGCTCTTACTCAGTTCACAAAATTGAAGACGACAAGATACCACCCTGTTAATAAGCTGAAGCAGACTAGTACCAGTTAAAAGAAATAATCTGAAAATTACTGATTGCATATCACATTCCACACCACCTACAATAATATGGCCTTAACAACATTACCTATTTCCAAAAGTACCTCTTGAGATTCCAGCATACCCAAAATGTGCTTGTGTACATTTAGTCACAAATATGTTATACAGCACAAACATCAGCCAGTAGCAAAGTGATATATATTCGTAAGCGCCTGTGAAATCCCTTTGCAATTAGATGGCTGCTTATATAGAACTAAACACAGTCAGCAAGGAACTAAGTAACAGTAATAATAATTTAAAAAAACCTTTCTGGAGTATTTTTGAATGTGTATCCAAAATGTACTCGTGTTCCATCATCTTCTGCTAAAGGACAGAAGAGCAGCGTCCTCGAGGGTACCTCACCTTTCCCAGAATAAGAGGAAGACTGGATATTAGAAAAAATTTTTACACCGAAAGGCTTATTAAACATTAGAACAGGCTGCCCAGGGAAGGGGCTAAGGCACCATACCTGGAGGTATTTAAAAGCCAGGTAGACACAGTGCTTAGAGACGTGGTTTAGTGATGGTTTTTGTCAGAGTTCGGTTGATGGCTGGACTCGATGATCTGAAAGGTCCCTTCCAACCCAGGCAATTGTGTGATTCTATGAAGGCTGGAAGGGCTCAGGCTCCACACCAACATGAAGGCCTCTGGAAAACTGACTGCCAGGAGTCCGTTATTCCTCCTTTCCCCCAAACACTTGACGCCACTGCATACTGTAATAACAGCGGGCATATTTCACGCTATGGTATTTTTAGAGCTAGGTCTGCTTCCCGAGCACCAGAGCCCAGGCAAGATGACCGCACTGGAGTTGCCGTCGGGGGTCCGCATGAGGCCCTGCGAACACAGAACACAGGAGAGGTCCCTGCCATAACACTTTTATTTGAAAAGCTTCCCATTGAGCGCCGGTCATCTTCCTATACCCAGTGCCTGCGCTGCAATTAGCGGGGAGCCTGCACAGCACTCCAGGCACCATCAGGCTGGGCACAAAGACGTTTACTCAGGCCTCTGCTTGTCAACTAAATGAAGCTGAAAGTAAGTTTGCCCATGCATGCGGGCAGCACCTACCACACCACCGAAGCTCACGGAGTACAGCCAATCAATAGTAAATGCGTTATAATCTGGAGAAGTTCACTAAAAAATTTATTTATTACGTTACTGTATCCGCTCACTGTGTTTTTGTCCAATATTTGCAATACACTCACTGCAAGCACACCTCTCTGATGTAAACAGTCACCCCAATCCATGTTGTTATGTATATACACCATTTGTTTACCCAAAGTTGAATGATCATTTCAACCTTTGTTAATCTGATTGCATAACAAACTACAGCAGCTTTAAATAACCAAGCTGCTCTCTCCAGCGTGGATTAGTTGAAATCACTCATTTCAGCATCCCGCTTCTTTTAAACAACAAAATGAATCAGGTAATGGAGAAAGAAGAAAATAAAAGCACCTGGTCACTGCTTTCACAGCCAACTACGGTACAAGTCACATCGCAGCGTGCAGATGCAATGTGGTAACTTCACACCTGGTACAGGCTGTGAGCACAAGGTAAAGTGAAATGTTTTCAACAGCTGAACAATATTGTGCAATTACAGCACATTCTGCTAGATCTTATTCACAGCTCCAGCGCAAGCTATTAAGCAAACTATACAGCATGGATTTTCAAAACAAGTAATTGCATGTATATAAATAAAGGCCATAATTTACATGGCAGATCTCATAAAAGCTTATCTACCACATGACATCACACCCATAAATTACAACTTAAAGTACCAGTGACAAACTGCTCCTACCCTCCCACCCCAAAGCGAACACCATTAATAGCAAACACTGCTCATCCATGCCTGCGCCTCTTGGAAATAAACACACATGAAGTACCTCCCAAGACAGAGTAGTATTTAAAGATTCTTCAGACAATGAGAAGATTTATAATTATTGTATTGCATCATCACAAAGTCTTAAACAAATCAAGCTGGCTCATCATACAACGCTTAAGATAATTTAAGGTTAAACAACATCAAGCAGTATCAGCGCACTTCATTTGTGCCAAGGGTAAACACCCCCAGCCCCCATACACAGGAAATCTTCAGAAAAATGAAGCCTTACGGCTAGTATCAAACAGCAAGTTAGAAAAGCAAAACCAAAACACACGTATTTCTTTTGAACAGACTCAGGACCAGAATTTTTCCATTGAAATCCAACCAACCAGAGCATGGGGAAAGCGAAGGGCAGGCGAATAGGAAACAGAATAAGGTGAGGAACATGTTTTGGCATCTCTTCATTTTAGCTCACCAGTCCCCGATCAGCATCTGAGAAATCAAGAGGCACTATCAGGGGCTAATACTAAACCGCCTATTGATTGCAGCTGGCTTCCTACAGCACACAACAAAATTAATCCTCTTGACTGATACCCGTGGTGGCAGCCTCATTGCAGAAGTTCCAGACGAGACAGGCATCAGCAAATGACTCTCTAACCAACACGTATCTGAATAGCTTTGTAAGGGAAAGCAAGCTAAGTATCTCTGCTCCAAGCACAAATATCTGCTCCTCTGAGTCCATAGTCACCCACGAATCTGCAACAACTATCCCAGTGCCCCTAGGATGTGCTGGCACCGGGGGATACCTACACAGCAGGCCCTGCACCAGGGAAGAAAGAAGCTCCACCGAGTCTGTCCACACCAGCTGGGTCTGTGCCGTCTCCGTCACACTCAGCCCGCACCGAATTCACTATTTCTGCCTGTTATTACGAATCTGACATCACATCAGTGCAAGCACAGTCTGACATCTACAGTTAACTCGGTGATGGTGTAAGCACTGCCTGGCTTACAGGCATTTGGTGTTGCAATACGCTTGCTGCTGAACCCTTGAAAGAGAAGATAGATAGATATATACACACACACACACAAAATCTGCTACAGAACGCCTCGCAGTGACTGGCTGCTTCTCCAAGAAGCCAGCAGACCTGCAGCCAGCGGAGGAAAATGCAGCAGGAGACACCCCCCCGTGTCCCCCCTCCGCCTCACTCCACTCTTGAGCCGCGGCCACGCCAGCAGCCTCCCAGGCAAACAGATGCCGCTCAGCCCCCGGCTTGCCTGCCCGGATGGGAAAAAACCTTGCCCACCCTGCTGCCATTTCTCCTCCAAGCCGCGACCGACCTCCCCCAGCCGGGGGGATCTGGGGGGGGTCTGGCAGCACTTGGCGAACTGCGGAGGAAGGCGCCCGCTCCCCGTACAAAGCCCGGCGGGGTCATGAATAAAACATCGCCCAGAGAAGGCGGGG